>JAQMRL010000007.1:33174617-33190486 GCA_035578175.1 Catonia carolina | reverse complement strand
CACATATCAGAGTGCGTAATTGATTAAACTAAATAATGAATCTGGTTAGTTGAATTAATATTTATTTTATAGTTATTTAACTCTCCTAAAATGGCTTACTTATTAAGTCTATGATATCTGCATATAGGCTACACAGTACGTGTGTAGAATCATTTTCATTCAGTCATTTTTCCTCAAAAAAAATGTAAAAAATTCATGGTAAATCAAAATGTCTCACAGACTGGTAAAAAAACACGATATTGTTGCATTTATTTTAATGTCGATAGAGAAAGTCGAATCATAAAGTTATTGTCATTTTTTACTAAAATTTTGTCATTTTAACATATAATTGTATTTATCTTGTTAGGATTTTTTAAAAAAATATATGATAGCTTTTTTGTAGAGCACATTCAGATGAACATTTTGTCTTTCAAACCATCAACCCACATCCATTTTTGTGGTAGTACTATTAATTCGAATAAGTGAAAAAACCGCTACTCTTTTCATGTCTTCCAGCATTAATTTCAAATGAATACAGCATTTTTTATGTTTATTTGTGGACTAAAATTTTGGAAATAATTACTGTCCCATAAAATAGGAATAAAGGTAGTAGCGTTTGTTCTGAAAATCAAAACTTAAATAATGTTTTGTGCCAGAAAGTCAAGAAAAGTACTTAGATGTTTCTCATTGCAATTAGACGAGTGATTTCTAGTATATTATTTTAGTAATGCAGCGATAAACAAAGATTTGTCATTGCGAATGGGAGTTTACAGTAAAGACACTTGTTGCGTTAGTAATAAGAACAAAATGTTTTGTAAAATACCACTGTATTTCAGGTAAAATGTGTGTACTTGGTAACGGTAGAATATGGAAAAACCATTGACTTAAATTTTGACTTCAAAATATGTATTCCTCTCCTGTCTTAATTGTAATAGTTTTGGGGGAGGAAAAGTTCATTTTACTAGAGTAAAAATTGACAGTTGGGCAAGTGAAAATTCCTTGAACACAAAATTATGATGGGCTTACGGAATTAATATATCAATAAGGGAAATTTTCCTTTAAAAGGAAGTTTTTATTTTTTTAATTTATTGGTCACTGAATATTACCTTTAAAAACAAAACTTGCAACTTACTAATATTAATGTAACAGAGGTTTTGTTTTGAGTGAAATAAAAAATTTCTATTCATTCTTCTCCTGCCTGTCATGTATATTCACATGTACATGTGAATGTACTTGCAGAACAGTTGGATGTTAAACCAAAAAAAAAAAAAAACATGTACATTCACACCATGTATAGTTTCAGATTCTGTAGCCCACTAAATTATGTTTTGAATATTAAAATAATTACCACATCTGTTTCATTTCAGAACGACAAGTTTGTCGAGAAAAAGTGGGAGATGTTCTTACAGAAAAAATTCTTTACGTAGCAGAAGTGATGAATAGGCATGACTATGTGCCAAAAATGCCGAACCAGTCTGAATTGGATCTCATTTTTGACACTACGTACCCTGATATACAGCCATACCTATTCAAGGTAAGCATTTTATAAAATTTGATTGTTTTAGAATATAAATAATCTGTTATACCAAAATTCGAATTCCGTTTCACAGTTCAGTAGAGCCCCGTTTGACGATGATACCAATTATCGAGGGTAGTCGTGGGAAAATATTTGTTAACGTATAAATTATTTCAGGATTAATAAATGCAAGAAGAAATATGAATGATTTATTGAAATCATAAGTAAATCTTTAAAGCATACATCTTATCTATTTTAATATGTAGAAATGTACTCAACACATTCAGTGCTAGGGACCTGCCTAGTGGGTCATGGGTAGGTGTTACTGCCAGGCTGCCATTTTGCCTAGCGGGTTCTGTTTTGTTAACATTTTAAGCAATTCTAAAGGGAGATCGCCTGTCGAATATCAGTTTGTTGCTATTGTATGAGGGGGTACCCAAAAGTAACCGGAATATGTGTACTATGCATTTCTGCCGCACAGACGAGTATAGCGCAACTCATTGTGAGTTCAGTGCAGTGATTGCATCTCATTGCGAGTTCAATATTCATCTGCAGTGATTGTTTTTGCTAGCGCTGTTTTGTTCTTGTTTCGTTTTTTATGATGGCAAGTTTAAGTGAACAATGTGTAGCTGTGAAATTTTGTTTTCTGCTCAGTAAAAGTGCTGCTGAAACTGTTTTAATGTTTAAAACAGCTTACAAAGATGACGCTATGGGAAAATCTCAAGTATAGGAGTGGTTTTCGTGGTTTAAAAATGGCGACATGTCGATTGATGACAAACCTTGTTCTGGATGTCCATCAACTGCTTGAATCAACGAAAATGTTTAAAATATTCGAGAGCGTGTGCTTTCAGACCGTCGACTGACAATGTGGAAGTTTTAAGAAGATTGCGCAACAGGGTTCTTCCACTACGACAATGCACCTGCAACATAGCCATCTCGGTGAAAGATTTTTTGACTAAAAATGGGATGGTTCCGTTGCCCCACGCCCCTTACTCGCCTGACCTGGCTCCGTGCGACTTTTTCTTATTTCCACGCATGAGAAAGGACATTAAAGGACACAGATTTGACAACATTGAAGCGGTCAAGAAAAAAACGAGGGAGGAGCTGTCAGCCATTTCTAAAGATGACTACAAAAAATGTTTCGAACAGTGGAAGCAGTGGCGAGATAAATGTATTAGTTGTAATGGAGAGTATTTTGAAGGGGATAAGGTTGTTTTGTAAAAAAATTGAAAATAAATAGCTTTTGAAAAATAATTCCGGTTTCTTTTGGTTACCCTCTCGTTTAGCCCTCAAATATAAAATAAAGCAAGCAGAGAACTCGCCGCACGAGTAATCAGCCCGGCGGGAAAAATGCCTCATAATTGCTCAGCATTGAATGTGTTAAAATTATTATTAGAATTCAACAAATTTTATGTCTAATCGTAATCACTGTTATTTTTAAATTTCATTGTAAATAATAGTTTTGTTTGAGATGTTGTTTTGTTTTTGTTGTTTCAGCAAATTTAACTTTTTTTTCTCAGTAGTATGATTACATTCCAATAATTGTTTTCAAAAAATCTAATAGTGGTAGGCCTAAACTATTATAATTATTCCTTTAATTTTGTAATGAATGATGAGAAACTCATTTTTAACAAAATTGGACACTTAGAATAATATTTCAATTTTTGAAGTGAAAAGTTCTTTAGGTGTACCTTGCACTCTTTCTGAACAGTGAACGAAACTGAACTATCACGCATCACAGGTTATTTTTATTCATTTCCTTAAAGGGGAAACCTGAATTTCTTTAAATGAGATTTGTTTAATATAATACCTGTATGTTATTGGATACTGGCCTTTTTAGTGTAATATCTTAAGTATGTAATATAATTTTTAAATACAGAACAATGCTTGACGGAGATTTTTTAGATATTTAAGTTAAATAAATTTGAATCTAAAGTATTTATAACATATCTCGTTTCCATTAACCTAATTGTTTCATTCTTAGAATATAATAGCAATGAAGATTTCCAGTCGGAGCAAAATTCTAATAAATGATTAATTCACAAATATAATTATATATTTGTATCAAATATTACTTTATGAGTACAGAAATAAAAATAAATAATTTTATTTCCTGTAAGTTTTCACTTCTATAGTGTGGTCATAAGTACACACACAATGTGTTTTTAAAAGCTTGGCTACACAAATCTTACTTCTGAAATTGAAGGAAGGGTAAATCAGGACTCCATTTCTGTTATTATTGGAGTTAATTACATTACACTTGTCACCATTATCTCCCAGAACATGAAATAAATTAAAATGCATGAAAATACAAAGTAAATTCACAATCACTGGCAATTGGCGGACAAACCAGCGGTATTGACCCATGAAATAATAATTGAGTTTGTTAGTGGATATCGTGAGTATACAGTCACTTTGAATGCAAAAAACCTGCTGTAACTTGATGACTATGGTGTATACAGATCATGGTGAAAAAACTACATAGGTGTGCTTGTCTTGCTGCTCAGTTTGGTTCAGTCCATGCAACTGCGTCACTCGTGAAACCATTAACTGTGACAGAGGTTGGTCATCTTAACCCTTTACCGGTTTCTTTTTTTTTCAGAAAACGATACTAAGTTGCTCTTTTTTTTTTATTGCATGGAAAGTTGTGTATATCCTAGTTATGACTTATTAAGTAACAAACACTGGTATTTTTCATGCAGAGTAGATGTTATTACAATAATAAGAAATGGATACCTAACCTGTCATAGCTGCTTTTGGTGACGACAGATCAATGCCTCTTTAGGAAGCAATAATTAACGAAAAACTAAATACCAAAGTTAATTTATTCAAATAGAAGATTATAATTATAAAAAACGAAAAAACTAAATTTTCTCCACTATTATTAGACACTACTACGCACCCTACACTATTATAAACCATAATACGGCATTTAACAGAAAATGACAGGTCGACGTAACTCTTTACAATAGTAAACAAGTCGGCTGGCTAACACTAACCTAAAACTGTCCGAGTACCCGTAGCAGAATAGCAATGTTATTTTGAAGATAGACTTCTACAAAAATATTTACTAGCACTATAAGTGTTAGAACATAGAACTAAAATAGCTATACAAAGAGATACGCAACAGTTAAAACGGAATAGTCCGACAATGGACGTTTTAAAACTGGACAAAATTTATTATTGGAATATTCCGTCAGTGGCCCTTTTTATGCACTTCTCGTACGCCGGAATATTCCGGCAAAAATCGGTAAGGGGTTAATACTGTTTAGGCAGGCGTTTTTGGTCAGCTTCAGTAACTAATACTATGCCAGCTGTGAATTGAAATTGCAGAAAAATATAATGTGGTGTTACTGTCAAAACAATTGACGGAAATGATGTTATGGTAACATGCACATTGGCACACCCATATGTAGTCTTTACATCATGGTATTAGATTGTGATAAGATTGTAATTGTTGTTATTTTAACTTTTTCAGTTATCTTTTACGACATCTGATCTTCCAAGCACTTCGGTCGGAAGTACTATGAAGAAGCTCATAAAAGAAACATTATCACTTTGACCATTTGAAAGCATTTACATTATTCAATACACTGGTCTCCAGATCAAACAATATCATCTGAAATATGTAGCGATGACATTTTTAGTTTTAAATTCTTATTTTATATGAAATTATGTTTTACCAAATGATATAGAAAGAAATTATTATGTATTTAAACTCATTTTTTTATTACTATCACCATACCTGTATTAATAATCAATACGGCAATAAGATATAAATGTTGTTATAACATTATTAAATATTTTTTACTACTGTGTAAGTTAACGATGTTCTATCTTTTTGTTTTTTTAATCGCTTGTACCCTCACAATTTATATATATTATATATAAATATTTAATTTTGTAAATAAGCATGGAATAAACTTACTCGTTACAGTTATTATAAATGTATAAAATATTTTTTAATTTTTGCTCATTGTAATTTTGGCTTTACAAATTTGTGATGTGTTTATTTGCAATATTTGTTAAGTTCCATTATTTGCCCATTCGTATATAAAATGAAATTTGAAATGATCGATGGACGTAAATTCTATGATATTGATTTAAATTTATGTGAAATTTATAATTAAATGTTTACGTAAGTATTTATAAATGTATCTACGTATCAGTCAATGAAATCTAATACAGTAAACAATCATAATTATATATAAGTGTTTTTGTATAATTCTGTTCAATGTTTTAAGTATCGTAAAAATTATGTCGATCTATCTGTATAAATATTTAAGGAAGTGTGATAGGTATATAACGGAACTTGATCGCAATATCAGCGTAGATCTGTACGCTAGGCTTCTTCATTTTATTTTTTTTGTTAAACGTTATCTAAAGTTAGGATGTTTTATTATTATTATTTTGTTATAAGATAGTGATATACTTTTAAATTTATGTAGCGTAGTCAGTGAATACAAATAATCAATTAAACTTTTAATTAATTTTGTATAATTAATATTAAATAAATGTATTATAACGAGTTAAACTGATTGGAAAGAATGTGCATATATTGTTTTGGATTTAAAATACTGTATATCATTGTGAATAGTTATTTTTGTTTTTATTTGAAATTTTAAACAACATTATAGAGTACAACAAAGTACATTGTTCATTGTTATTATTATTCTTTATTGTGGTATCCTTTGAAATTGTAAAATTTATTTAATTAAATGATGATTTAATTATTGTGAATCATTTGTTTATCTTTTATTTATATTAATTTATTTTTATCCAAGAAATATTTCAACTGAAAACCCTGGCCCTTTTTACTTTTCTTGCCCTGTATGAAATACTGGTAATGAAAGTTATGTTTTCATAGCAAATTTTGAAATTAAGTTTTGACAGGAAATACACGTTTTCAGGGCCCCTGAATATAAAACCACGTTTTTCTGGTTGGTTTGTCAGTAAACAAAATAACTCAAAAACAGAATAGTGTATGAAGTTGAAACTTGGAACTTAAGTTAGGCAATTTAAAAAAAATTGTAAGAGCCATTTTGAGAAAACTGCAAAAAAATGAAAAATTACACAAATAAGCTATTACTTCCAGTTGACAGATTTTGATGAAAATGTTCATGTAGTAGTACCTAACTTAAATTTCAAGTTTCAACTTTGTACAATGTTCCGTTCTTGAGATATTTTGTTCACACACACACAGACCAAAAGCTAAAAAATGTTTTTTGGGTTCAGGGGGTCTGAAAACGTGTATATCCGGTGAAAACTCAATTTCAAAAAATTGACATGAAAACAATACTTTCTTTTCTATATATTCATGCAGGCAAGAGAAAGTAAAAAAAAATAAGAAATTAATTATTGATTGATATATTAGATTCAATACCAAATGACAAAGAACAAAATCTGTAAAAAGTTAGCCAATGTTTTTTCTATGGATATTAGAACTAGCTTGCTGCTGTTCTGTGGGTACAATTAACGAACACAAACTATCAATCATACATTTTTAGTAAAGAAATCATACTACTGTAATTTCTATCTCGCTGTCATTACTTCATTTCTTTTACAAATGCATTCTTGTGCACTTAATATCTTGTTGAGTCAGTAGCATTGTTTTTGCATAAGAAATCTAGATGAATGTAGTGGATAAGGTTACAAGGATAAATTTTTCAACACAGAATTACATTGAAAATATTTAATTTTTATTTAGGTATCCTACTATATTTACATTACAATACAAATTTATAAATGAAAATTAAATTTTCAATATGCATTTCAATCATAAAAACATAATTTATCATTTAAAAATGCCTTAATCAGTCATTTAAGTTTAAAATTAATAGCGCAGATTTCTGCAAATATATTAAAATATTTATATTATTCTAAATATTTACACTAGTGACAAATATTTCAAATATGGTACTTGAATTACAATGAGTTAGTCTTCAATTGCTGCCTTAATATAGTATGTTTTACTAGTAGATTCTGATCTAAGTTAATGGCAAATTATTTAGGAGATGAACATTTTCCAAATACAGTGGAAAAATCAAAGTAAATAGTATTTGATTGCATAACAGTCTTCACCAAAATAATCCGTACATTAGTGTCAATGTTAAACACGTAATAAAACTGCTAGTACAGTAAGACTTAATTCAGCAAAAATTTTAATTAACAATTAATTTTTTAATTTTTTTTATTATTTAATTTTATTTTATAATTTAATATGGGACACCACTATTACCAAATTATTGAAAACTATGGATTTGTGGGAATTCCTATAAATTAGGACTATTTTTCAAATTTAAAGATGAAAATTGTACATGCCTTTTTGAATTAAAGGGAGTCTCCATCCCTATCTGACTCAATGGTAACATTTTTATCTTTTTCTCAGCAACTAAAAGAGATAGAGCTTTTGATTCTTTTTTTGACTGAAAAATCAGTCTATAATAAATATTTTGAATTTGTAACTTTTTATTTGGTTAAAAAATTAGTTTCCAGAATTTTTTGAAAAAACCATGATTTCTGTCTTAAAAAATTAACAAAAATTGTTTTACTTGTCTAAATTTAAATATTTTTTTTAAAACCCCTAATTCAATCAAAAGAACTGGTTGAGTTATACATCTCACAAAAATTTCATCCCCCTTTCTTTTATAGAAGCTGGAAAAAGTTACACAAATTTCTAAAAACCAAGTTTTTCAGTAATTGCATTTTAAAGGAGACAGAAATCATGGACAATATGATCCAACTTTCAAAAATACAAGATAAACAAGTCCAGAACTAACCTATTTACAAAATTTGGTTAATATAACAAATTGTAAGTCAACTGACTATTGCCAACTTACTAAATATATAAATATATATCCTAAAGTATTAAAAACTTAAATATTATTATTTTTACTAAGCAGAGTACATAAAATCTCATTCTTACACGAAACATGAGTACACTAAAAAATTAATTAAATATATTTTTAGTTGTCATAGAAATATATTTTATAAACAATTTTAAAGAGGGAATTTCAGATTACATGATTAGCTAAAAAACCAAAAATTAATAATTTTTCAATTTTCTTGATGGAGACTCCCCTTGAAGGAATAAAAATAAAAATAAATACAGCCCTACAATTTAAAAATGAAAACATAAAAACATTTTAAACTTGTTATGTAATTTATCCTGTAATATCTGATCACACGAAATAACTTTACGAAAAGAATAATTATCAATGGTTTTCCAGTTCTTAGCAAAAAAAACATTTCAATACGTTTTGCTGAACTTTTTTAATTACCAGAGTATCATCTAATGATGTCCAATATTAATAGCCATCAACTTTTGCTCGTTGGGTCTTCCCTATTCGCCCTATCTGTTGCTGTCCATTCACAAATACCGATGGATTACTGGAGGTACCAGATTAAAAAATGATGGATTAATTTATAATAACAGTCATTTCTATAAAGATTTTTGCTATGCATATGCCACATCCACACTTCCACCAGCTGTGTCTGAATTATTCCCCTCCACTATAATCTATTTCACATTCAGAATTCATTACAGCTCTTATGAGAACCTGTTGTGTTATCAGGAGTACGGAAAATATCAGGAACAGCCAATACAATAACCTTCCTCTGCCGACACCATCTGCAGGTCACGGGCAAAAATATTTGGAGTTTCGCTTACCATGCTGTAACAAGCTCATTTTTAATCAAAAAATTGTGAAAAAAAATACTTCCGCTTCCTAATGAATCTTATTTTATTACGCTGTAAATGTTATTATTATACTCTGATATTTAGATAAGATGTCACAGGTACGTATAAGAGAAAGGGGTATGAAGTCTCTCTTTTCATCACCCTCACTGTTGGGCCAGGGGAGTTTTATTATCATTTTTAGACCTTTTCAAGATACTAACGACTGTTATTCAAACAAGATTTAAAATTTACCAAGATTTAAACAATAACTATTCTTTACTTTAAAATAATATAAAAAGACAATAAAATTGGTAAATAATTCCAATTCTATAATAATTTGTCGGTACCTGATCTTTAAAACGATACAAATATTAAGTATGTTTTTGTATTACGTTATTCAATTAGGAGTTTGTAAATGAGAACATGTTGTGGCACGGAGTTGATATTTTTACTTAGTGTAGTAGCGCTCAAACTCACATATGAAATACATTGCTTATGCACTTCCCGTACTGTATTCTGAACGTGAAATCAACTATAGGACACACAAATGCATCTTACAGACAGACACTATATTTGCTTGTGCATCCATACGCAGGAATGAGGTGTCTGGAGTCAACAACTATATGGCAAAATAGTGAAGTGATATAAGTAATCAAAAAGACTTTACCGAGAGTGTTTCTACTTTAGTTAATTAAAATAAAAGAAAACTACGTTTCTTATATTTGAAGATATATGATAAAACAAACGTTTGGTTATATGGAAGGCTAGTTTTAAGTTTATATAAGCAAGAATCCACTGTATTTAAATTTTATATGATAGACAGAAATACCACGATGCAGATTAAATGACTTCATCCACAGTAACATCATATATTTTAAAAACCGGCTCTAGCAAAAATATGTCACCAAATTTAACCTATTTTATAATTGTTTCAAATACCCTTATACAGATGATAAAATTTGTCACAACATTCATTTACAATAATCACATTTAACACAAAAGTAATCATTAATTTTTATAAAATCAATATTTTTTACATTTAAACCTACTGACATTATAAACTTTTAAAAAGGGAAGCCACTGCATAATGATTTATGTTATAAACATGAGAAACTTTAAAAACATTTATATAAAGTTATTAATATCTGAACCCAGCTTTGAGTCATTAAAGTGAAAAGCATATATGTGTATATGAATTAATGTCTTAAAATTTCGGCATATATGTGTATATGAATTAATGTCTTAAAATTTCGGCATTGTTTTTAAATTTCTTGTTTGTGTGAATACGGGTGTACAACTTTTTAACTTTAAGGCATAATCTTTTCTCGTAAAAACAAACAAGAAATATTTTATTAATTTTTACAGATTGGATAATACAGATGTATTAATTATTACAATATTATCAATAAGTACTTGTTTGCCGAAATTCTGAATTCATTTTAGTTAACAATAACTAAATTACTATTGCTAAGAAATATAATAGAACTTAGGTATAATGGCCTAAGCATTTGAACTTGGATATAGTATCATTTTTCCAGCTGAAGACGAACAAAGAAAGATATTGATATTATATGTTCAACATTATAATACATGGGAGGTAGTGAGAGCTGATAAACATTTTTTTGGATTTTTACTGGTTTAGAGGAATTGATGATTCAGCTGATGATTTGACGCTATTTGCTGAATTTGAGTTTGAAGCAGTTAAACAGATAGAATAAAAAACAAATTCTTTGAAAAAACAAAAATGTCAGTCAATGAAAATAATCACACTAACATATAAACAAAATATGGAAAAATAGACTTCATAATTAAGTTTAAGTAGTAAAATTCAGAGAAACGGTTGATATTTCCAAGAGAAACACATTTTCAACAAAAGTGACATTTCGATAAACACCAAATTGAGATATTATTTACAAATACTGTTTTTCTTTTTAACTGTCCTTTACAATTGCTAAAAATATTTCACTGATGCATCTTGTAACATCACTCAGACAAAACTTTAATATTTGTTCAACCCCACAATGATACTATAACAAAGTTCTACTATTTTTCCGCCCAATATTTTAAGCACAACTGCATTGTACATAGATTTAAATATAAGAATTGTGAGTCAAGCTTATTTTCTTTGACTAATAATAGAAAATTAAGCATAATTATTGTGAACAAAGTTCTATAAAAATTGTGCGATTAAAAATATATATAAATAAATATACAGAGTAAAAAGATTTTAAATCTTAATTTAAAATATGCACTTACAAAACTTTAATGAATACTTTATGTAACTGAAGAGTAAGGTAACCTTACAGTGGGCTATGTTCACTTATTAAAGTTAATGGAAAAATTGCTTTTACAGTACAACCTCACAGGGTCACACCCTTTGAATCCTAATCTCCGGATAACCCTAACCGATTTACAATATTTTAAGAAATTTTATTAAAATTACAATTAACTGACAAAATGACAATGAAAAGGACTTCAATGAAATCCAGCCTCAACATTTAATGAATTTGCTATTGGTAGAAGCAGACAATGATGAGGGTTATGGCACACTAACAAACAAGGAAATCATTGCATCCTTCTCACCTAAAGACACTGATATTGGTAAGGAGACAGATGCTGATAATGTCTCCAACCGACAATTATAAATCACCCAGATGCAGCGTCCTAGTTAAAGGACCTCATGATCTATTTCAAGAGTCAGGCGGAGACAACACCGACTGAATTCTTAGTGCTAAAAGAATGTGTGATCATACAGCTTGTAAGCTAATGGGTGGCCCAAATAAAACCGCCTCAAGAGATGGAAATACATTAATCATTAGATATTCAATGATGGGCCAGATGGAACTCACCATACCACACATGCTTATACCAGAGCGAAGGTCATCGTATATTCCCTTCCACTGCCTTTTCCCACGTACACACAGTCTGCCATCCATTCCTGGTGTAGCTGTAGTGTTTGACTGTGCATCATGCTGTATTCATTAGAGCAGCATATTGTGGAGGAATATGTTCGTACAACTTTAATAAGGTGGAAAATTTCAAGAGAAATATCCTCAAAGTGATGTTCCATCAGAAACCACTTCATGGTTTAAAGATTGGCATTTGGTGCAGAATTTCTGGTCACTGGATTAATGGACCAATATTCTTCGAAGAGACTGTTAATACAGATGTCTATTTACAGATATATGAATAATTTGCTAAACACTTGACTCAAGAAGAAATTTCATGAGCATACTTCCAATAAGATAACTTGTCATACTTCTGTTCGATCTCTTACTCGAATCTACAGCAATTTTACGGAAGCAAAAACCATCAGTGAAGGCTTGTGGACAGCCAGACTTATCGCCTTTACCTGTACATCCACCTTAAAGGGAAGGTCTACCGCAACAACCCACAGACTTTAGAAGAATTGATGTGCAAGAGATCGCCATTATTTCAGTTGAAGAATTGCAAGGTCTGTTTTTCTTAACATGATTTGCCGCGCTCAAGTTTGCATAGAGGTTGTTGGCACCCATTTTAAACAGACTTTAGTTAATTATCAAAATTTTTTAACGCTAATTGTTCAACAACACGTAAAAAAAGTAAATTTACATTTTATTAATTTCTTTAAAAGTATTGATTTTTTCAATAAAATTATTCTACCGTATTGTAACACTTCCTTATATTATAACTAACAATATAATAATGATACGATAATGTAACGATTAATGTATTTCCATTGCTCAGGCCCACCAGTTATATACCAAACAGATGCAAAAGAAGCATACCAGCTACTATTTTTAGAACTAAACTTTACTGTATATATGTTGGTAATGTGTGCAACTTTACCATGTTACTGTATGTTTATCTACATGTTACTGTATGTTAATCTACATGTAATTCTGAATTTTTTATATCCCTGATCGACATCATCCCTGATTGATTCGACTTAACGAGGTTGAACTGTATTTATAAACCAGCTAATTGATGTAGGAGTAAACCAATGTTACAAATAATTTTGTGAAAAACATTGTATTGCCTAAGAGTTTGACAAATTCTATTTGCGCTTGAGTTCTGAAGAGGTGCTGCAATGTGTGTTTTAAAAACAAAGGAGAATACTTTGAATACCTAATCCAGGTAAGATAAATTGATATTCAAAAACACACCTTCATTATAATTAATATAAAAATTCATATTGTATACTTCAATTAACTATTGTCAAACATCTTATGGCCCACCCGTTCTTACAGTGAAATAGCAACAATTACTATAACCTATAAATAAATTTAAAAAATTGAAGCATAAATTTAAATCTTACGTTTAAATGTGTTATATAGGTTTAAAAACTTCCTAACTTTATTTTATACAGGTTCATGTAAAACAATAATTCTTAACAATCCTTCACACTTATTAATAAGAGGTGATTATAAACATAAGAAAACAAACAAAATAAAAAACACAAACCTAAAGCTGCAACTAAAAGTACAAAGTAAATACAGTAGACTTTCTTAACTGCTCACTTTCAAGGAAATTATTTCCTCCGCCTTCACCATGCTCTTTGGTCCTTGACAATCAATCATAAAAATGTCACCAAAAGTCTGTTCTATTAATACTTGTGTTAAAGGTTTGTAAACATCAATGTACAGTATTTTCGTAAGCATCAATTCAAAATATATTTACTGATTTTCAGAACTGAAGCTGTTAGAGAATGTACAGAAATAATATAAATTAATTAAGATTACACACCATTTTTTTACCCTTTGGCACAAATGATCTAAATTGAATATTATTTGCATAGTGTACGAGACAGTTTTTAGAACTGTAACCCTAAAGATTCATAGAATATTTATTACTTTTGAATAGTCACCCCTGTTTTACCTCTGAAGTGTAAGTTGTCAAAACGCAAATCTCCTGTGTTTTGGCAAAAGGATGTATGTGAATAAAATCGGTTTTTTTTTATTTATGATTCTAAGGTAATTTGTTGCGCTTTTTTCAAAAATTCTATTGCCAAGTCTGTACGAGTTATCGTTTTCAAGATACAATGATGGCAAAAAGCTGTATGTATGTCTATTTTGAGAAATTTTAGAGGCAAAATGGTGTATGTGTTAATAAATTGGTAATTAAAGATTGGCCCAAAGATGTATGAATTCTTTTCACCATTTTTCCTTTCTGAAAACACTAAAAACCCATTGCTATAAAAGGGAAATATGATGTATGTGCGATTAATACTTTTTACTTTAGTAAACTGTATTGTTAAAATAGTTTTAGACAATGGTAAAAGGGGTTAAATGGCTTATGCTTCTTTTTGGTATGTTTTATAATCATTTGCATTCAGAGAAAGGCACACAGCAGAAGGATGTATGCGAAAATAATACCTTTTGCCAATGAAATGCTGTAAATTAACTATCCAAAACACATATAGAAAAAGGTGTATACCATATTTTACATAATGTTTACTGCTGCTTGTGAACAGTCATTCCATAAGGCAAAACGGTGTATGAACTTAATACACCATTTTGCCGCTCATACACAATGAGTTTTTGTTTTGGTGTTAGTTTCAGATTATGTCCAACCTTAGGCTGTATATTCATACAGCCTAAGGTTATCTATTCATGCTATTCTATTCTTCT
Source organism: Catonia carolina (assembly GCA_035578175.1). Classification (NCBI taxonomy): domain Eukaryota; kingdom Metazoa; phylum Arthropoda; class Insecta; order Hemiptera; family Achilidae; genus Catonia; species Catonia carolina. The sequence goes on along the minus strand of JAQMRL010000007.1, from coordinate 33,175,704 downwards.
ATTCATGCTAAGGCAAAAAGGGGTAAATGGACTTTACAGCTTTTTGCCAATACAGACTGCGTTTGATGCAATTAATGAAATGGCTATAAACATTGGGTACACCTTTCTGCCATAGTTTCACTTATTTTTTTGGATTTTTTCCCATTAAGGCAAAATGGTTTAACTGAGTTTTTAGGGTTTTAACAAGTTTTTTACAAAATTTTGTCTATGCAGCCATAAACAGAACATCAAAAACTATAACAATACATAAAGTACTCAATTAGAAAGTTATTTACAACAAAACTGCCACAATTTAAACTTTGAATGCAGTTTCTGAAAAGTTGTGTTTTTGGGATACACCTTTTTGCCTTTTTAGGGGAGAAATGTGCTGAATTTTAGCTCTCTGTGTTATTGGTTAGTTAAAGAATTGGAGGTAAGTTAGTTATTCAGTCGACCAATAAAAGCTTTTGTACTTACACACAGGTGATGATAACCACCTTTGTTTTTTGCCTTAAAAAAATTCACATTTATATAATTATTTAATTTATCAAACATCCTATGTAGGATTATAAACAGCTGTATTATTTAAAATTGAAATACATATTTCTAACCACCAGAATACGATAACAGAAAACACTTACCAATGTTTAAGCACTTTCGTGTACCTTGTACACATCTTCATTAAATTCTTTAAAAATTTTCCGAGAATTTTAATTTACTGAAGATGAGTACAAGATACACAAAAGCACTATAAACATTGGTAAGTGTTTTCTGTTATCATATTCTGGTGGTTAGAAATATATATTTCATTTATATACCTAATTATCAAAATTTGTACAAATAACAAATGCACTACTAATCTCAGACTCTCTTGACATTTGTTTGTTCTTTTGTTTTCTATTTGTCATAGTTTTGTAACAAATTAAATCTGAGAAAGTTAAATCAACAGGGCGGTGCATTAAAGAAACCAATAAATACACTGGTAAACACAATTTTGGTTGTGGTCCATAAAACATTGCAAAGGTATCTCTAAAACAGCCCAATTTAGGAGTTATATTTGATTAAAAACACAGGTGAATTTTCTGCTAACTGCTGGGTAACATCCTAC
>JAQMRL010000007.1:32857117-33169617 GCA_035578175.1 Catonia carolina | reverse complement strand
TTTTCGGACCTATGTTTATATAACATTTTTTCATTATTTTTACTAGTACAATGTGCTGTAGAAGTGGGGGGAGAACTTCATGAATCACCCTGTATATTCATATGGACAAGAGAATGTAAAAAGTAGCCTCGAGTTTTATTTTGTAGAAACATAATCGTTCTAATACTGGCTGGCTACGGTCATGTTACAGGTTAGCCAGTGCATCAGTTTTTAAACAAAAAATCTGGTGTAAAACACTCACACAATCTCTTGCCAATGCAAATGATTAACAATAAACCTAACATTAGAAATAAACAAAAAACTAACCTCAATAAACATAACCTAATTTTAATAATATATGAAAGACGCAAAATGAAAATCAACCCTAGTTTGTCTTACAAATACGGAGAATCACTCTTTTACGCTAAACTAGTTTCTGTAGAGAAAAATGCTATTTACAAAATTTGTAGATCTTTTAATTTCCTATAAATTTGATTATATACACTTTTGTCGTAAAATGCATACTAAGGCCGAAATCTTAAAATAAATATATTTTTCACGCATTTTCGTGAGAAAAAAACAGAAAATTGCTAGTTACCGCTAAACTAAGTGTTATACAAAAAAATGTTTGAAATAAAAGTTGTAGGATTTTAAATTCTTTACACGTTTATTCATTTACATTTTGCGGTAAAATGCATAATTAAGCCGCAACCTCAAATAACCTATTTTTTTACGTACAAACGGCCTCACCAAGAATTTCAGCCAACATAGCGCCTACCCTGTCTTGTAGAGCATAGAAAATTTAACAAACCAGGCGATTTAAATAAAATTGTAGGACCAGTTTTTGAGAAAATCGAAAAAAAAATACACGAATAAACTACTACTTCCGGTTGACCGATTTTGATGAAAATGTTCGTGTCGGGTCCGGTAGTGGTATGTAACTTAAGTTTCAAGTTTCAAGTTCGTACAATGTTCCGTTCTTGAGATATTTTGAACACACACACACAAACAGACCAATCGCTAAAAACATGTTTTTTGGGTTCAGGGGGTTCCGGTGAAATTCGATTTCGAAAAATCGACATGAAAACAATACTTTTCTTCCTATATATTCATATGGGCAAGAGAAAGTAAAAAGTAGCCTCGAGTTTTATTTTGTAGAAACACAATCTATGTAATACTGACTGGCTACGGTCATGTTACAGGTTAGCCACTGCATCAGATTTCAAACCAAAAATCTGGTGTAAAACACTCACAAACGTTCTTTTGCCGATGCAAATTATTAACAATAAACTTAATATTAGTAATAAAACATTAGAAATAAACAAAAATTTAACCTCAATAAACATAACCTAATTTTAATCATAAGTGAAGGACGCAAAATCAAAATCAACCCCAGTTTGGCTTACAAATACGGAAAATCTCTCTTTCACGCTAAACTAGCCTCTGTAGAGAAAAACGCTATTCATAAAATTTGTAGATCTTTTAATTTCCTATAAATTTGATTATATACTCTTTTGTCGTAAAATGCATACTAAGGCCGAAATCTTAAAATAAATATATTTTTCACGCGTTTTCGTGAGAAAAAAACAGAAAATTGCTAATTACCGTTAGACTAAGCGTTATCCAAAAAAATGTTTAAAGAAAAGTTGTAGGATTTTAAATTCTCTACAACTTTAATTATATATATTTTTACGGTAAAATGCGTAATAAAGCCGCAATCTTAAATGAATTTTTTTTACGTATAAACAGCCTCACCAAAAATTTAAGCCAACATACATAGCCCCTACCTTATCTTGTAGAGCATGAAAAATTTAACAAACCAGGCGATTTAAAAAAACTTCGTAGGACCAGTTTTTGAGAAAATCGAAAAAAATAAATATATAGGGCCTACTAGATAAAACTACTACTTCCGGTTGACCGATTTTGATGAAAATGTTCGTGTCGGGTCCGGTAGTGGTATGTAACTTATGTTTCAAGTTGCAAGTTCGTACGATGTTCCGTTCTTGAGATATTTTGAACACACACACACAAACAGACCAATCGCTAAAACCGTTTTTTTTGCGTTCAGGGGGTTCCGGTGAAACTCGATTTCGAAAAATCGATATGAAAACAATACTTTCCTTCCTATATATTCATATGGGCAGAAGAAGGAAAAAAGTACCCTCGAGTTTTATTTTGTAGAAACAGAATCTATGAACTGGCTGGCTACGGTCATGTTACAGGTTAGCCACTGCATCAGATTTCAAACAAAAAATCTGGTGTAAAACACTCACACAACGTTCTGTTGCCAATGCAAATTATTAAAAATAAACCTAACATTAGTAATAAAACATTATAAATAAGAAAAAAACTAACCTCAATAAACATAACCTAATTTTAATCATGAGTGAAAGACGTAAAATGAAAATCAACCCCAGTTTGGCTTACAAATACGGAAAATCACTCTTTTATGCTAAACTAGCCTCTCTAGAGAAAAACGCTTTTCATCAAATTTGTAGATCTTTTAATTTTCTATAAATTTGATTATATACACTTTTGTCGTATATATGCACACTAAGGCCGAAATTTTAAAAAACTATATTTTTCACGCGTTTTCGTGAGAAAAAAACAGAAAATTGCTAGTTACCACTAAACTAAGCGTTATACAAAAAAAAATGTTTGAAATAAAAGTTGTAGGATTTTAAATTCTCTACAACTTTAATTATGTACATTTTTGCGGTAAAATGCATAATAAAGCCGCAATCTTGAATAAACTATTTTTTTACGTACAAAAAGCCTCACCAAGAATTTCAGCCAACATGGCGCCTACTCTATCTAGTGGAGCATAAAAAATTTAACAAACCAGGCGATTTAAAAAAAAACGTAGGACCAGTTTTGGAAAAAATCGAAAAATAAATAAAAAAATACACGAATGAACTACTACTTCCGGTTGACCGATTTTAATGAAAATGTTCGTGTCGGGTCCGGTAGTGGTATGTAACTGAAGTTTTAAGTTTCAAGTTTGTACGATGTTCCGTTCTTGAGATATTTTGAAGACACAGACACAGACCAATCTCTAAAAACATGTTTTTGGGTTCAGGAGGTCTGAAAACGTGTAGATCTGGTGAAAACTCGAATTCGAAAAATCGACATGAAAACAATACTTTCCTTCCTTTATATTCATATGGGCAAGAGAAAGCAAAAATTAGCCTACCCTTGAGTTTTATTTTGTAGAAACATAATCTATGTAATACTAGCTGGCTACGGTCATGTTACAGGTTAGCCACTGCATCAGATTTCAAACAAAAAAATCTGGTGTAAAAAACTCACACAACTGTCTCTTGCCAATGCAAATTATTAACAATAAACCTGAAATCAGTAATAAAACATTAGAAATACACAAAAATAGAACCTCAATAAACATAACCTAATTTTAATCATGAGTGAATGAACGATGTTCCGTTTTTGTGATATTTTGATTACACACACACACACACCAATCGCAAAAAACATGTGTTTTTGGTTTCTGGGGGTCTGAAAACGTGTAGATTCGGTGAAAACTCGATTTCGAAAAATCGACATGAAAACAATACTTTCATTCCTATATATTCATATAGGCAAGAGAAAGTTAAAATATGAATCTGTTGAATTAAATTATTTTACTGGATACGGTCGAGTACAGGTGTACCACTACTCAGTTTTTAACACGAAAATATGAACTAGGTAGGTGCTGGCTATTAATCTATGTTAAAACTTTTAAATAGATTTAATAACATTGTAAATGGTGGAAACTGGTAAAACAAACATTTATAATCTTTTTATTAATATATATCAGCTTATCTCAGTAAAATTACGCTGTATTTAACCCGTGAACGAAGATGATTACAAGTTGGTACTACGTGGTTGTAGTTAGCATCTAAATGAATATTTACTAAAAGAGGAATTAAAAATCGAAATCAAAACAGAAAACAATTTAATAACATCAATAATTAAGTTAATACATAATACATCATTTGATATAGTGATCCGAATTTTAAGAACATTGTTATATTTATTGAATCAAATTTAATATCAATATAGTTGGTTGAACCATTGACTCGAGCAGCTGTGTTATTCGGCAGCCGTGCAGTTGACATCGTTAATAGTCGCCCTGACAAATTGTAAGATTTCAATATTAAAAAAATTAATTAATATGATAAAAAATATATATGTTCCTGACCATAAAAGTCTGTTTGCGACTTTTTCTTATGGGGCTTTTAGAAGGAAAAAGTTTATTCTCACACCATTGCAACAGACGATGAATTAATGAGGCTGATTGAAAAGGAATTGCTGTTGATACCTCAGTAATTTTTCAAAAACGCTTATGACTCATTTTGTTTCATTGCTATCAGTGCATAGTTATTGATGGACATCAGTTCGAATAAAAGTTAATGAAACACATTGTGTTCATTAATAATTTATTTGTTCTTTGCAGGGCTAAAATAAATAGTTCTGTTTCTTATCACATGGTCAGTCAATTAAATGACTGAATCATTTAAGAACAGAAGAGGTAGAGGTGTAAAAGACACTAATCAGAGTTATCTTCTCTGAAAGTAATGAATTTCATTGTACAGCCAGACCCTGTGGTGAATGAAGTGAAGGTGTCATTTACAGAGTGGAAAATATGTGCTTTTCAGAGGGCCCGGCATGCTGATAAGCGTACTTTTCCACTCAGTGAGGAAGGCAATGGTAAACCACCTCACTCCTCGTTTTACTTAGTAAAACCTCTAGAGGTTCAAACCAGCCTTTCGGCTGTTGACCTAAACAACAACAACAACAATAATTTATTACTTTCATATTTCTTTCATTTTATTACTTAAGTAACATTGTAATAAATCACCAATTTAAAATGGTTATGCAAATAAAATTACTTTCTGCCATTTTGTTTTGATTAATCATAAGCAAATGAAACTTGAGGGTACTTTTTTACATATCTATTTATAATAACTGTAAAGTTTCCAATACGTAGAGTGTGTGAAACGTACGGCATATTAATTCAAAAATAGCAACCTCATCAAGGGACACCCATTATATATTTGTCCACAACAGGCAGGTGGTGTGTTCAATTTACTTGCACTCGATCTGCTAATTGCAGGGCTACAAAAAATAGTTTGGTTTCTTATCACATGGTCAGCCAATTACATGACTGAACATGCATTTAAGAACAGAAGAGGTAGAGGTGTAAAATATATCATCCCTCCAATGGTAAACTCGCAAATGTGCAAATTTTGCGAATATGAGTTTGTTAGTGCATGCTGATGTATACAACCCAACGCATGTTGTAGTAAACTCACGAATATGTATCTTGTTTGGTTAGGGAGATACAGCCTTTGTATAGTTACGAAAATACATGAAGTGTGTTAAAGAAGAAAGCATTGAATTTTCTTTTTTGCTCTCCAGTAAAACTGAGAATTTGCACATTCGTGAGTTTACCATTGGGTGGACGAATCTCCTCTGAAAGTAATGAAATTCATGATTATACAGCCAAAAGATCATTTAATTACAAAATGGTCAAGCAACCAACTATTGTTTTTCTGGATTACCTGAAATAGGCAGACCCTACACTCTTCCTAGCATGTGGCTACGTTCTTTTGCGAGTAATATTTATAAATAATAAATTAAAATATAACTATACCTTTGGTGGAGCTTCTTCTGGAATTGTAGCCACTTTATCACTGCTCTTTTTAAATACTGAGATAAAAGTACGTTTTGGTTTAAGTTCAGAAGTTGTATGATCAGCAGATTCGGTGTCACTTCTGTAAAAGTAAAATGATATTAAGTTTTTACAAAAAATACAGATCAATCCTTCATTAACCATAGAGAGAAAAAGATACTCCTTAACTTCGTCCCTTAAAATTCATAATTACTACAGAGCATTTTTAAAATTCAAAAAAAAAAAGAAATTAGGCATATGGTTGGAGAAATACACCTAACCTCATATGGACAATTATTTAAGGAGCTTCAATTGATTACAGTTCCTTCATCCTTTAAATATCTACAATCATAAAAAACAGATTACTATGTTGCTAATCACAACACTAAATTGTTTGAAAAGAACTTACTTATCCAGAGTCAAAATATGTCAATATATTACTACAAGCTTTAAAAAGTTGTGGTAATCTGTATTTCTTTAAAATAGTTAATGAAATGATTGATAAAATATTTTACATGAGTTACTTTCTACATAGTTTTGTTTTAAAAATAAATTTGTAAGTAGGTAAAAATTATTATTAGATAACACACTTATTGAAGCAAGAAAGTAAATTGTGTTAACAAAATGGTAATAAATGAATTGGTAAGTAATGAATTTAACAGTGTTATATCTTAATATTAATAAACCCTGCTAAAGTACTATTTCTCAGTTTTTCAGTGGATTGAATCCAAGATTATTTCATAAGTTTTACTAACTGATTTGTTTTAAATTACAGTAATAACCCGGTTACTATAGCTACGGATTTTTTTTTGTAAGGTGAAAAACCAAGGTCATATTAGTGGAACAGAGTTCTTTTCTTAATAGAGTTAACCCCTTCCTGAATCCGATTTTCACCGTGTCTTTTCCAAATCTATTTTCCAAATTGTCTATTTTCCTAATCTTTTCACCGTGCGCTAAAACAAAAGAACAAGGTGTCTCAAACTCCATAAGGTAAAGCATAAAGCTCTCAAGCAATTGACCATATGGTAAACATCCAGAAATTGAATCACATGGTAAGAATCTAGATTTGGACAGATCAGGAGTATTACAGTGTCCTACAAATTCTTCAGAACATTTCACCAGTTTCTTTGATTCATTTTCTCGTATAAAGCAATTCCTTTACATTCCTTTTTTCTAAAGGGATCTCTGTTCATTTTGGTGCAACCTAATTTGTCACAATTAATTTTACTTAAGATTCTCTGAAATTTGATTCATTTTTTGAGATTTTAATGGGGTTTCACCCATAATAGGAGAATGTAGCTCCATGTACTAATAATTTTTTTTTTTACTAGCCCATTGAAGAGCGAGCTAGTTACGTATTCAATTTCTTTGCTTTTAGTTAAGATTCCTGAGCTGCTTTCTTTGGAAATTAAATTCCTTCATTTTAACACAGAAATCCTCTTTTCATTTTTCAGTCCAGGCCTGCTAAACTCTCCGCACCCTCTTAACCGGAAAGTTTACAAAAGATTTTAATTTGTTTCTACAAAAGTCTTTATACTTAATGAAACACGAATGCAAACACAAGTTCAATTTTTTATGTTTATTTAGACTTTCTCTTGAAATGTTCATAGTTTCTATTTTTGGTTTTTCATAGTTTCTAGGTCTGCTTTGATTTCTTTGATCAATTTATCTCTTGTTTTTAGTTCCTCTTGATATTTAGTTAATTTATAGGTCTCATTCTCTTTATCACGCAATCTCATCAGATGACAGTAATACTCTAACCTCCTTTTCTTTAATTTGGTTAACAAGGTTTCACCCAATAGTTTGTCAATCATTTTATTCGACCTCTTTTTATTGATTTTGCATATTGGATCAAAGACAGATCCCAGGATAACTTGACCAAATCTTCTGTGTATTTTATTAATAATATTTTATTGATAGAAAATAACAAATAATATTTGTTATGTTATATGAGTGCCAAAATGGGCTACATAGTCTATCCCTGAGTTGAAGAAGAAAACAAGCAACAGCAGTTGCACCAACATAAAGTTTTAAAAAAATCCTTTTAAGACATATTATTTACTGTGTTCACATACACAATTCGATTTTTTATAATGTTTCAAAAGTGTGTATTTCATTTATAATAACCCAATATTATGGTAACACTTGTCACTAAATAATGGAAAATTATCCCAGGAGACTGTTCATTAAAACAAAAAAATATAGGTTAGAGTAAAAAACATATACTTACGATTCACCAGCTAATCTTGGGGCAACAGTTAACGTGCCTGGAAAAATAAAATTCAATTCAGACTAATTATCAAGTTATATCAATTCAGACTAATTATCAAGTTATATCAAACAGTACACTAGCAAAAATGAAAAAATAATGAATTATAGAATGGAAATAATTTTATTTTTATTTCTTTAATGTTCTATGTTTGGAAACAACATTTAATGCATAAAAATATTTACGAAAACAGTTTTTTACAAAATACTTACCACATTGGAATGAATATTTATGAAAGGGTAATTAGATCCTTGAGCCACAAAGGTGATTTTTAGATTTAATTTTATATATGTGATATGAATACAATTTTGTTTCTTCTGTTGTGAAAGAAAATGACCCATTAATAATAAAATTTTTGAAAATCAGTATATGGTTTCATCAACAACATTATCATCGTCTTCATCCTTCCAATTTTCCTTGGATCTAACCAAACATGATTCCTCTCAGTTTCTCTCTGTTGCTGAACCATCTCAATTGCTCTCTTGGTTTTGTTTTTTTTCCAAATTCATCCATAATTGAACCCACCTACTTTACTTTTGGTCTTTTTTCTTCCATTTTCAAATACAATATCCATTTAGATAACCTACCCTTCTCCATCATACAATCAGGCTACCCATCACTAATTTTGTTCCCTAATTGCATCATTTCTCATTTTATCTCTTCTTAGCTTTCCTAACACACTCCTCTTGAACTTCATTTCTGCCAGCTGCCTTCTTCTCCCTATTTTTCTTCCACTAACATATTTCCAATGAATACATCAGAAGTGACACAAAATATACATCGTACATAATGATCTTATAATACAGAGAAACTTTATCTTAGACTTAGTTTCCCTCACATTGGAAGAAATTTCTTTCTGCATCCATTTACTTAAGTAATTTTCTAATATTCTGTCTGGTGAGAAAACAGTCCCCAAATTTGTGAATTCATTAACTTCCTCCATGTCTCTACCTTCTTTCTTCACATCTATCCTGTACCAACACGTTACTTTTCCCTCACTGAATTCTAAACCATACTGAACAATCTCTTCATACCACAGCTCCAGATCTTTTCCATCTCATCCTCTTTCTTTCCCCACATAACCAGATCATCTGTATGTAATAAAGCCCCAGTATTTTATTATATCTTCTTTACTTTCTTGCGTATTCTATTCATGAACGACAATAAACCTGTCTCAGACCACACTCTTCTGCAAACCATTCTTATCTTCACACAGATCCCCTCTCCCTCCCAGATACCCTTCACCATCCTTCTCCTTATCTACACCCCTCTCCTCAAGCTCTCTACATACAGCCTCATTATCTATGCTGTTATATTCCTTCATTATATCAAAATAAAATAGTTTCTAAATAATATGGTTTCTTATTGGATAGCATTCACCAATTAACATGAAACAATTTTGATTAAAGTAGCTGAAATTTCATCTAGTTTTAATATCCCACTCCTAAACTACTCGTACATAAAATGTGCTTAGTATACTGCCAACTGCGTATTTTCTCCCAGCAAACTTTATTTTTGGTTGATGAAATATATCAATTTTAAGTCTAACCTGAATAACTCTTTTAATAAAATCTTTTAGATCCTTCTCCATAGTCCTCTTAAATTTTCTTCACCTTCTTAGCAACTCCATACAATGTACCCTTCTTAATAATACATATCACTGAAGAGATTAGTGTCGAACAAAGAACCTCTTTAATTTTTTTGAATTCACATTTTTGCCCTAAAATATACCTTTAACTGCAATTTTGAAAACAAAGTTTTGTGAATAAAAGAAATGCATCAGAGTACTCTTAATTTTGGGGCTACATGGTTGATCTTAATAGTTTCTTAGGGTTTGATTCAGTAAATTTATCTATCAAGTTTTAGCCTAATGAGTAATTAATTAGTTTTAGCCTAGGACAAATAAAACACCCACACAGATTCTACTAAACCCCACTTTTTTCTTTCAGAAAATTTCTCTCCATGGGTATTATGATGGTAATCGGACTTATAACTAAACCAAGCAAAGTATTTAATTGGCAAACAGTACTTGACTGTTAGTTCCAGTACTACATTGTTTTTATCTCATATGAACAGTCAATTAACTGACAGAAGCATTAAGAACAGATAAGGTAAAGTCATGCATGTTGATAATAATCAAAATTATTTCCATTGAAAGTAATAAATTTTATTATACAGCCAAATCCTATCATGAATGAGATAAAAGATTCAATTATAAGGTTGATGGTAATTGTTTTTCAGGAAGTTTGCCACACTGAACTGGCATCGTGTTATATTTAACTGAACAACTACTTCTTATAACAACTGTACATTGCATTATAATACAAATGGAAGTTGTTAATTGACATGACACTCTCAATCTTGTCAGCAGTATAAAATATACCTAAATTTATCATGTTTCTTGACATCTCCTAAACTCCCTTTCTGGAGTCTCCTGGTTGCAGTTTAAAAAGAAAATGTTGTAATATGTCCAAAAATTCTTCAGGAAAAAAATTCTTTGATGGCTAGGTTCACTCAGACTTTGAGGATAAGTTGCAATAAACAGTAATTACTCAAAACACACCTGAAGTATTCCAGCTTCCTTCTTTACATTGTACTGAGATTTCAGTTTGCTTGTTTAATGTTCAACCTTAACACTAATACCTCATTGGTGAAACAATCAATCCAAGAAATCCTAACCATGCACCAGGGTTTTGGTTTGGGGGAGTTGAGTCTGAAGATCTTTTTTGGTTTTATGACCAACTGTTATGTTCGTTAAAGCTAATGAAGGTGATAGATGAAAAATGCCAAAGCTGACAGGGAATTGAACCTGGGACCCCTGACATATTAATCTGGTACAAATTTATATTTTTCATTCAAGGCTCTCCATTTTCTAAAAATGTACTTATCAAATAACCTCCAGCCACTACAAGGTTCATGACTCCAACCTACACAGCAACACCCAACAACATACAAGCCTCAACTTGGTGGCAATGGTCAGGTGATGATAAATGTAAGCTCAAATGAACATAAAATGTTTAATCCAAAATGGCAGATCCAAGACGTCTAACAGAAATATTTTACCTAACTTACAAAGCTTTTTATTTCATTTAAAATTTGTAATATCTGAACTAATTCTGGATTTCTTACACACTGTTATAAATCATTCTAAATAAATTTAGTAGCACAGTATTTTTAATGTTGAAATTACCAATCTTCAATTATATTTCAATAAAATGGATTACCTCAACAAATTGCCAAGTACCCTAAGGTTTACTATGTTTTTGAATGATGTAAATAAATATTTCAGCATGTCAGTCTAACATCACCAGCTTCACAAATACACACTCTATATGTATGGTTTTACTATTTACCACTTTCATTATACTTCATACTCACTCACGACTCTCAAAATTAATGAATTACACATGAAATTAATACAAATATATAACGTAATGAAAATACAAATTTTGTTGACTTGACTGGCATGTAATCCAAGGGTTTTCTTATAAAAAACTGAGTGAGAAATGTGAATGTTAGAGAGGATCTAAAAATAGAAAGTATGAGATGTTATGTTTGTATGGACTTGTTAAAGAATTAGCAAGGAGAGAGTACTGTTGGTGGAAGAAGACCATGAGGATGCCCTAAGGGAAGATGAAAGGAAGGAATTAAGGAGAGTGTGAAGAGAAGAGGATACAAGTGGTGGGAGGATTGAGATGGATGAAGAGGTGCTGTTTACACCCAGACCAGACATTAGCTGAAATAGGATCCGTATATCTATGTATACAATGTACTTATATAAATTGTGAATGCAAATGTGTGTAAGTATAAAAAATATAAATAACAATAAAGTGTATAATAGTGAAGCTGATAATGTTAAGAATAATTTGGTGAAATATATAATTCATTAAACAATTTAATAAAACTTTGGAGATACAATACTTCCATGAAGTAAGATATATTCTTCCACCAGAATTGAAAATTCAGTCTCTTAAATTGGAATAAATATTTAATTATTTTAATTCAAATAATATTATAAGGACTTTTAAAATTATAGTTGTTTGCACGTTCAGTTGACACAACGGAGCAGTATAGGACAGTGTATTTCTTATGGGGCTTTTACTGCTACTAGCCGTACACAAACATCGGCTTTGTAGATCAATCAATACCACCATAACCAATAACATTCCCCTACACCAAGCCCCATCGATAGCAAACCTTTATAATGTAGAGTAGTCTGTATGACTATTAATTAATAATTAACACTATAAGTTTATACTCTGCCCATAATAAACAGTGGAGTGTCAGATTATTTGCACTCAATCTGTTCGTTGCAGGGCTAAAATAAGTAGTTCTGTTTCTTATGACATGTTCAGCCAATTAAATGACTGAATCACTTAAGAACAGAAGAGGTAGAGGTGTTAAAGACACTAGTCAGAGTTACCTCCTCTGAAAGTAATGAATTTCACTATACAGCCAGACCCTGTGGTGAATGAAGTGAAGGTGTCATTTGCAGAGTGGAAAATATGTGCTTTTCAGAGGGCCCGGCATGGTGATAAGCATACTTTTCCACTCAGTGAGAAAGGCAATGGTAAATCACCTCACTCCTCGTTTTACTTAGTAAAACCTCTACGGGTTCAAACCAGCCTTTTGGCTGATGACCTAAACAACAAGTTTATACTCAACTTCATATGCGGATTCCAAATGTGTAATATTTTTTCGATATCTGTACTGGGAAAGATTTTTTTAGATTTGTAATAACCAATTGCGTCATTTGTTTACATTTATCACGCAGTGTTTAAAAAGTCTGGGGAGGGAATGTGGAGAAGGCATTAGTAGGTCTGAAGTAAAATAGATAAAATTTTCATTTTAACCCCCCTAATAGAAGAAAACGTTTTTACAGTTTTTTCTAATTTTTTACAATTCATTAAACATTCTACATAATACACAATTTTTTTCTGTTAATTAAAACTTGAATTGTAGTTTTACCTTAAAAAATACGTGTTCTATAGAGGTTTAAAAAATGTATTTATACACGCATCCAGATACCTTTAATTGATGTTTTTAGTTGCGCTAATAGCAGTGACGATTCCCAATATGTCAACTGAAATGATTCCATGTGTCAACTGAATGTGCAAAAGACTACAGTTTTGGGTTGGAAGAGGGTTTTTCTGTTCCTAGTACAATATCTGTATGAGTACTGATATAAAGTACCTGATACAATTAGTACCTATTACCGATACAGAAATACCAACTAAATGAAGAAAGATTATTATTCTTGCTGTGCTCGGTTCTGTTGGAACTAGCAAGAAGGTTATGTCGTAGGAAACCGATACTTTCGACCAGATACAATTGAATACTCGTAACAAAATCACCACAGCAATTCCTACTGCGATCTTTGGATACAGTCATACCCAATCAACTGCACTGTTCAACCTCACCTGGTGTGATGTAAACAAGTAACGATGTAAGGTGACATAAAAATGATAAAATCCCAGGCCTGAGAAGAAATCAAACCTGGGGACCTCTGGCCTAAAAGCCAGCTGCACTGACCACTACACTATTGCACCCGTTGGTGTGTATTGGTATACAATAAAAATTATAATAATAGTGACATCACTAACATTATTTACATTTGGGATGACACTTCTTAATTATGATTTCAAAATCATTTCTCTACTTCACAGTATTAAAAAATGATTTACACATAAAATTTAGACTATAATGCAATAAATAAATATTTTTATAGTCACTCACTGTCTTGTTAAATAAATTATTTTATTCACTCTCCATCGTGGAGGTCACAAGACGTAATTTGTTACTTGTAACTAATGCAGAATGTACAGTTAAAATGCATCCTACAGTTAGTAATCAAATCTAATGTATAAATAATTTTTTTAATTTTTACTAACCTTTCAAAGCTGCTTTATTTTCTTTTACCTATAACCACATTCAAATAAACTTACACGGTTTGATGAATCCACCATCATCAGAGTATATAAAATAACATAAAAATTTAAACTAATTTATTAAAATCTTAATAAAACAAGTTATACCTTCAGTCATTTGAATAACACAGATAAAAGAAAATCAAAGAAGCTTCAAAAGGTTAGTAACAATTTAAAGAATATGTACATTAGAATACACTGGGTTGTTTAGCTGCATACAGGCACCTGTTCGTACCTGGTTCAAATTTATCAGTCTTCTACAACTTGCCCCAACACTGAACGGAACCGACTATATAAGAATTATTAAATTTTTTTAATACTGCACTTAAGAATGCTATTGAATGGAAAATACATCAGGTTTATTATCATATAAGATAACATTTGAATACACAATTTATCTGTATTTTTGTGATATTCAGGAGGGAGTCTACCTTTTTATGAAATTTTTTCTCTTAATAATTATAATAGTTTTTTTTATACTACACAATAGAGTGCATCACACTCAGTTTATAACGTATGTAAGAAATTTTCTCATAGGTATTAAAATAAAATTAAGGTTTTCATACAAAAATTGTATCGGTAATCTTTAAACTTACAAACTTGCATTTGGCATCAAATTGAAGAACAAATGAATCTCTGTGATTTATCACAACCGTTTTTTAATATTCAAATATAAATAATTTAAAAAAATTACATTTTGTGACTAATTATTCAAAGTGAAATAAAAGTACAGTCCATTCGAAATAGCATGATAGTAAGTCTCTGAATGGTGGTAATTTTTCTGAATAAAAAGTACCTTTTCGAAAGTTAAATTATTCTTTTAAGAAAAATCATAACTTCAGTTCTTTGATAGCTAGAGTCATAATTTGTTTACCAATGTATTTGTTATTAAATATACTATAACATGTAAATGGTATACAGAACAGAGGGAATTTTCTAATGTGCTCATGCGTCTGAGCTACCACTTAAAAAAAATTAAAATACCACTAAGAATAAATAAAAGATTTTTTGTTTGGTTTAACAAAATGTAGTTAAGTATATCGTTAGATAATTTTTATCCTATTTTTTAATTCATTAGATAAGTAACGTTTTATGAAAAAAGCTTCCGATACGTTGTAGTATATTTAATAAAAAATACATTGGTAAACAAATTATGACTCTAGCTATCACAGAACTGAAGCTATGACTTTTCTTAGGTTTCAAGACAAATAAAAATGTAATTTACGGGAAATATTGAATAAAATTTTAAGGGGCGTCTAAGTTACCATGGCAACACTTTAATTATTAATTTAAAAAAATATTTTAACGATATGCTGTAGGAACAAAAAATACATGTTTTATTCAGAAAATTTAGACTATTTCAGCCAATAAACGAAATTGGCTATAAAAAATGGTGGGTTTTCTAGATAGACTCCCTTAAAGCAATGTTTGCGTATTATTTCTAGCAACCAACATAACCTTTTTTTTATGATTGTCCCAATACCAAAATTATATCCAGTATTCAATAGTCCCGGATAACTGCATTTTATTATACTGTACCTTTATACTCCAGAATAAGTACCACATCTTACATTTTTTTATAACATCTTATGTTCATTCAAGACGAAGAGTTTGCAGAAGTTGCATAAAGCAAGGCGTTAATGTAAGAGGAAAACTAAGGTAAATGGCATTAGGTCTTCACGGTCATCAGGAGAGATTATTTGAATAATGAGAATATGTATCCATTTTATTTATTTTTTTAATTTATTTATTAAAAATACTGTATGATATAAAACACATTTCCACCTTCTCACTACAAAAATCCATCGTAAAAAATATTTTATTAATTTTTCCAACGATAAAGTACTCGCTGTTATGTTAAAAAATTGTTTTTTAAATTTATACCGGTTTACTTTTCTACTTTGAACAGAAAAACTTTATGGTTAATTAATAGCACACATGCACACACAGAAACATCAATACACACACACACAAATCATTATATACAGTATTATTTTAATATAAAATAAATCATTGTAACAAAATAGGCCTAATGTTTGAATTGAATAAAAAAGCAGAAAAAAAATAAATGTTTCTTTTTAATATATATTTACGTGTACGAGAAAATATTTTGAATGTTGGATAAGAAATAATGTTTTAATAAAAAATGTATCAATACACAGTCTTTTTCAATTATATTTATGTAAAATTATTATACATATGCATGTAATAATTAAAGGAAAATATTGCACCAATAAATCAGTACATTAATTACTTTGTTAACCTCACAAAATAGTTGGTGGTATTGGACATTTAAATTAATAAATTTAGAACTTCTGTAAATTTTACTATTAATAAACCCACTAATTTACTGAAATTCTGTAGTTAGAAGCACTTAGAATAACATTTAAATCTTTTTGCTTAGTATAAATTCATACAAGATAATTCTTGTAAAGGTGTTTCAAGATGTAATTATACATTAATTATCACAAAATAACTGTAAGCAAAGTATGCCATCTAGCAACCAGGTTTCTACGTAGATCTAAGATTAGTCGTTTCTGAATTTGACTAGATAACTTTTGTCTACGAAATGAAAGGATGCCAATAATGCTTCCTCAAATAATGACTTGAAATACTTTAGTACAATAATGAAAAATCTAAATTCATAAAAAAATTATTTCATAGTTTGTAGTAAATGTTTATTATTATTTTAACTGCATTACTAGGATTGGACAATGGCATTTCGAATGTTATCTTATTTTAGCTGATTTAACAAACATAACTTAAGTTACATGTTGTCATAGTTCTGTATTTGTATGGTTTAGAAAAAATGAATTGAGATTGATGCTTCAGTTAGAAACAACAGCCAAATTTTAGTCAAACTGTATGAACCAAAAAGGCGTGTTCTCATATAGCAGCAAATCGTGTCTAGTTCTTGTGGTGATATATTCTCTTTAATTTTTGTAGGATCTATGATTCAAATCCCACTAATAGAAAGTAACCTACTTTCTTCCTACACAGATTAAAAAAAATATAACACCATAAGAACTAGATACGGATTTGCAGCCATATAAGAACACACCTTTGGTTCATACAGTTTGACTTCCATTGGAATTTCCAGGACCCATAATGTCAAATGCAAGGGTTTTCAAAAGTTACATATTTAATCAAATGAATTATGAAATTAAATAATTGCATTTTCCAAAAATTGTGTAGCAAATAAAATCAAAAATTTTCTCTTTTTGGATTATGATTTTTCTTTTCCAGTTTATAGTGATGGGAGAAATATAATATACTCGAAATTAAATACAGAGTGGCTTGCACCCACGATTATCAATGACAGTAACTATAATATCAAAGTCCCATTGAGGTTTTATTTTGTGAACTGTTTACTTTAAATTTGTTTAAATCTCACGTAATCATTCTCCGTATTATAATTGTTTTAATCATTCAATATTTCTTGGCCTTAACTTAATAAAACAAAAAACCAATAGAAAAATGTAAACCAGTATCATAAATATGCAGGTGAAATCTAACAACAAACATCAAATATTCTTACGGTTAGATAATAAAAAAATCTGTATACACAATGTTTGACTACGTTTAAATATCAAATTTATGATTTTGTAATTTTGTAGTGAGAAAGTAATTAAGCAAAATGCAATCAAATTCAAATAATATAATATAATGAAAGTAATAATAATTTCTTAACAGCAATTGAATTTACCTTATTTAAAAAATTGATGAAATTGATTTTGAATATTTAATCAAATACCTACGTAAATTTAAATAATGATCAGATGAAAATGTATCTGTACATGATATTTATTCCAGAAAATATTTAAATACATGCCATTTTTAAATAAGATAAATATTCCTTTGCTCCATTTATCAATACACAGTAGCTTATTTTTACAGTAACAGTTTTTAAATATATTTTTATATGCGCAATAACACTCGTAATAATTATTCCATTATTTTAAAATAAACCACAAATGCTCTTTTTATTTATACCAACAAAACTGCTTTTGCATACAGAGCATATGTTAATATAAAAGCTTTCAAAGACCAAGAATGTGCAATGGATTATTTAATTACTGAAAATCGATCGTGGAATTTAGGAAATAACTGTAACAATATTTCAAATATTTTCAACTCTCCATAAAAACCACAAATAATACTGTGGTATTTATTAAAATTTAAATCTATTACTGTATAATATAGTAACAAAATAATTAATAAAATGAAACAGTATTTGTTTAAAAAAAAAATAAATGTTAAAATAATAATGAGATCAAAATTTGTATATTTAAATAAGAATCTACCCAACTCGCGATAAAAAGTTGGGTACAAAAAATTTTCAATTGTTACTTCAGTATAAGTTATTTAATGGTTTTTTTTACAGATTTTAAATACAAATCTGTAAAGTGATCTGAACTGTACATTGCATGTGAATAACAATTTTAGATAAGCGAGTCTAAAATAGAATAACCAGCAAAAATTGTAAAATATATTTAAACCTTACTTATTCATATTTATATTATAAATAATTATCATTTAAGTAACCACATAGCTGTAAATCAAAGTGTATAATTTTAAGTATAATATAATTCAATTTGTTCATGTGAAGAGGATGGAATTGGTGTGAGATCTCTCTTAAAAAAATTACAGAATGTTAATTTTTAAAAATTTTTTAAAAATAAAATTTTTTGTAAAATTTTTTTAAATATAGTAAAACAAATTTCTTGAACACCAAATATGGATGGAGGTTTCTTTAAATTTGTCACGACTGAAACAAGACTTTTTTAAATTTATCCATTTTTTATTAGTAATTTTGAAAACTCTTACATTACAAAGGTAAAATAAAGAAGTATACAAAACTTTTTATTTACAATAAAAATATGAGTGCATTAGATAAATTATAGTGACTGAACAAAAATTTGGTATTTCAAGCTTGTTAGACACTGTAGATTGTCCACCTGAGTTGCTACAGAAACAATCAAATTTTAGTAAAGGGGGGTCACTTATTCAACATTCTTTCAGATAATTTTTCTTTACAGCAATACGAGTTAATGTTTCAAAAATATATCAGAGACACACTCATAACCTACTTCATGTTTGATAGCTTATTGATTTATATTGTAAATTTAACAAGAATCTATCCCAGAAACTTTCATTTTGAAGTCCAATTCTCTACTATTACATTATGAAAGGGACTGTATGTTTTTAATACATATTACAGCGAGTCTGAGAATAGTCTTTTCCTAAACTTTTCTCTTTTCATAAGCACGTACTTCTCCTTCCAGATGCTATGAACTTTCTAACAAAGTATAATCCAAATATCATCTATTTACAATATTAAAACAACTAATATAATTCTGCATCTATTTCAAGCACATACTGAGATATTCGTTATTTTTTAAAAATAATTTTCAGTTTAAATCAGAAACTAAACGGAAAATATATTAGAAAAAAATAATAAATTATAAAAAGTAGTACTGGTATAGATATATTTAACACTCCATCCTGACTATGCCATATTGGTGTTCGTAAGTTAAATTTGATTCTAACAATACACATAAAAAAAGTGAGAAGAGATATAATAGAATAAAATATTATATATATAATATATATGCACCCAATTTTCTGTCAACATTTTTATTTAGCGTAATATACACAATACGTCCTTATTTATACACAATTTCAGCTAGTTACATGTATTTGAGACATATGTTACACTATATTTGTATGTTCCATTACGTTTTTAACAAAATTCTTTGGTTCTAAGTTAAACAGTTGAAATAATTATAAACTATAACAAAACAATTACTAAATAATAATAATAATAATAACATAATAACAATATTATGAATTTCTTGTACTAACAATATAGCAGCTGTTTTGGAAATACTATACAGTCTACAATTGTATAATATCATAAATTAACAACAGACCTCTAATAATAAAAATAAAATAAAAAGTTATTATAAAAATAATACTGTATTAATTATTTACATATATATTTGTTCTTCTTTTAACTTTAGAATCGTAAAGGCTTAATCTATTCCATTAGTTACAATTTAAACTTTACATTGTGAATCGTACGTCAGATTTAAGATCATTACAGCTTATCAAACATTTACATAATTAGCATATTTCTCGTTATCACATGTCAGTCTCGTTTACTCATAACACATTGTTATGTCAATCTCCGTTCTGACTTTTCTATCTTGATGCTGTTATTTTTCTTTTTGTTTATAAAATATATATTTAAAAATGGAATGAAATTTTAAATATACTTGCTACAGTCATAAATTCAAAAATCTTGAGTAGAATATTATCTGGTATTAGAGCGATAAAAATCACATAAAATTGACTTGTTCTGTGATAATTTAAACAATGAATATGATAAATTTAAATTTAACATATATTATGACTGCATGGTGATCTATTCAAATTTATTGTTAGTATATTTATACAAATATTTAATGCCCTGCTCTAAATTTTAACATATATAAGCCAACAAAAACAATACATTTTAATAAGTTCCATAAATAATGAAATTAGGTCTCGCAGGTATACTAAACAGCACCAACGATTGGAACAAACTTAGAGTCAAAATAACATTCAAATTTTCCCATAAACTATCAATTGAAAATGTGCATACTACATAATTGAAAATTCAATTATAGTGTTGCTGATAATAATTTAAAAACATTGTTATTTGTAGGCATTTCTGATTAGCTAAAACTAGAATTTTTAAATAAACAATATAATTACTGTGAATAAAAAATTGTCGATACATATAAAATAATGCTGCCATTACAGATAATAGTCAATGATTTAAATAATCAATCATATTTGTAACTTTATTTAACTTAAGAAGTCATAACCTTTCAGATTACGACAAGGTTTAGGAGTTTTGTACAATGGAGTAATAGAATTTATAATTTAACCAATTGCGATATATTTAAATGTGTCAATAAATGACCATGGAAAAATAATTTACGTTTTAAAACTTTAAAGTTGTCTTAGAATTTGATGAAATATGTGTAGTTAATGATGGGATAGAATTTAAAAGAATAATCTTCAATTAATTTAATCACTCAAAATCATTTTATCTGAACAAATTTTTCACAAATACAAGACAATGAAATCAAGTTTTGTTTCAAAGTTATAATCCTAACACTATAAGGAACACAATAAAATGTTTAATGATTAAATAACTCAAACATTAAGATCTTCTGATAGGAATATCATTATAGATAATGATTGTTATGATAATAAAAGTATTGTAGTATACATGTACTAGACAAACGATAAAAAGATTTCAGTATTTATTAAGCAAAAGAATGGCTGGTGTACTGCTGCACTGAAAACAATGTGCTGAAATATAAGTGTGGAAACATGCTTTTTATTATTGTGCAAAAGCTGTTGATTAAATTCCACACAGAAAAAACTCTTGAAGAAAAAATACTACAGAGTGATTTTTTAGTCCTGTTACCCAGTTGTTAATGTCTGGTAATATTTTTCTAAGAAAGGGAAATTTTGTGACATAAAGTTGGTAGCCCTTCTCAATTGGTATAGATACAGCAGTGAGTTAATTTTCCTTGAGCTGTGTAAACTTTTCTAACATTTCCAGTTGCGTTACCAACAGAATGTCTTTTACCCTAGAACAGTGGGTTTTCATTATTGAACAATATTTTACTATGAAATTGTACACGAGTGTAAAAGAATCATTTCAAATTAAATTTGTTGGTGTTTCTCCACCAGAAAAAAATGTCAATTTCTAGGCTAACAAACCAATTTCAAGAGACAGGTAGTGTTTGCGACAGAAAATGTAGTGGTCGACCAGCTCTCTTGACAGATGACATTTTAGAGAATGTGGAACAAGATTGCTCAATCCTCCTCGGAAAAGTTTACAAAAACTTTCCTTGCAAGTTGGTTTGTCATATTCGAGTGTTCAGAAAACTAATACAAAATTGAAATTGTATCCATATCGTGTTTTATTAGTCCAAGAGCTTCGGCCTCCAGATTTAAACAAGCGATTGTTCTAGGGTAAAAGACATTCTGTTCGTAACACGACTGGGAACGGCACAAAATTTTACAAAGCTTAAGAAGAATCAACTCACACTGCCGCATCTATACCAGTTAAGTAGGGCTACCAACTTCATGTCACAAAACAAAATTTCCCTTTCTCAGAAAAATATTACCAGACGATAACAATTGGGTAACACTAAAAAATCACTCTGTATTATAAAAATGTTTGTAAACGTTTAATATTACAGTACAATCCCTTTAAGAAGAAGTAGATTGGAACGGATGTAGTTTAAATAAGTGACAATCCTGATAATCTAAAATTATAAAAAACCAAGTACCATATACTATAGTCCCTTTAGTACAGGTTTAAAATTTAAATAAACTTGTAAAATTTAAGTTTTTGAATTCGAATTTTACTTACATAACAAAATTAGTTTTTAAGTACAGTCATAAATTAACATTTGAAGTATTCTTTAATTATTATTAGTTTGAAAATGATACTCAGTTTGTTTGCCACTTGATCTGGTAAACATTTTAACGCTGTCAGTTCATTGCATGGTATTTTGCAATATTGTATTAATATACAATTTAGAAAGCAGTTATGAAAATAACTGAATAAATTTATAATAACTTACGAACATATGTACTGTAATTGATTCGTATAAAAATAAATGCAAATGGTAGAATGCATCGAAATAAATTCATATAACCTGTCATTTTAGAAGTACTGTAAAAATGCAATGGGTTGTAAAATATCTGAATCGTCCATGGGTCCAGCTAAATAAGATTGCACAGTAAAGTTCATCATTTAAATTTGATTTTTCCCCTATTTTAAAACGATTTTCATTGTATCAGAATCAGAAAAAATAATTTATCAAATTTTCTGTCATGAAGAATAAACTTAAAAGAATCAAATACTTTAAAACACTGTATTAAATTATACATATAAATGTTAAGTACACGTATATGTAAGCAAATAAGTGATTGACCCCCTCTCAAAAATTTGAGCATGCACACAAAATGATTGAATTTTGTTTTATAATATTACTTAGCATGGTAACACCACAAATTTATAAATAGAAAAAATGAAGGAATTTTTTAATGCAGTGGTCTTTATTATTTAAATAAATAATACAAATTAAACAATATAACATAAATAATAAAAAGTATATATTAAATAATAATATACAATAAAATATAAAAACATATTGCATCATTTATTACAAATTAAAGAATTTCATTAGCCTTCAAACAACAAAAAAAGTAAAAATAAAATTACACAATTTCATTAACTAATGAGAAATAAAAAAGTATCAAAAAATCAACTAAGTTAACTAGATTTCTTTTAAACTATACTTCCGACTGTCATTCAAGGAGTTGTTAATATCAACCGTCAGGTCACAAAAGGATGGATTTAGTTAAATAAAATGAAAAAATAGATTAGTAGTGATTTCAAATACATTTCGGTAGAGTGATGTCAAAATGTATTTTCAAACAATGATCATTTTTGAGAGATTTTAACAAAATACAGATTTACCAATTTAATTTTTAATACTCGGTTTTAGTTCATACTAAATATTTTTTTTTAAATATTCATATATTTAAAAAAAAATAGAATGCAAAAGATTTAAATATAAGTACACATTAACCACAAAATTAAGTTTTTTATGGATGTAAGTCACTTCAGATTCTTTATCCATAAAATCATCTTTGATTCTAATAGAGAGTAGATTTAGGAGAAAATTCTCAGATGTAAAATGATACAGTTTTCCAGATGTATTCATAACAAATTTAAGAAAATGTTAGCAAAGTTGATTACTTCTGATCAGGTATGAGCCAGTTTACTGAAAAGGTCAGTAGATATTCTCAAAAGATAAAACTGATGAAATATTCAAGGAGAAATTTATTTAAGAACTAGTGTAAGAAAATTATGAATTATAGGTTTAGAAAAATTCTACAATTATTTTGCACACTTTTTTTTAGAAAATCTATCAGGGTAATGTTAGAAATAAATCACGCTATAATTAGAACAAAGGTAAGATTATTTAATTTTACAATAAAATAAGAAATTTAATTATTTTACCTAATAAAGCAGAACATAGGTAATTCATTGGGGATCAGAATGAACACACAAAAATTATTAAGAATTATTTTTTACACGACAGCCATAACGATGATGAGATTCAATAAGTTAAGTAACATTAACATTAATGTGTACTCAGTCGATGACCAATAACATGACTGAAGAGGTTAGTTATCACACAAGGTTTTAGTAGGAGGGATAAAAAACATTATATTGATGATCAAAAATGATGGGCTCAGATTTTTAGAAAGTAGACAAAACTGATTTATCATTAAAAAAGTAAAAATATACCAATTTGGCTGAGTCAGATCTAGCTTCCTATTTACATATCACATTATAATAGGAATGTACATAAAAGAGTACAATATATTTATTATATCCAAGTTGGAATGTCATTGATAAATAATTTTGGAAATTATTAATAACTAAATAATAATGAAATTAAAAATAATTTCAAGTACAATAAAGAAAAAAAATACAAAATACAAATAAAAAAAATATATAATAAATTTACTTAAACTAGAATTAACTGTTTCACTGAATAAGAAATATTTTATTTATACAAATAAAAATTACAAGAAAATAATAAAATTGTTCATAAATTTTGTTCATGTATTTCAGTGCAAGTACATAGATTAAATATTTCTTGAAAATTACAAAAATTTTATTAGAAATTTAAATCAGTGAAAAAGTAAACAATTTATTTCTTTAATAAGTAGTAATAAACAAAAATATAAAATTTAAAAAGAAATACATACAAATAAATAAATAATTGTTGTAGTTAAGCTCCTTGGTTCTAATAAAAAAAGAAATAATAAGAAAAATTATATCGGCAAGTACAACTATTGGCTAATCTTCAACGATTCAGCTGATCAGTAAAACAAATTTAAATAAAGACCACAATCAATCAGCTAATAATAGTTTTTTTTAAATACAAGTACTTCACTAAACACAACAAAATGTAATCACAAAATACATTTAATAATGATCGAAACTTAAAATGAGTCGCAATGTTTGCGTTAACATTGCAATTGTTGGCATAATAGATAATGAGATAATCAAAATGACAACAGATAAAGTTATTGACCCCGCCCGCACTAACACTAAGCCACTGAGGACTTGATTTGACTTGACATGCTCTATGTTGTATGATCTCTAGACCGGCGTGTCTTCTTTGGGTTTTTCCTTCTTCATTTCAGGGCTACCATCGATATATTCGGAGCTACTGTGGTGATTTACAGCTGGGTTTTCTGTACCCTCTACAGGGTGTTGTTGCCCGGTTGCACTTCCCTTTTCCGGTAGGGATTCCCCATGACCATCCCCCCCTGAAATCAGTAACACCACACTCAACCAACTGTTTTCAAATTTCACTCATTAAAACCTAAATATTTTACAAGCTGAATATCAAAAGAAAAGCAAGTCAAAGCAATGGAATTCAACAGGGACAGTTTTAACTCATCATTTCTTTTGTACCCCAAGATCAAAAATAGAGCATACAAACTCATTTTTAAACTGTAGTACAATATAAAACATCTTGACAAAAATCTTTTATAAAAGTTAAAAGAGCAAGAATGAAATTAAATCATACTACATAATTTTTTTATCAGAATTCTAGAAAAACTGGTAAAGAACAATTTAATTTTATGCAGTTGAAAAAAGTTAGGCCACTGAACTTGAGCTGTGTTAAGAAATATATCTGTATACTGTGGACAATTCGAACTGGCACAACTGGAACTGGTACACACAGTTCCGCATAAAGTATATCCATAACCTATTCTTTCAACAAGGTCTACAAATTTTAATGTACGCAAATGCCTACAACCTTATTTCAATGTACAAACATACAAATAATTATTTCATTTTAAAATATGTATTTAATTTGTCCCAGTAAAAATTTAAATTATAAACTACAAGAACTAAACTGCAAAGACTCACTAAATTATACTCTACAGACGCACGCAACAAACTAAACAAATTTGTATGAATATATAATGAACAGAAAAAACCAAATATGAAAACAAATTAATCATATCATTGTGTCTGACAGATAATTAATAACAACAGTGAAAACAGAGCGTAGTGACCGTGCGCGAGTCGCACATTACAGTAGCGATTATATACTTTTGGGACTGTACCATCGTTGCATGGCGAGGGGTGAAGAGTGGAGTAGATAAACACCAAGGGTGCTTGTGCCAATTCAAATTGTCCAAGGTATAATCACTTAAGTTGATGACTTTAATGATATTATTGTATATTTTAGTTAGATTAAGTTTTCAAAATAAAAATGTCCATGATAATCGAGCATTTGTTTGAATTATACTCAGTAATTAGCAATCCAGTTATATTACAACCCGAAAAATGTACTTTAAATTAATTAACTTGAAGATAATGTAAATAATAATTGATCTCATCGTAAAGATTAAGCACCGCATTTTTCAAAATAATATTTTGAATAATTAATATTTCACTAATGCCGTTGAATTTAATGTGCATGTTGCAAAGCTTCTTTTTCCTTTTAAAGTATGCCGTAAATCTGAGATAAGAATACATTTTATCAATGTACACCACAAAAAACACCTATTTGTAGAATTATGGGTAAAAGAAACAATTCATGAGTAATGCCATGGCACGTAACTCCATGTAACAAATGTCATGGAGTGTTCAAAAACGAACAAATAAAATCAGCGAAATAAATATCGTTGCAAACTTAAATTTTTAATAAACATTTATATTAATTTGGATCGGTTGAATTCACGAGATGGAAACAATGAAGGAAAAGGAAATGTCGAATTAACGGGTAACATTATAAACCAGTTCAAGAAGACATTTTTTTGTAAATGTCACCAGTAAATTCAGTTCAACTTAAAGTGATTTTAAAACACAATCTGGCTTTCTACAAATTCATAAGAGAATGGATAAGAACATGCTAACAAGGAAAATCCTAGAAAAGGTAAACAATAGAAATGAAACCACAAAGTGGTTCAATCAAATAAAAGAGTATCTAAAAGAAGCAAAGTTATAAAAATATAAATTTCTGATGAAAACTTAAAACGTAGAAGGATTCAAAAATAACATGAAAATAATTTTTTTTGTTTGGTTTTATGTCTGACTGTTTTGTAATTTCTGCTTATGCAGCCGGTGGAGAATGATGATATATGAAAATAAGTGATTAAAAAATCCCAGACCTGACCGGGAATCGAACCCAGGACCCCTGGTGTAGAAGCCAGTTATGCTAACTACTACGCCAACGGGTCGGCCAAGAATACAATGGATTCACAGGAAATTCCAGAAGAAAAACTACAAAATAAAAAAGTATATGAAACAGAAACGAGAGGTCGAGGAGTGAAACCATTTATTTTTGTCTAACAGAGACTGGTTTCAATTCAAAAGAAATACCATATGAAAAAGTGTTTTATGTCATTCACATGTCATGACTAACTAAGAGTCTCTTTAGAAACAGGACCTTATCTTACTAAAACAAACCATAAATCCTTTTTAAATAATTTTACATCTTTTACACTGATATTAATTTAGTCCTATTTGCATTTAGTTACATTTTAATTAAATTTTTCAATGAGTTAAAAGTGCCACAGCTTAAAAATTCTGAACAATGTTTTACAGTGTATATTAATTTTATAGTTATGTATGATTTGAACATAACTTCATATATTTGATAAATTAAAACTGTTCACCTTCAGTTTCCTAACATACTGTAACATTAAAATAGTGATATTCTAGAAAGAGTTAATTGTAAGAAATTATGTATTGTATGAAGCGGAATGTACTGATCAAAGATAATAGATTGCGATAAATGAAATATTTTGAATAGCAACTTTTCAGAAATTGATTGATTCCTTCTTCAATGTCCTGGTAAAGCAGAGGAATTTTTAGGAGGGTCTAAATTGTTCGAGAAACTATCAGACTGCAGGTATAAAAACAGTTAACACCTTTGTAGTCAGTTAGTACTTGACTGTGAATGGAATTATTGTTGTCAGGCCGTTTCAAAATAAAACCATTACAGGACCAGTTCTTAATAATATTAACACTACATGTGCGTACGGGTGGTAGCAAGTTATTGTGGACAGGTGAACCATTGTTTAACAGTACCTTATTTTATAGTCGAGTTTAGTTTAAGCTTTGTAATTAATGTAATTGAAGTAATCTCATTGTAATTTGTTAGTAGTCTATGCTTAATAATTGATTGTAGTTATTAATCATGTCAATAAATAATTGTTATAAGTTTAAAGGAAGTTTGTTTATTATTTATTACACCCAGATCCTAAAAGAACCTAGGCTTAGGTGTTGCAATACATTAGAATCTTGTTAAATCAGTCTATTATAATCAGATCTCCGGATAACTTGGATCGATTTTGAAAAAATGAAGAACACATAAAAATTAAAGCCTTTTTTGATAGTCAAATAGACCAAAAACTCTCAAATTAAATATTTTAGAAGATAAAAATGCTTTTCATGTGAAATTTTCAGGCAGAGAGTAGTTGCCCTAATTGTAACACACAATCATACTGTATAGTTTGGAAACCTAGTGTTTGAATGTTTCAAATACATTTTGTTCAACACTTAGGAAATCTTCTGAAAGGATGTTATCTTTTATTGATTGTTCCAAACTTCTCCGGTCAGCCCAGATTTCTGTTATCTGAAAACAGCTCCAGTCGCTTTTCATCTGACTTAATGAGGTTTAACTGTACATAAAAACTTAATGATCTGAGTTTAAACTCTTAGATAAATTAGATTTTACGTATAACTGCACAAAAGCAGAAGTAAATACCATCCATAATTAAAATAATTTACAAATTATAATATTTAAGAATATTTCAGGAATACCAACACAATATAATGTCACGTTTAAAATATACACTTTTTAAAATTCACTTTGACTTTAATATCTGAATCTAAACTAATAAATTAAATCTTAGAAAAACATTTAAATAAAAAGAAGTGTAAGTGCAATCTCAGCAATCTGATATAAACACTGAGATGGAAACAAAAAAATACTAGTGAAAAGAAGTGATTTGATAAAAATTTCTTGTCAGTGTGATATTGTGAGTAAATATTTACCACAAAACACAAATTTGATAAAATAAAAATATTTATTTTTAAAAGAAACTTAAAGGAAATATTTAACAACTGTTTTTTAAGTCTTAAAAAAATTTAAATGTTTTGATATAAAAATGACCACTTTACTGATTATTTTAAATATATTTAATTTATTTTCTAAAGATATAGAGTTCACTAAAATCAATGATTTAATATTCACACTTTAAGTAAGATTTTATTTACACAAGCTTAACATATGACCGCCTCCTTAGCGTAGTGGTTAGCGCCCTGGGCTACCACGATAAGGTGCGGGTTCAATTTCTGGCAAGGGTCTATAAATTATAACAAGTTACAACCCAACGTTCTATAACCCACTGAAGTTGCTAAAAACCAAGCTGTTGATGAAAAAAAAGATTAACATATATATCAACCCCCCCCCCAGCATATTTACCCAGCTGTATCTGTGAGTGTTATTTGCCTTGATACCCTTGAGAGCTATGCTGGTGGTAGCTTATTAAAAAGTAGAGCCTTCTTGCCCTACCATTGACAAACTAGCCAGATGAAGAGACACCTTGGTCCACCAGGTTGGAGGTACAAAATAAGAGCTAAAATCTCTACTTTGGAAAAAATGTATATTGTTCTAAAACCTTGGGAGAAATTTTGAAAACCAGATGGGAATTTTGGCAAAGGAAAGAGAAAATGAAAGACCGACAAGATTTTAGGAACTTAGAAAACATAATTTTGTTAAATACCCTTAGAATGAATTCATTTGTGGAGATAAATCGGTTTTGGAAAGCCAAGACTAAAACATAAGGGTTGTGTTTAAAGGTATTTTTCAAGGTTTGACGTTAGGAAGTGGTTAAGAAAAGCTATCTATTGCAATGGATGGAAAACCTGACACTTAATTTTGTTTGTAGTGCTAATAAGAAAATCTGGTGTGAAACACTCACACAACTTTCTCTTGCCAATGCAAATAATTAATAATAAACCTAACATTATTAATAAAATATTAGAAATAAACAAAAACTAACCTCAAAAACATAACCTTATTTTAATCATGAGTGAATGACGCAAAATGACAATCGAACTCAGTTTGGCTTAAAAATACGGAAAATCACGCTTTCACGCTAAACTAGGCTCTGTAGAGAAAAATGGTCTAAACAAAAGTTGTAGATCTTTTAATTTTCTATAAATTTAATTATATACACTTTTGTCGTAAAATGCATACTAAGACCGAAATATTAAAAAAATCGATTTTTCTCACGTTTTCGTGAGAAAAAAAACAGAAA
Source organism: Catonia carolina (assembly GCA_035578175.1). Classification (NCBI taxonomy): domain Eukaryota; kingdom Metazoa; phylum Arthropoda; class Insecta; order Hemiptera; family Achilidae; genus Catonia; species Catonia carolina. The sequence continues at coordinate 33,139,325 of JAQMRL010000007.1, read as the reverse complement.
ATCGCAAATTACCGCTAAACTAAGCGTTATACAAAAAAATGTTTGAAATAAAAGTTGTAGAATTTTACATTCTCTACAACTTTTATTATATAACGTTTTGCGCTAAAATGCATATTAAAGCCGCAATCTTAAAAAGAAAATGTTTTTACGTAAAAACAGCCTCACGCAGAATTTCAGCAAACATGGCGCCTACCCTATATTGTAGAGCATAAAAAATGTAGTAAACCAGGCGATTTTAAAAAAAATCGTAGGACTAGTTTTTGAGAAAATCGCAAAAAAGTGAAAAATTATACGAATAAACTACTACTTCCGGTTGACCGATTTTGATGAAAATGTTCGTGTCGAGTCCGGTAGTGGTACGTAACTTAAGTTTCAAGTTTCAAGTTCGTACGATGTTCCGTTCTTGAGATATTCTGTTCACACACACACACACACACACACACACACACACACACACACACACACACACACACACACACACACAGACACACACACAGACCAATCGCTAAAAACATGTTTTTTGGGTTCAGGGGGTCTGAAAACGTATAGATCCGGTGAAAACTCGATTTCGAAAAATCGACATGAAAACAATACTTTCCTTCCTATATATTCATATAGGCAAGAGAAAGTTAAAAAAAGAAGAAGAAGAACATAGACGTCAAAGTATACTTAGAAAAATCATGATGAACCACTAGAATAAATGAATATTTGTTGTAGTACAAAACTATGACTATAATAAATGGAAACACATTTAAGACAAAGGATAAATATTGAAGAAAGTTGATAATTGCTTTGAAAAGTATTCTGTTTTTGTAGGTGGCCATTTTTACTTTCTCTTGCCTATATGAATATATAGGAAAGTATTGTTTTCATGTTGATTTTTTGAAATTGAGTTTTCACCGGATCTACACGTTTTCAGACCCCCTGAACCCAAAAAAACATGTGTTTAGTGATTGGTCTGGGCGTGTGTGTGTGTGAGAACAGAATATCTCAAGAACGGAACATCATACACACTTGAAACTTGAAACTGAAGTTAGACACCACTACTGGCCCAACATGAACATTTTCATCAAAATCGGTAACCGGAAGTAGTAGTTTATTCGTGTAATTTTTCACTTTTTTGCGATTTTCTCAAAAACAGCGCCTATGATTTTTATAAAATCGCCTCAATCACTACATTTTTTATGCTCTACAAGATATGGCAGGTGTCATGTCCGATGAAATTCTTGGAAAGGCTGTTTTCTCGTAAAAAAATTATTTTTTTATGACTGCAGCTTTAATATGCACTATAGCGCAAAAATGTATATAACAAAATATGTAGAGAATTTAAAATCCCACAACTTTTATTCCAAACTTTTTTTGTATAATGCTTAGTTTATCAGTAATTAACGATTTTCTGTTTTTTTCTCACAAAATCGTTTTTTTTTAAGATTTCAGCCTAAGTATGCATTTTACGACAAAAGTGTTAATTAAATTTATAGGAAATTAAAAGATCTACAACTTTTATTCAACGCATTTTTCTCTACAGAGCCTAGTTTAGCGTGAAAGAGTGATTATCCGTATTTTAAAGCCAAACTGAGTTGATTTTCATTTTGCGTCATTCACTCACGATTAAAATAAGGTTATGTTTTTTAAGGTTAGTTTTTTGTTTATTTCTAATGTTTTATTACTAATGTTCGGTTTATTGTTAATTATTTGCATTGGCAAGAGAAAGTTGTGTGAGTGTTTCACACCAGATTTTTTTAAATTGTCATCTATCAATTTCCTATGTCCGTTCATCCTTCACATAAAGATGTCAGAAACTACAAGAGATAGCAACAAATGGTTTTCAGATTGGTAATCTACACAAAAAGTTAGTGGGTCTGGATTGGGTTGAAGTAACGGTTTCGACCGAAAGTGGCCCAAAACCAGAAGTCAAGAAATCAAAGTCGCAATCAAAGTCTGAATTAGGAAACAAATAATAGTGCCATTTGATTCCTCTTAAAGATTACATACATAAATTACTAAAGGTTTTTGCCGTAGGTCAAAGATAACACTTTTTCTTTTTTACGAAAGCTAAGTGGGCTTGATCTCTTATAATTTCTTTAGAAACAATTGTCACCAGCCATAAAATGGTCTCATGAAAGGGATTTTTTGTTTTCTTTTAGAAATAAATTCCAGGCAATAGAAAGTTAAAAGTTTCACCAAGTATATATCGATTCATATGGATTCTGAACAATTCATTCAGTACAATAAAAGTTCACGTGTTATCGTCAGCAGACATAAAAATCAAGAAGGTAAAAAATTTATCTTATTAATAATTGATAATATAATTTATTTAGCAATGGAACAGTTAAAATCAAGCATAAAAATTATGTCAACCATTTTCTGCCATTAATGTTCCTTTTCAATTGAATTTCAAAATTAAGGGTTATTTTATTCAGAATTAAACGGCTAATACTAGAAAACCTGATTAGCTAATGCACATGCTATATCAGCTTCTATTTTGCTACAACTATTTCATTCAGAAATTAATCAACCAAGTACTAAAGTTCAACAGAAACAGACTACATAGTAAAACTTACATTATTTATTTTAATATAAGAATCATTCCATTTAGTAATCTAGTATATATTTAAATGAGTTCCTTAATATGTTATTGTTAGTTTATATGAATGTAAATAAAAACATGAAAGTGTTTTTTTTAACATTTATTCATATACCTGGATGGTCATTTCAGATATACATATTTATCATCAGATTGAAATAATTATATTAAATTAAATAAGAACTGGTAAAGCATGTGTGAGGAAAGAAAGAGCTGTGTGGGGCAATCAGAGTGGGGTGTGAGGCAGGGAAGTGTTTTATCCCCTCTCCTATTCAATATAACCATGGATACACAAGTCAGTGAAGGAGTTCACGGAAAATACTGGGAGTTTAGTTTTTCAGATGATCTTTTTTTATGTCTGACTGTTCTGCAATTTCTGCTAATGCAGACAGTGGATAATGATGATAATGAAAATGAGAGATGAAAAATGCCAGACCTGACTGGGAATCGAACCCGGGACCCCAGCATAGAAGCCATTTTCTAACCACTATGCCAACGGGCTGGCCTTAAGATGATCTGGTTGTAAGTGAAAATAGAGGAGGAGGTAGAATGACCGAGATTATTGAGTATGGCTAGGAATTCGTTGAAGAAAAAAGTAAAGTGCTGATGCTCCTTGCAGATGCAAGGAGGGAAGGAAGGGACAAACAGTACGGCAGAATGGTAGAGTGCTGGAGGAAGCTAAGGAATTCACAAATTTGGGGAATGTTTTCACATCAGATGGAAAACAAGACAAGGAATAAGGTAAAAGATCCTAAAAAGTTTGGCTTCAAGATCTTCTTATGCATTCTAAGAAAATTAGGTATAATGAATATTTTGCACCAAAACTGACTTACAAGGCAGAAACATGGACAAGTGGAAGAAAGAAAGAAAGAGTAGAATACAGGTGGTAAAAATGAAGTTTAAAAGGAATATGTTGAGACAAAAAGTGATAGGGTGAGAAATTTTGAAATTAAGGAACAACTCAGGATGAACAGCCTGACAAAAAGAATTGGACAGATACTACGATGGTTTGGATACGCCATTAGTCTCAAATAGGATATACTGCCTAAAAGAATGCTGTAATTGAAGATGGAAAGAAAAAACTAAAATGCAGAGGGAAATTAATGGGTTAAGTTATGGATGAATTAGGAAAAAGATGGGACGGAATGCTAAGAGAGGAATGGAGGAGAGATGGTTCAGCCATAGAGAGAGGTGGAGAGAAGTTGTGTTGGGCCCAACCCAAAGACTCTTGAAAGAGGAATAAAGAAAATGATGATAATGAAAAACTAAGAACTTACAAATTTATTATCACTAAATTGTCACTTATTATCAAATTGATTTAATTTAGTCTGAATAATTTATTATCCACTGAAGATGCATATGCAGTACCTGAAAAGACCATCTACAAGTAGATTATAAAAATAAATAAATAAATTAAAAAAACATCTTCATAATTTAAATTTTAGTCTATAACATAGTTAAAAGAAACTACAAAAAGTATGAGATAAAAGATCTCATAAATCTGAGAAGTTATTTGCGACATTAATAAAAGAAAAATTAATATGTAATAATATCAAGAAATTAAAAATATTTATTCCTGTTTAGAAAACTGAATTCTTATTTCTAAGGGATAGAATATTAACTTATAAAAATAAAAATTTAAGTTAATTTTGGTAGTTTTTTGAGGCAGATGTTTAAATTTTTTTGTATCAGTGGATTTAACAAATTTTGGTGATTATGTTATATATAATATGTTTTTGTATACTGATTAGTTTCTTATGAAATAATTAAAATTCTAAAATGAATATGCTGGTTTATAATATCAAATATACATATACTAATATTATAGTCTAAAGGAGTAATGTTTATTTGAATTAAGTATTCTCAGGAACTACTAAACTGATTTCAAAAATTCTTTTACTCATAGGAAGCTTAGAACTTGCTGAAAAATAAAAGCTAAAATGGCATTATGTAATAGTTAAATTTTGAAAAAGAAATTTATGATTGTTAAAAAGAAGTCAACTTTTACATTATTTGTTTGGTGTAAGGTGGTTTAGGAAATAAGTTCTTTTAAGTACACTGCACCCTCAATGTTCGAGATTAATTGGGCCCATGAAAACCATCTTGAAAATCGAAATCATGAACATCGAGACCTATTTTCAATGTAAAATTTCTAATCGGTTCCAAGTGAGTGATTAGTGCGTATATTTTAAAGATAAACAATACGTTTTGGCTTATTTTAAATAAAAAAAACCGTGTGTTATAGAAAAATTTAATTTATTAAAAAAAGAAATACAAAATATTATTAACTAACTTGATTCAAATGTAAAATGTTCTTTGTAATCAATAAATATTGCCCTATTATATTTTGTTATTATTTGTGAATTTTATAAAACATTAAAAGTTGTTTCTTTATGTACATTTTATTCTTTCTGGGATGCAAATTGTGTCCTTGATGTTGATGGTAATACCTTGATACCTTGATGAGTGGTAATGATGTCATTTCTCTTCGGCTTAAAAAAATTCACAATCGCTGTTTGTTCTGCTTTGGTTTGAAGTTCTTTAAGTTTTAGTCTATAAGGATGGCTAGCTGATCTTATTGAATTGCAACATACTAAAGCTCTATATTGTTCTGGATCCTTGTCTAATATTGTTTTTATTGTATCTATTGCCGTAAATAATTGTTTCAAATCTTCCCTAGTCAAGTTTTTTTGATTTTTTTTTCATCTTCAGATTCTTCTGAGGAAGCATTATGTTCTTCGTTCAATTCGAGAATATCGCTTTCAGAAATAACATCATTGTGCGCTAAACCACCAGGTCAATGCACTAAGCAGGGGAAGCATACGGGAAGGGTGGGGCTGAGAGGGACAGTTCTCGTTCAAGGTCCCAGTACAAATCACGAACACCGAGTTTTAATCTCGAAAATTGAATTTTTTGTGTACAAATACAAAATCTCGAAAGGTCGAAACCTCGAACATAGGAGTCCACGAACACCGAGGGTCAAGTGTACCAGTATTACAACATTTATTGTATACAATGTATTGTATTATGCAGTCAGATACAACACAGTGAGGTATCAGGTACAGTAGAGTACCATCCTGCAATACAACATCTATAACTTTATCATTTTTAAAAATTTTTTGAAATTATTTACAGGACAGGTATCCTTTACTGTCCTGTAAATCATTTTCAAAAATTTCGGAAAAGGAAAGATGATGTCATATTGTAAAGCAGTGGGGTACCATACCATAAACCTGCATATTACAATACATTGTACACAATAGAATAGATATCTAACAGAACTAAATGAAAGATAACTTCATTTTACCAGTCAAAAACATTTTATTCAAAATTTAAAAATTATGTAATGGCATATAACACATTTTACTCTGGAAACTGTAAGCTTTCCAACAGTGAACAAATTTTTTAAATTGGTAGGGTAGTTTCTGAGATTACCTCATACAAACAAACAAACATCACTTCTTTACATTAGTAGAGATATAAGATTGTGCTGATGAATATTGTATAATTCCTTAATTAATTCATGCATGTTTAATTCGTGCGGTCTATATATTTTTGTATATACTCTATAAAATTTTAAGTTACTCTACTGCATCTACTACAAATTTATTTATCAAACTAACCATTTAAAATTATTTTATTGCCTGAAGTTCAGTTTTCTGCCCTTGTAATTAAACAGGAATTTTCTTTAATAAGGATTTACAATAAATCTGGGGTTTTAGTAAATTATCAACACCCCATTCTCTAAGTTAATGTATATCACTTGCTTCTATAGTAATTTGCCTAATTTAAATTCAGCTCTAACAAGAAATCCTACGAAGTCGTCAACTACTATGCACTGAGCAAAAAATATATTTTTGGCCTTGCTTAATTAATGTTGGTACCAGAGGAAAGTCTTGATGAATGGAAGTATTACATATACAATATACACAACACAAATTGATGATGTTTAATCATAAGTGTGAAACGATATCTGTGCTCCCTAAAATCAAGATTTTGAAAAAACTAATTATGAAGTTTTATACATCAATAGCTGTCCATCTAGCTCTTTCTGGTAGAAAAACGTGGATTTTTACATCCAAAGATATTAGCCGAGTGCAAATAGCACAGATGCATTTTTTGGATATACCTGTTAATGTTTCAAAAAGGGACCATCTGAACAATCCTGGTTTTGTAGTTAAAGTGCAACAATAACTACACTTCATCAGAATTGTTTTGACCATGTCTGTAGAATTGAAGAAAGTTGACTGTCGAGGAATAATATTTTACATAATAATATCATAGAGAATAATATCATATATTCCTGGCACTGAATTAAATGTTCAGTCACTGTGGGAAATGTTAAGAATATATAAAGAAACTGGTCCAACCATTTAGTTCGCATGCCAGCACACAGACTTCCTCTGCGAGTATGGAAATATAAACCTAGAGGGAAGCGAGGCTTGGGAAGACCTAAAAAGAGATGGATACCGGATCAGGCCATTTGAGTCTAATCCTTAACAGATGATTATGATGATGATGACATTTCTGGTGGTGCCGGAGAGGTTGGACAAACATGAAAGAGAAGCGTGAACTAATTAAAAGTCCCAACAGGGCTATGAGCCAAATGCTTAAAGGATAGTCAGATACGTAGGTTACTTGCCAAATAATAACTTTGAAAATCACGAAGTAAAATAAATTTGTTCTGGATATTATGAAAAAAATGTTTAGAATTAGTATACATAGAATGAAAACACGTTTTATATGAATTTTCAAGAAGAAAAAACCATAATTAAGTTTTTTTTTATAAAGGTAATTATAACATAACTATAACATTTGTTAAAACTGATCATAAAATTTAAATCAGAAAAATAATTTTGCCTTGATTTCATGAAGTCACTTCCTACAAAGAGACAATGAGTGAAGTAATTAAAATTCAGTAATAATGATAAGTAATTACTGGTCTAGTATAATAATTACTGATTAAGTACAATAAATACTGATATTTGCGTGAATAACCTTATACTATTACTGATCAGTAATAACTGAAAGGAATCAGTATAGGCATGTACCGTACTGAAGAATCTAATTATTTACGTATGAATGATTCACTCATTCAGGCTTGCGTAACCCTGTTTAAGTAGGAATCGCCAAAATATTTGGTTTTGCAATCTCGACATGAGAGCAGTCAGTTGCTCTAATTACGCTTTCTATAAATTATTACCCTACGCCATTTTTCTTTAGCATCATTAACATCATCGGCGGTCTGAGGAAAATGAATTCAATCTTTAGCTTTAGAAGTAATTTTCTCCAGAACATCATTAAATATTTTATTAACTGTAGTTCTGTGGATACCAAAATCTTCAGCCACGCAATTTTTGAATCCTGGATTAGATAAGTATCTCAGAAAAACTTCCATCTTACGTACCTACAGTACAAGTCTTACGGCACCACCTCTTGTTTCATTTGATTCTTGAAAAAACCAAATACTGAAATATTCTACTGATCCCTTGTCAAAACAGACTAGTTCCTTGTATCTATCATCACTTATACGATCATTATACTTTTCAGATTTCCGTATTCTTATGAAAACAGCCATGTCATTTCTTCAATAGAAGCTTTAAGTATGGGTTTTAGTGTACTGAAAACGTCTACAGTAATTACTTATAACTATCAGTAATTGGAATCTTTTATTTACACATTTTCCAGTATGTACTGAACAAAATCAGTAATTGTGTGTAGTTTCAGTAACTACTGATTAAGTAAAATAAATACTGATGGAAGTTTATAAGTTACACATTTACTAACTCCTTATTCACTTGTACTTCAGTATTTACTGAAAAAACGGTCAGTATAAGTATTTACTAGTTTTTATTCACTTCACCCAATGTTTATGAATTAAATTTTTATATAAAATTCAATAAGGCAATTTTATTAGATCAAGACATTATAGATTATTTTTGTCTACCATTGTTCCAGTGGGTATTAGAAACAATGAAATGATTGAAATGATGAAATGCAAAACGAATGATAAAAATACAGTATCAAAATTTATAAATCCTACTCTATATTCTAGAGCTATACTAACATAATTTACTCCGTTAACGATCGAATTGCGTCTACTACTAAAACAAAAATGTACATGCCGTGCAAATTGCAACAGATAAAGCAAAATAATTTCACGAGGAACCAAATTGCTTACCTGTTAAAACTAAAACTGGAAGAAAGATACTTACCAGATAAATTTATATACTTCTGGTCTAGACTGGACCATCTACAAAAAAATTAAAATCGGTCAACTGTCGAGAATTTATTGTTTTATAATCTCCATTTTTCTAACGACCACAAAATATTTGACTAAGGGTTTCATCGGCCAAAAAACTAAACTAATATCAGTATTTAATTTAAATGATGATGAAGATAATAATTTAAAGGAACCTAGATCGCTAAATATAATATGCATTTCAGTAACTTTAGTTACAACTGAAATAAAAAATTTTACAATTCAATCAAAGGAATCGCACTAGAAAAGAATGTCGAGCGAAATTATGTGTTGAACAAAATGGGGGCTAATCCCCCACTTTAAAAGTATTGAGCAACACTTTATTTTAATTTATTTTTCACAGTTTTCAAAATTGATTTAAATAGCTGATCTGCTACTATTACCAACGTACGAAAAGATACATAAGTTGTAACAGTAACTGTTTGTAACAATTCAGTCTAGTTTTGTTATTAATAGATGTCCAAATTCAAGATCATATCTTCACATTTACTTACAAAAATTTATATTTGTTTTCTTTTAATATAATTTTTTTGAGTTAAAAAATTAATGTCTTAATTAAGCACTTAACTAAGTTATTTTATATTAAGGGGAGCAGACTGATTTTAATAAAAAAATATTGATTTTTCAATTTTACCATGTATTGATAGATCGTTTTTCCCTATTTAAATTGATATATAACACGATATTCGTTGCTTTTTTTGTTGAGAAAAACTATGTTTTTACGTTGATGGGGTACGTAGTGTTTGTTTAGATATTTTTTCACGTTTTTCATTCTTGTAAATTGAGATTATCATGTTACTGCTCTAACATTACGGAGATTGCGCTCACATAAAAACAATAATTTCTAGAACACATAGGAATCAGCTGTAAAGCTAGATAAATATTGGTGTGTTTTTGTTTGGAAGTTAATTCCAATTGGCAATAGGTGTTTCTATTACGGTATTATGCTTTTACTACATCCGCATTTTCCGCATTATGTATTTTTTAACTTTAGGTACACTTATTTCAGGAAACATCCCACCTAGGAGTGTGAAATTTTACAAACGACATTTTTGTATTCAGGTGTGTATTTACTCCAGAAGTGTTTCAAAAATTTTGGAGTTTTTATTTTTTAGGTGACTTTTCCATAAAAAAATGTGAGCTACAGTTGAAAATTTTTTGAGAATAAATACATTTTTAGATTGGATAAAGATAAATGAAAAAGCTCTGGTACAAATCTGTAAACAGGTACTGTAAATAGGTGTGCCAAAGCTCAGCCTTGTAGCTTTAATGGTCCCTTAACAAAATCTACCTAATTTAGTATTACAGGTATAGGATAACGAAAATGGTCTGCTCCCCTTAAACCTAAAAAAGTGAAAAAATGGTAATTTCTACCCTTAATTTTTATGTTATATGTTAGATATTTTCAAAACTACTAGAGACACAGTTTTGGGATTTACTTCATTCGGTTTGTCAGGTCAAAAACTATTGAAAATTTTAGCTTTTAGTTAAGACCCTAGTAATTTTAGTATGGCTTCACTTCAATGGGACAGCTGAAATCTGGGCAAAACATCTCAGTAGCTGTAATTTGTAAACAAAGTGTTTTCAAGCGAATGTTTATATGAAGTTTTTTCTTATAGTTAGCTCCAAAATCAGATACTGAGAGAATATAAAGCAGTTTAGAATCACCCTGCAAATCAGTGGATTAAAATATTCCCCCTTTACTAAATAAACAACTATACTTCTAGTTTATAATTTTATCAAACATTTTATGTAGGTATTTTTAACAACCGTATTATAATTTAATATTAAAAATATATCACTTTTTTTAAAACGCTCAGTAGTTAGGTAAACAGTAAATACTCACCAAAATTTTATGGAGCACTTTCATGTAATATAATATACATCTTCAGTATTAATGATAATTTAATTATTGATTATTATTAAGCTTCTTGAATCGTCTTAAGTTTAAAAATTTCTTCTCGTTACCATAACTGATCAATAACTGACCATGAATCCTCATCTGGATCCTCATCTGAAAGATTCTTTTTCATTTTACATCCGAACTGTTTTGTAATTATTGCTGATGCAGATGATAAGAAGGGTTATAGATGAAAATGAATGATGAAAAAATACCAGGCCTGACCAAGAATCGAAACTCAGACCCTGATGTAGAAGTCAGTTATGATGACCACTACACCACACCAAAAATTAATTCAATATTATTTGGAAGAGAATCTTGATATTTAATACTGAATATGTGTATTTTATTATAGAAAAGTCCTCAATAAAAATATATTGGTGAGTACTGTACATTTTACCATATTACTGGTGGTTTAAAAAAAAGAACTATGTGCTTCTAGTTTAATATAATTATATCATATAAGAAAAGTCAAATAGACCTGGTAATGTCGAGATTAACGTAATTATTAAAAAACTCTTATTTTAATAGTAAAAGTTAGTTTAAGTTCATAAAAGTTTGTAAAGTTTCAACAATCAAATCTATTTATTTATTTATTGCTTTGGCTAAAGCGGTCCATATTTTTAACAGTTTTATTATTTTCTTGTTTGTTCTCTGTTTTTGTTTTTGTTTGTAAAAAGATAACAGAGTTTTGTTTTTCATAGAGAAGTTTTTGGTTTGAATTATTATTTTTCCGTAATTTTTTATTATACTCTGTGGTTTACTCTGCAGTTTATTAAATGTAGAATAATAAATATTAAAAAAAATTGCATTTAAATTGATTTGAAACTCAAAGTGATTATTAGATAAGTCAGAAAATATGCATACATCTTTCTACAAGTGACAGAAAAGAAATTAACACAGAAAATTATTATTCAAGATGAAATACATAGTCTTAAGCCCTTAGAAATGAGGGGAGATCATGAAAAATCTTATTATTCATAAATTCCTGCGTTGTATAATATGCCTTTCTGATAAAGTATAAAAAAATTTCTTTTGAATTTTTTTGTAATAAGACTATAAATAATTTTTCTAGAGGTTGGGGCATCAGTTTGATCTCGTGAGTGATGTATTTTTTCATAAAGAAATGTTTTTTATTAAATTTTGCAGTCAGAATGATACTTTCCCATATGATAGCCGTAAGGCTTCTCTTTCAATTCATCATTTTTTTACAGACTTTACCTGCAGCACAGATTCCAAACACATAAGCAACATACAATGAAAATTCTATTTTCTTTAGAATAGTCTCTACATGACTTCTTCTGACCTATATTTAACAAATATTAAAAAGATAACTGCTATACAATCCCGAAAATATTATGAATTACACATGTATGTAAAAGAAAGCATAAAGTTTGTTACGTTAGTTTTTATGAGTTTATTTCGTAGGGAAAATTTTTTTTAAATGAAAATTAATTTTAACAATTTAACTTTCAAGTTCCTAAGATGCTTAATTGTTTATATTTATTTATAAAAGAAATAATACTCTACAAAATTGGGTTACACTGACTTCAGATTTATTAAATTATATTATCTTTCAAATGTATTAAAAATATGTACAAAAAATGCAACACAAGACAAACAAAGACATTGTGCATAGTCACAACAACATAAAATAACTGATAGTAAGAAACACAGATAAATATTATTAAAGAAACAAGAGAGAGATTTCATTGATAATTATAACCAAAATTCAGTTTTTAGAAAACAAGTAAAGTATTTTTACTGTGGTTACCATGAATAAATATTCAGACTTGGTCTTTCCTATTATTCTTTACATGAATAATTTCTTTATGTTCTTTACTTCACTTAGGTACGGGATATTCAGTTCTATTATCGTGAAAACCTCTGAATTCCTTCACTTTTTTAAAATTAACTTTTATTCTTTATATGAAATGTAAACCTGAACTGAGAGTAGTGAATTTGACTACCAGAAGGTTGCAGCCCAAAGAATTTTTACTAACTTCCAGATCAAATCAAAATATGCAAGAAAATTACAGTAGCTTCGACAGCAACTGCTACTAAACTTAGGTTAATGAATATTCCGTGACCTATCCATTTAATGAATACAAAAACTGGATGAATTCTACAAAATTGTAGAAACATATTAAAACCCCAATAACCAAAATAAATTTTCAACTTCAAAATGAAAAATAAATTTAATTTTTTTCTAATGGGGGTCAAACCATTTCAAATAGCATAACAAATCTTTCCCTAAACAATATTTCCAATATCAAAATATGAAATATTACATTGAACCAAAAATGTTCAAGTCACTTTCATGATTTTAAATTTTAGGAAACCCAACTCGATAAAGTTTTTCTTCAAACACTGACTAATGGAAAATTAATTGAATAGTTCCATAAATGCAAAATCACATTAGGATCAAAGTTAAATAACAATAGAATGGAAAAATATGATTTGGGGACGCTATCGTATCATAAGAGTTATATGTAAAACAGTTCAACAGACGACAAAGTATTAATAATAAAAATAATGCCTAAAGTTTTATACAAAAAAATTTCTGTCACACATACACAAACAAGCACTTTTACAGATAAACATACTTAAAGAAACTAACACATACCACAAAAAGAAAAACCAAATAAAATTTAACGGTGCTTTATACAAGTAAAACCCAAAACCCAAACAATCTTTTATATGTAGGTATCAATACTTAATTTACGGATTTTATAGATGTATCAGACATGTAATTGATGAAACATAATTTGTAAAGTACAAAATAAAATTGAAACACAATCTTTTCGAACTGGCCCAAAATAATATTTGAGTATACATTAAATTACATTTGTGAACTTACACAGATGTGTGTTTTAACTATCTGATAAAATATAGTTTACAAATAATAAAAACGATATAACATTATGAATTTTCTAAGCATTTATCCTTCATAGATTAAAGACAAAATCTTCACAATTTTTGTTATGAATGAAAAATCTTCACAGATTCTTCATGAATGTGAAAAAGAAGCTCTAAAAATTTGTCAAGTCTTTTGTTTATTACACATATAAAGTATATTTCTATGTGCGCTATTTATCAAGTAAATTATAATTATATATAATTTTGTACTTTAAAATTCAAACCACACCCTTAGACCACTCGTACAACTTAAAAACAAAATGTAACGTAGATAATAATTTACAAGAAGTTAACAAAACAATGCCTAGTTTTCATAAGTAATTACACAGTATTTTACTATAAGACAAAGTTAAAATGAAATATAATCTCATTATACAATTCTAGTTAAAGGTTTTTATCATGGATTTATTAGAAAAGCAGTGGTGCAGAAAGTTACTGATAACACGTTTTTAACAATCACGAACTTAATTAATGGGTGAAACCTGGTGCCTTTTAAAATTTTTTAAATGTTACAAAGTTGATATTACTTTTGGCGTTTAATGTAATGACATGTGTTTATAAATACAGTTTTAAAGGTTTTTTAATGATAAACAATTGACAAGGCAAAGTAACATAGAAAAGTGTGTCATGAATGAAAAAGTGGCTGTATGCTGAACATAAAATACAGTAAACCCTCTTTCTAGTAAATTTGAAAGCACCATACAACCATACAACCTCTACCCAAAAATAACACCATCGCACCATACAACTTCTGGCTCTTCCCAAAAATAAAAACTGTGCTAAAAGGAAAACATTTTGACACCATTCTCAACACTGAGAGGGCTACAACGGAGCAGCTGAAAGCTTTTCCGAAAGAAGCAATTACAGAAATGCTTTTAATCATGGAATCAACGTTGGGATTTGTGCATCACTTGCTAAAGAGAGTACTTTAAAGAAGGATAATTCAAATTTGATTTAATCTTATTACTTTATTTGAAATAACATTCTTCACCAAATTTTTTGATCACACCTTGTATTTGTCATCACTATTAACATTTTTTAAAAAGTTAACAAAATTTTTTACTAACATAGAAAATGGAAACATAAATTACATTCTGAATAACCTATGGGTTATTTCAGAACCAGAATTGGGCCTATTTCTATTGAAATTTAATTGAACAAAATTTAATATAACAAAAAATATTGTTATATGTACAGTTCATTAACTGTCAGTAGGGCAACCCAACGAAACAGCCAATTCATTAAAAATGTTGATTACTCAACAGAAATGAACATTGCATATTTCTACTGCAAGTAAAATTTGAAAACAGTATTTATATAAAAGGTTTATAAGTGAAGATTTGGACTATTTAAAGGCCAAGAACCTATTTTTATTGAAATTTGATTTCGAATCAAATGTTACAACATAAGATCCTTCAACTGTTTGATGAGCTTAGCTGATTAAGGCCGGGCATATACTGGAGCGAAGGTGACATAGTGCATTTGAGACGGATATGTGCACAGCAGGGCAGGCAGAGCAGACATTTCTCTCGGCGTATACTGGAGACGCAGGACAGGCGAATATTTTTTTCAGGTTCAGAAATTAGTTTATGTTTGGCTATTTCGCACGATGGATCATTTTTAGTGAGAGTAATAAGTTAGAATCGAATTCGTCCGATTCTGGTGTAGAAGAATTAATTTTACTGTATTTTATTTCAAAGTGAAAGGAGAAAAAGTTTGTGGCAAAGTGATTTTATGAAAAAATGCATGGTGAGTTCAAGTTAACACAAAAGTTTGAAGATAAAAATTCAAGAATTACACAAAATTTACAATGGAACAGTTTTCTATGGAATCAGGATGATTGATACATACAATATGGTTTCGGTACGCACAAGTTCAATTAACATCTTTTGAACCAACATGTTTCCTGCTCAACACGTGCACTAAACTGTGCCTTGACTACAAATTGTAGTTGCTGGATACAGACACGTTGTGCCACACATGTCTGCCTCCCAATATATGGTACGCTACACGCAACAATGGATGCACAGTTTTCACTCCTGCCCGGCCTGTCCTGAACTGCACTCCAGTAAACGCCCGGCCTAAAGGACATCAGCTGTGCCTATCTCAATTAGCACTTTTGTATGAAATATTTAAATACATGATTCATTAACCGTTGACGGAATTAATTAAGGAACACCGACTATGCCTAATTTCTAATAGAACTTGATCTTGAATGAAATATTTAAATACATGGTTCAGTTGTTGTTGATGGAATCAAACCATTTCTAAATCAATTGAAACTTGATTTTGAATAAAGTGTTCATATACATGATTCGTTTACCGATTACTGGAACTATTAAAAGGATAAAAACTGTGCCTATTTCTAATGAACCATGATTTTAAATAAAAGTTTAAAATACACCGTCTATAATTGTTTATGGGGCTATTCAAAGGCTATAAACTGTGTATATTTCTAAGGGAACCTCATATTGAAAAACGTCCCTACTCAAAGTGGACAAAAGATACATTAAAACCTAAAAAAGTAAACAAAAATTTTAAATGCTATGCATATAGCATTTTTATTTAGCTGTTTCCTCTTATACCATAAACTGTATACCATAAATATAACTAGGTAATATACACAATGGTATAATAAACTATAAAAGCCGCTGCATACACAAGTCATTCTTGTTGTACTTTCAGTAACTTCTGAAGACATGTAA
This sequence comes from Catonia carolina, assembly GCA_035578175.1. NCBI lineage: Eukaryota > Metazoa > Arthropoda > Insecta > Hemiptera > Achilidae > Catonia > Catonia carolina. The sequence goes on along the minus strand of JAQMRL010000007.1, from coordinate 33,122,952 downwards.
ATGCTTATGTTCATTTGCCACCATGCTACTGTACTATCTCCCAGTCAAGAGCTGAAATAATCTTTAGTTTCATAAATTATCAAAGTGATTAATCAGCATCTTAGCAGCAGAATCCATATAAATATGAGTTTTTTAAAACTCATTATATTGATAGTTTCATTTACTTGTTTTAATGACAGTACCAAATAAAGCTTAAAAAATTAAAACAAATGTTACTTAATCAAAGTCCATTTAGATTAAAATAACTTTTATATGATGAAACAACACATTAACAATTGTAAATTGTAACACATAATTACTTTAAAACACCCCATTTTGAAATACAGCCATAAAATAACAGGATTCCTTAAACCTGAAATACGTTTTAATTATATTTTCGACTATAAAAAAGTACACTTTTTCTTTCAAGAGGTAATCAACCAAAGTTTTTTAGCGTAAAAGATATACGTAGAATTTATTCATGGAATTAAAAACACATAATCAGCCTAATTTTATTTCTTCATTTATAATTTAATGCCCATAACAGACAGGTAGAGTGTCAAATTATTTACACTCAATCTGTTAGTTGTAGGGCTAAAATAAATAGTTCTGTTTCTTATCACATGGTCAGCCAATTAAATGACTGAATCATTTAAGAACAGAAGAGGTAGAGATGTAAAAGACACTAATCAGAGTTATCTCCTCTGAAAGTAATGAATTTCATTGTACAGCCAGACCCTGTGGTGAATGAAGTGAAGGTGTCATTTACAGAGTGGAAAATATGTGCTTTTCAGAGGGTCCGGCATGCTGATAAGCATACTTTTCCACTCAGTGAGGAAGGCAATGGTAAACCACCTCACTCCTCGTTTTACTTAGTAAAACCTCTAGAGGTTCAAACCAGCCTTTCGGCTGTTGACCTAAACAACAACAATTTAATGAAATAAAATTATATACAAATTAATTAATTAATTAGATTTAATTGGAAATTTATAAGTTTTCCGTAACCAGAGAATATCTTTCAACAGTTCCCTTAAAAATATTCAAACTTAACAATTGTACATTGAGAATAACAATTAGTACCGAATGTGAGAAAATTGCACACAACATAGATTACAACATAAAATTATAGCATAATAACATAAAATTACAATTTTCAATTTACACATGGTTATAATTGTTAGTTTAAGTCATTGTTTTCATTTTATAATCTAATGAAACGTAATTTCATTTTACTACAAAAATAGTTTACAGAAGGAGAGAAGAAGAAGCAGAGAATGCTGACCTACCTTATGATACATTATTAAATAAAAAGTTAATTTTGTAACAAAAAGAAACCAGGAAAAGCTAACGGTAAACTCGAAACAAATTTTAAATATATTTGGTCATAATTCAAAGACATTATGAAACACTACTGGTTAAATTGCAAAAGTAACATGATTATGGCAAAGTTATCCATCCTTTGTGTTCAAAATTTTGGAAATGTTACATCGAGAAACTCAACAAAAAACTTTACCTCAAACTACAAAGTGTTAAAAAAAATAAAATAAGTTTAATTATAAAACTACATATAATTTCAAAACATCTAGATAGTCTGTGAAGGAAAAAAGTTACGTTGTAATATATAAGTAGGTTCCAAAATTAAAAATGGGTTTATTTTTTATCATTTGTGCCAATACACCAAACTGTTCAGAATCTTGATTGAGTGTTTTGTTATGCTTTGTACATCTGCACAAATATTCAAAACCCACTCCTTATTCAAAAATATTGGAATATCTCTTCAAATAGAGTATAGTGTCAAGATAATTGTAGATAAAAGATTGATACATTATTTGAAACAAGATTTTAGAATTATTAATGATTAATTTTAGGAAGAGACAAAAGCTAAAACAAAGGAAGAAGTTTTTATTTTATTCACAGTATTGCATCCAAACATAAAGATTTTAGTTAAAACCACCATAATCTCATTAATGGAATAAATAGAGCACAAGAATTTCATCCGAAAGATTCTTGGATTGCAAATACGTTCAAAAAAATCCTTTTAGAGGGTTTTTAAGTTACAGAAATTTTCTATAATGTATAGTTTCTATATTTTATGTCAACAGTCAAAACGTTTTGATAAGTAAATCATGGAGTGATAAGATTTACCATAGCCTTCCACACTCAGTTGAAAAGTAAAAATGCTTATCAGTATACCAGCCTCCTGAAAAGCACTTACTTTTTACCCAGCAAATGATACATTCATCCCATATTTTACAGGGTCTCTATATACAACAGATAATAATGTAAAAATTCATTACTTTCAAAAAGCTTTTTTAATGCCACAACACTTTCTCTTTGTGAGATAAAACAGTACAACTTTTATAGACCTAAAACTAAAGGGTATAATCCAAAATAAAATAAAAGTATATATAACAAAGGAGAAGAAAGGGGATACAGATCTTTTTATGTACATAAATCATTAAAAAAGGGCTTCATTGATGAACTTACAATGAAAAAATAAAACAATATAACCTAGATTCACTGATCAATATATTTTTATAAATATCAAGCTATCTGCTTTCAGACAATTTTTTTTTGAAATTGTCTATAAATACACCTATTTTTATATAAAAATAACTATCTAATTTAATACTTGTTCAGAATTACAGTTTTTCTTAATTTCAGTAAGAAACTATAATTTTAATGGAGAGGCTTGGTTAAAATATTGATCCGTTATTTCAATTTATATCTTACCTATTTTTCGGTAAAATCAGTCCAGATTAAGAAAAGTTTAATTAATGAGATCTATATTAAAAGGTTGTCATTAAATGCATTTTTAATTGCATTCAAATAAACTCCTAATTAATTTGTTTTATTTTTACACATAAACACACACACAAATTAACATTGTTTTTATTACAGCTTATATGAAATAAAGTTAGAATTAATTATACTTTCTGGTTTAATACTATACTAAAAGTCTTAGAACTTTATCTTTGTGAATTGTTTTTATTACAGGTAGGTCTACCATATTATAGAGAACAAAATTAACACAGAATTAACACAAAATTACAGTAAGTGTAATTAAAGATGATGTATACAAATCTTTTATCCTGACACATTTTTTTTCCCTAATCTTAAAATTTCTTACAGCTCCAAAAAGCGATTAGAAATGCAAAACAACTGCTATATAGTACTCTTAAATCTATATTATATGTAATAATGAGGTTAATTCGAAAAGTAACATCTGTTTCCTGTCTGTCACAATAAGCACTACTCTGGTGTTATTTGTCCAGGAGTGCAGGAAAAACCTATTTTGTTCTGTATCTAAAAAGCCGTTTGCCTCATCAGGGTATTTCAGTCCAGAAAGACAGCTTGTGATAATGACTGCACCTCTGTCAATTTACGTCCAAGAAGAAGTACATTCAGTTATACATTTCTTTTGGGCCAAAGAATGAATTTGATTTTTACAAAATTTTAATTTAAGCGTATGTTTATACATTGCATGCCAGAAACTAAATGCCAGTTGTTGGAATGGAAAAACACAGCATCAACAGAAAAAGGTGAAAGCCCAGCCGACTCAAAAATTATAACAACTGTTTTCTGTGTTTTGAAACCATAATTTTTAAGACCAGGGAGCTACTGTTAATGCTGATTTTTGTTAAAAAGTGACACTCGGAAAACTTTGTCATGCACTCAAAAATAAGCACCCAGGAAAATATTTTTAGAGCATCATCATTTCTAATGTGAAAATGCATGCCCTCATGTCACAAAAGCAATAGTCTTGTTTCTGATATCATTCTGTAGACAGATAATACAACAGATCCTCTGTACAGTCTCAAGCTTGCCCAGTCTGACTTTCATTTGTTTGGAAAAGTAAAGGAAAATCTTGGACGAACACGTTTCATCGATGATGATGAAGTGTAAAAAATTCTAAAAACATTTTTATACAATTTGGGCAAACATTTTACAGAGCGGCGTTCAACAAACAACAAACTTATGTACACTGGGATAAATGTTTGTTACTTCAAGAAATTGTATAGAAAAGTAAAACAAGTATGAAAATTTTATCATTTTATTCATTTTTATGTTCTGTATCAAATAAAAATGTTCTAAATAAAAACGACATTACTTTTTGAACATCCCTCGAATAATGTTAAAATTACATAAAAATGATAAACTGATCACATAAAAAATTACATATTCTTTATATCACAAATAGGTAAATATTTACAGTAGGCTTTTATCGACACACACATACACATACATACATACATACATATATAAATATTACAATGAATATTCTAAAATACAAAAATTTACATTAAATATAACACTGATACCCCGTAGGCCATTTAAACACCCAATTTTTTATAATCTTTTTAAAATTCTAACTATAATTATTTTTAATTGATAAACATTAAGGCCTAATAAATATATGTGTACACCTGTCAGCTAAATTATTTCACCTCATCTACTAATGTAAAAAGGTTCTATAAAGCATTCTGTATGTAATTTATACCTAAAAATTTTAATTAATGAAAAACTAAAAACACTTCTTGTATTTAAATCAAAAGTTTAGTCATTTTTAGTTAAAGTTTTCAAAAGATTTTTATAATTAACTTGTTAATTATCTAAGTAAAGATAATTAAATAGTGATTTAAAAATAAAGTTTGTTAGTAGTTTTTTAAATAGAAAATATAATTCTCAAGTACTTCCAGTAAAAAATTACGAGATTTTAAAATGTTTGTAATATTCTAATTAAAATTTAAAAAATAATCAAACTATAAAGTAATCAACTGAATAAACTAACAAAATATAGGTTATGTAGTGAGAAGAAGAAAATAAAACCGTTTTATGAACATAGAATGCACAATTCTATAGGTTTGCAAATGGAGTAGATGTTCTAAATATCTATTATGTAGTACTGATTGCTAAAATAATTGTAAATAGTATCAATTTAACATGAAGCAGAAATTTTACGTGTTTATTTTATTAATTTGGTACGTATTAAATCTAATTTTATCAAAAAGGAATAGCAGATACTTAAGTTAATATATGATCTAATTTTTACAATTTTTTTTAAAAATAAATTATTGTACCTGAGAAAAATTGACAATATTAATCCGATATCAAATCTCAATTCTTTGTTTCAAAACAAAGAAAAATTTAAATTATCAAATTTTTAATTAAATGATAATTGAATAAATTTCAAGGTAAGTTAATATACATTGTCAATATTTAACCAAAAAATAATATTGTAAAAAATATACATCAAATCAGTACTTCAAGAATTCTTCTGTATACACCGAATTAATTTTTTGTTTAGATAAACAATAAGGTATCTGGATATATGTAAATGGTAAATGTCAGACAATCACAAATATGTTATGTGAATATGATATTGATTAAAAAAAAACTGCATGTAGAAAATAATCTTTTTATAAATTTTTGTTCAAGGAACCCTAAAAACTGACTATGGCAGTACATACTGTAATAGAGATGACACTTGAGACCAAATGCACATAAACATTCCTAAAATTCAAAAGATATCTTATATGAAAGACATTAAATTGTGTCTTATCATTAGAAATGTTAAGGTCGAAACAGAAAGTTTAGTATTAAATGATGTGAATGGAGTGTTTTTCAAAACTAAGTAAATAGAACCAAAAGCCTAGAGAAGTAAGCAAAATGTAGGTACAGTTGTCATGAAGATAGTTCCGAATTGGCAACATTCTGATTCAACCATAACCTAGTAATGAATTTGTTTAAAAATTGTACAAGAAGATTAGAAATAAGGATTAAGCGAAGCAAAATGCACATTAAAAAATTTAATCTATGGACCTTGTATAAAAATAAAATCAATATAATTATACTGGCCGATGGTTTAATATCACAAATCTGCAAAAGATTACATTGACAATTTAATTATATATAATATAAAAAAAAACTAAATACACAACATATGACTTTCACTGGATTAAAAAAGTTAATAGGTCCTTTTTGTATATCATGTATCCATCATCATCATTGCAATGTAACATCAATACATGCACACAAGATATTCGAAAGGACCAATTGACTTTTTTTAATCAGGTAAGAGAGAATCATCATCAATTACGTATTTGGTGGTTTTTCCTACATTATATTTTATAATTCTAAAAAATACACAGATTTAACAAAATTGACAATTTAAATACATTAGATGGAAAAATACTACTACTGTATAGTATTTTTCATAATTCTATCGGCCATCTTGGATCCATCATCTCAAATTCAGTTTTAATCTTCTAAACAACATCAAGTTCATGTGGCCACATAGTTTCTATGATAATGATATAGACAAATGTGATGATAATTGTATGAAAATGAGTTTTAAATTAAAAGTTTAAAATCTTCAAAGTTAGTCATTTTATAATGCAGAAATAAACAAGTGATAGGTTAATTATTTATAATCTATATTAGGAGAATAAATGAATTAACATTTGAGATATGATTAAAATTTTTATATCCAATGAGGTTACTGCAAAAAAACAATGGAATAAAAAAAGTGGATAAGTTGAGCTTAGAGATGGGAGTTGTTTTTGCACAGTTTTGCATAAAACTATCGTGATAATCTCAGTCACTAGCACCAAAATTTGGTTTTAGATTGTTAAAAATTTATGTTTTTTACAAACTGTTTTAACTAAAACTGTTAAAACTATATGGTAATTCAAAAAATATTCTATTGCAATGTTTTGTAACATCTTTGATAATATTAGCAATGAAAGCCTTTCAGGTGTACATTTTACTAACAACAATAACAACAATATAACACAGTTAACATCATTTGTTTTCACAGATGACACAACATGAATACAGTTTAAAGGGACAATAGGTAATTGAGTCTGTATTAAAGGAAAGCGGCATATAGTTTAGTGTGTACAATTAAATATGAAGCCTTACTTATTCAAGTTGAACAAAACTTAAAATTTTAAATTTTACACACTTCAAATACTTCACCTTGTTTCAGTTAACATATTTTTATTCAAAAAAATAAGAATGATCTTATCACTAAAATAAGATTCTAATGATTGTACTGTGGTTTAACAGCACCCTAACACCGTATCCTAGCTGCATCCGGGCATTGCAATGCGTGGAATGCGTTAATCGTTCAGGATAAAACATGTAGATACAAGTGATGGTGTCCTAGCTGCATCCAGGCAATGCGACGCACGGCAACGCCCGGATGCAGCTAGGACACAGCCTAACTGGATAATTATGAAACGGTTTTGATAATGTATTTTATTTAAATTATCCATTATCTTTTTGTATTTGAAAAATTGTAACTTGTAAAGACAATATATCTCAGGATTGATTTTTATGTAAATACAGTACATTTAGGTAGCTACACATCCTCTAAAAATTAAGCTTACGATTTCATACCTTGGGATAGTATTCCTTTGAAAATTCAGTCCGTCAACTTAGATGTTCAAAATTATTTTGGTGGATTTGAATTGATACGACCATAAATGTCATTGAATATATGCTGGCCATAATATTTACCCTATTTTTTCTGAATAAATACTTTTAGTTTCATGAACCTACGATTCGCCAGTTTTGAATAAGATAAGTTAACGCAAACGCTTATAAATGCAAGAATCAGCATGTATCGTAAAACAAAAATGGCTGCCACTGGAGTTGGAAAAAGACAAATCATTTAAAAGATTGTAATTGGATTTTTTAATCATTTGGGAATCCAAAAAAAGATAATTTGATTAAAAATTGTCAAGTAACGTCTACTGGATCACCTGCAATGGATAGACCCCTCTTTGTTATTTTTAAAAAAAAATCAGTGACGAGTCTGTCAGTAGGGCTTTAGCAATTACAAATTGTATAAGTATTATTTATCTGTATTCATTTAATTGTATTGTTGAACAAAAATAAATTTAATTGTATTAATACTATGTATTCTATTCATCTGTCCATTAATGAACACGTGTTTTTTATCGAATGGCTTAACATAAACAATATCACAGCAAGGCTTCATCTTACATTGTACAAACTAATTATAAAATAATAAACCCTGTCTGAAATGGAAATCAAGCTGAACAAAAACAAATCTGGGAGTCATTACTTCAGCATATAATGCACCTTAAACATGTTGTAAATCAGAATGATTTAACATCAATCACTTAATTTCTAAAATGAAACATATGGTGATATAAACCTGTTTAAACATAACCAAGAAGATATAAAATCACAACATGAAATAATTACCTGATAGTGCTACAAAAAACAAAAAAACCTGACTACAATAAACAATAACTCATCACACAGAGTGAAATAAAGATATAATTTAGCGCATGCGCTGAATAATTTTTACTTAGACTAATAGATTTGTTTGGATATTTTTGGCACTTTAAAAACATACTTCAGTCCGCTTATAACATTATGGGTATTGGATTAGTACCAAATAACACAGCTGATTTTGCTGTGATACATTTATTTTAATCATTAACATTTTATGTAAAACAAACTTTTAAATATCTAAAATATTTTAAGGAAGTTAATTATTTAATATAGTTGTTACTTAAAAATCTAACTTATTTTTTCAATAGACAATGAACATAACATGGGTGTTTATCTCAAAAAAAGTTGGAGCAGGAGACATAGACAGTAGAATAGGAGAAGTGGGCGGTCTTATGCTCCTCGGTTTGTTAAATGACAACTATAGCCTATTCATTTACTTGTTACAGAGTTGTTATGGGAGTGTACTACCTCTAATTTGGTATGCTACTACATAAAAACATATTATTTGGTTTTGACAAGGAGTAGGAATAAAAATGTGACTATGTGAAACAGAAGAACCAACAGGCATGGTTACACAACAACAAATTGTTACAGTCCTTAAATTCTTTAATACTACAAATTTTTTTGGCCAATAGATAAAACAGAATCTAGTGAATATAATTTTTATATTGTAATGTCTGATCATCTCATCAAGTATTAAATTATAAAATTTCTACATATGGTTTCTCTCATTTAATTTGACTAACGTACCGAAACAATAACTGAAAGTTTGTTCAGGTATTTTTTATTACAGTTGTACAAAAAGATTAAAGATTAAAATAGTGTTCTCAACAATTTATATAACATTTAATTTGTTTTTTCATGTATCCTCTTTAAAACAAAACAGTTACACTTAAAATGAAACAACTAATGAACTATATTAATTTTTTTTAATTTATTTAAAATTACCTCAACAATTTCGAAAATAGTGACTATGGTGGGTTATTGTATCAGTGGAGTTTAACAAGTAATTTCCCAGACCCTGGAATTAAATCTAGGGTTTCTGTTTTGCATTTAAGCATTACCTAGGGCCTCTATAAACCACTGCACCATTGAAGCAGCCAAGATTCCATTTCAGACAGGTTTTACCGTGGTATCACTAACGACTACTTATACAAGATACAAAATATAATAATATTATAGGATTACACTGGCCATATTAATTCAATGGAAATCGTAAAGATTAGTAACAATAGTTCTGAATACCATTGTTAATTTAATACAAAAATAGCTTACCTGCAAAACACCATCGACCTTTGGCACGAGCGAATAAAACGCCTCCAATTAGAATGAAAACTAGTACAAGTATAAAAATGATTACGATTATTGTACCAGTCCCTATTGACAAGACTGAAACAGAAAAATCATCGATAACAATTAGATATACATGTTTATTGTAAAAATTTATATTTCTCAAAAGCTCCAATTTTAGTCATATTTAATTTAATTCTAAAAACTTAGACTTTATAATAAGTACTGTATCAAGTTCAACTACGATAACACTGAGTATTTAATAGATCTGAATAAGTTATGCTATAGTCTAATACAGTGATGAGCAAAGATGGCCTGCGGGCCAGATCCGGCCCGCAGACTGGTGTAATCTGGCCCGTGACTGAGTCCTGAATGGCAGCCTACCTAAAAACATTATTTACCGTGTTCCCAGGAGAGAAAAGTGTTCAGTTTTGTCAACCAAAACAAAAATTTATTTTTTTGTACTTTCCATGCCATTTAATTTGGGTTGTGGAACAGCCAGAACAAAATTTCTGGTTGAACTATTGAGTTATAGTGTACTAAGTTGAAGCAGTTGTTCCTTAACGCCCCAAAAGTAGTTTTACAATTTGCTATGAAAATCAAGTTCTTCAAAATTGAAATCTCATGCCCAGAAGATAACTACTAGGTTTGCATCATCTTATGACTGAAAAAATATTTTCAACCCTGAAATTTCGAAAAAGTAGTGTCAGAAAAAGACCATTTAGCTTCATTTTTGAGAGTCAGCTCATTCGAGTTACAATTAAATTTTGAAACACTCTTAAAAACACAAGTCACAGTTCGCAAGTCACAAGTCACATTAAAACATTACAAATTAATGCTTATGTAGTTAAAAAATTTCCACAGCTCTTAAGTCTGTATTAGGCTCGTATACAGACCTGAATTAATTCTGATTAAAACAGATTATAGTGAATATTTGATAAAAAAACACATTATTAAAGCTATTTTAATAATTCATCTATATTAAAATATAAATAAGTAATGTTTCCTTATTTGTTTGAATACAATAATCTCAGAAACGACCCAATCGATTTCTAAAAAATTCTTTCACTTTTGGAAAGCTTACAGCTTTTTGAGTAACATAGGCTATGGCATTACCTAATTTAAATTTTTTTTATAAAAACATCTGTGATAAAATGAAGTCATATTTTGGTTAGTCCAGGTTTAGTTCTTTTATTTGTCTATTCAATTGTACATAATGTATTGTATTATACACTAAACACTAAATTGCTTGAACAAAAACCTATTTATGCAGGTAGAAAATACATCAATAAATTACCAAAAGCTTCATTAAAAAGTTGAATTTAAATTTCTTTAAAAAACCAAAACAAAGTCCTTGATTAATGAAATATTTTACAGTGTATACAAATTCCTTCGTAAATAGTTTTTGGTTGAAAATATATGCTAACTTCTAGATAAATGCTGAGGCAGATTGTGTATTATTTGACACAAATGGTTGGATGACATGCTCATTGAAGTAAGCAAGTAAATAGTGGTAATAAATGAATAGATAAGTAATGAATTTAACATATTGTTAAAATTTAGAGTTAACAGTTTTATCTTGACGTGTCCTATACTCCCTTCCGTAGTCGAATGGATGAAGTTATAAAAAATATATACAAGTACAATGAATGGTACACTACAAGATTTTCAAAAAGTTATCCTATACTCTTTCCTTTTCCAAAAATTTTTGAAAATTATTTATGGGACAGGTGACAAACTAAAATAATATCAATACTAGAGGTAAATAACAAACAAACACGATTGATATTTTGGAGAAGTATTCTGTTTGTACGAGGTGTATTCGGAAAGTAAGTTCCGTTTGCTAATAAAAAAAAATAAGTACAGATATTTATTTCAAAAAAATCTACAAACCTTACACTACTTTTCGATATAACTCCTGTAATTTTGCAGTCATTTGTCAAAACTTGATACAAGTTTTTGTATGCCTTCTTCGTAGAATGTTGTCAACCATGTGGTAACATGTTCTTTCAGCTCTTCATCATTGTTGAAGCGTTAACCATCAAGGCAAGACTTCAGATGCAGAAAGAGAGAAAAGTCGCTAGGGGTGAGGTTGGGGCTGTACAGCGGATGGCCAAAAACATCTGAGTCAAAAAGCCCTGTATGAGGTTTTTTGTCACATTCACAGTATGCGATGGGGTGTTTTCGTGAATGAAAACCACACCTTTTGATAACATTTCTCAGCACTTATTCTGTATTGTGCGATACAGTTTCTTAAGCATCTTGCAATAAACATCTTTACTGATTGTTTTATTTCACGGTAAAAATACAATCAGTAAAATGCCTTGTCTGTCCCAAAACACTGTGGCCATGACTTTTCGACATGTCAAGATCTGCTTGGGTTCTACCTTCGCTGGGGACGAAGTGTGCTTCCATTCCATCGACTGCCGTTTACTTTCAGGGGTGTCATAACCAACTCATGTTACATCCCTCGTGACTATTTGAGATTAAAATTTGTTGCCATCCTTATGATAACTTGTCAGAAAATCGAGTGCGCCGCCCATCCCACAAGCGGCACGGTTTTCGATCACCACCACCATTATAAACTAGCACTAAAAGGCGTACGCAACACACAGCGATCTCTGACTGGCGTCATTTCGTTATCCTGGTACCAGAGTGACTACCGCGCATGAACGGAACTGCGATTGAAGCGCTGCCGCGGAGAAAAATTGAAACGGAACTTACTTTTCAAATATGTCTCGTAAATATGAAAATAACCAGAAATTAATAAATATAATAAAATTTTTACAACTTATACTTTTCATTTGGTTAAGTCAATAAATTAATTGACAAATTAACTGAATATATATTTATGATTCCAATTAATTCAACTGGAAGCAAAAATCATTTAAAAATAAATAAACTATTTACAACTCAACTTTTACATCTAATGTTTTACCTTTTGGTTCTGGGCTGGTAGAGATTTCAACAGAGTAAGTTCTTTCTCCAAGACTGTTGGTTGCTTTCACGGTGTATTCTTGATCAACATCTTCTTTGGTCAGTGAATTTATTACAAGAACGGATTCCCAGCTTCCCAAGCCCTAAATTAATAAAAGTTTTATTACAAAGCAATGAACTTAATAATACATCAACAAGTACCATTATAAGACCACAAATGGATTAAAATTACAAACTCAAAACTCAAAGACCAAATATAATTAACTTACCCTTACACCTGCACTCAGCCGATCTTGACTGCCATCTGGCCAAATCTGTACTTACACACCTCTGGAAGTATCAATTCTACAAAAAATGTATGGTTTATAAAAATTTTCTTCACAAAATTCTTTGCAAAAAACTTATACAAATTCTTATGAAGAAATTATAACTTCTAAACATTATTTTATTTTACTTGTTCTTTTGCATACCTAGTGCATCTTTAGGCCACGTTAAGTAACTTTAAACAATTCTATAAGCTCTTTTTGCAGCCCACTATTATTCAGCATTCTTTAACTGTATACACCTTTTCTTCCTTCTGTCCATAGCTTACAATTTTTTCTTGTGAAATCACTTGAAGTAAGTAATCTGTACTTCTTTTGACCAAATGTTCTCTGTTTTTATTTAAAGGTACTTCTGATATCTTTAAACGGTTCCAGGTCAATTGGTTCAGAGCACAATGTCCAAGGTATAAAAAGTACATAACAAAAATGTCCAGAGGAAAAAAGTCCAATCAATTAAGGTCACAAGTTACGTCACAAGTTAAGTCCAATGTACAATAATGTCCACTTGTCAGAATGCCTAATGTACAAAAAAGGAGAAGGATTCCATTTAAAATTTCAAAGAATGATTTCTGGACACCATATAAGCATTTGGAGATTTTTAGATAGTGTCACAAAGATGCAAAATGGTACAGAGAATACAATAATCCCAAGTGAAAATGGTCATGTAAACATAAAGCCCGATCAATAAGAAATACTTAACAAATCAAAGGCGAATTGAAGAGATTGTGCATCAATACAAGTATAAGAATAATAATATAAAGTAATATCTAAGAGCTCTTTCCTACCACATGAAGATGCATGCTGACCCACATGAAAAAGAAAATAATAAAATATATTTTTTATTTTGACAAAATGTTTTGCACATATTAATTCGATTCTACATGTAATAAATTTATCTGCTTATTTTATATTAAAAAAATAATACAGGCATTTAAAAATAATAACAACGGACATTTTTGTTACTGGACATTTCACTGTGGACTAACTGACTGAAAATCCTTTAAACCACTTAAGATTTTTTACATCTATTTCTATTGTTAATAAAAATTTATTTTGGTTACTAGTGCCATCCATTCTGTAAGGATGTCCATAAAAATTAAATCTTTACTTCTGTTCGTCTCCATCAATCATTTGTTTTTCTTGAGTAGTTCTTCTCGTCCTATACAGACAGGATTTTTGAAAAGGTAGTATTTATTAGGTTAATCCGTTTCTTGACTGAAAACCTAATCATCTCAGAGGATCAGCATGGTTTCCAAAAAGGTAGATCAACTAAAACTGCAATTGTTTCACTTGTGGAGCAAGTAGTTGATATATTGGACACTGGGGAGAAAGCATTGGCAGTGTTTCTGGATCTGAGTAAAGCTTTCGATTGTGTTGATCATGAAATTTTATTGAAAACACTAGAGTCATTAGGCGTTAGGGATGTAGAATTGAAATGGTTTCAATCTTACCTTATTAATAGATTACAGTGTGTGGAGTTAACTAGGGTTGTTAGAGGGAAACTTACAAAGGTTGTATCTGGAAAGCTTGAAGTCAAAGCAGGCGTTCCACAAGGGTCAGTTTTATCCAATTCTGTTTCTATTGTACATTAATAGGTTACCAGAAGTCATACCTAATGGCAGAGCTTTGTTGTTTGCTGATGATATTTCAGTAATCAGTAACAGTTTACTGGTAGATGCTCTTGAAGTAAATACACATGTTAACATAGAGTCCGTAGTTAAATCAAATGTTATTAACAGTTAATGGGAAAAAGTGTCAGTATTTGCAGTTTAAAAATAAACATAACGTTAAAGAAAGTAGAGAAGTTTATGTACTTATTCACAATAATAGTTTAGAGCATGTAGAAACAGTGAAGTTCCTGGGCGTATCTCTAGATAGATCTTTGTCTTGGGACTTCTATACCAATCAAGTTTGTAGTAAAATATCATCTGGGGTATTTGCACTAAAACAAATTACCAGATTAAATGATGAAAAATTTCTAATGGCAGCTTATCATGGCCTCATTCTGTCTCATATCAGTATGGTATTTTAGTATGGGGTAATTCTAGCATGGGTAATATGAATAGGGTTTTTAAAATTCAAAAGAAAGCTATTAGGTGTATGGTGGGAGCTAACCAGCTAACCTCATGCAGGCCACTATTTAAGGAGCTTAAATTGCTTACAGTTCCCTCCCTCTACATTTTTGAGGTGATTATGTATGTTAGGCAAAATAATTTTATGCAGAATTTCAATGTTCACAATCATAACACGAGAATGATTATTATGTAGCTAATCACTCCACAAAATTGTTTGAACAAAAACCTACTTATGCAGGGAGAAAATTCATAAATAAATTACCCCAATCTTTAAAGTGTTGTGAGGATTTGAATTCCTTTAAAAGAAATCTAAAAAATTACTTGATCGGTGAAACTTTTTATAGCGTACAAGAATTTCTTTCTTGATAGTAGCGATACATTGTGTGATTCTTATATGTATTTCAGGTGTTATATCTGGCGAAATGTCCTATACTCCTCCTGGAGTCTCCAGGGCGCAAAAAAAAGGATCTTTCTCTGGAATTTCACTGTTTCTCTTAGCTTTAATGTCAACAACCCTAAATAATTGTTAATCTTCTTGATTTATAATAAATATTTATTGGTTTTAACATAAGATCCAGGTATGGAGAGGAACATTTTGGCCACAGTGACAAATATATTATTTAAAGTTATTGTTTTATGTATTTAACTTTTTTATAAAACTTTTCTTCATGAGCATACTCAAATAATTGAGTTGAGTAATGAGGGATCAAATAAAATTCTAAAATTAAAAACAGGTAACTGTTAATTTTGTTAAAAATAATTTATAAAATGGTTGTCTTTCGATTGGATGACATGAACTTATAAAACATATAATCTTTATAAAAAAACTAACCTGTTTGACAGCTTTTTCCACATAAAACCTATCTTCAGTTTGTTCTTCAACAATAGAAATTTTACCGATTTTCCAAATGAAATTTGGTCGGGGATTTGCTTCGACTATAACGCTGATTCTACCCTCACTACCTTCGACAAGACCAAAATGTTCAAACTTTTTAACTGCTGGTTTTGGTCCATCTGAAAAACAATTTAACAGTTAAGAAAATACCAAATGAAATATTATAAAAAAGCATTTAATATTTAAGAGGTAAGTATTTTCAAGTAAGTTCTGTTTGAAAATAAAATCTAACAATAAAAATGCATATTGTATGAGTACATTAATATGTATTCACACTTCATTCTATTCTGGTATGGGTCATCTTCGTAAAATGTAAATTAGGATATTAAGAATAAAGAAACATATAGTAACATATAAATCACATTCTAAGTAATAGAACACTATTTAAATATATATTTATTAATAACAACTTGTACACAGTCCCTTCCATGTATATTCTTGAATATTTATATACTTTCAAAAATAGTTCCAAAACATTTGCAACTAGCTCAAGAGAAATCGTCAATATAATGCAAGGAATTTTATTTTGACTTATTTTTTCTCATTTCAGACCACATAACTAACTAAAGATATTTCTTGCTGATTTTGCAGCCCACACTCTTAACATATTTTCAATGTAGGTTTTTCTCCTTTCTACTGTCCATCTAATGTTCTGCTTTTTGTTCTTCATCAAAGCTCTTGAAGTCAGAAATCAGTTGTCTGAACAAGGTTTGGTTAATTCATTAAGAGTAATGAAGGTGGGACAGATTACTCCGTCTTCATCTCCAGTTCAGTAGAGCTGATGCTCTACCTGGCTAAGGCTACCACATGGAGGGCACACCTCAAAATCTAAACTTTGACAACAGATGAAGTATCTCTTGTGGAAGCACCTACCAGTTCTGATCACTCTTGAGTCGTACTTTTTCAGGTGCAGGAGAACAAGCCCCATACATTTTATATTAAAAACAAATTGCACTCGCAGAATCTAAACTATCTTATTTTGAGAATTATATTCTTTTTCCATGACACTAAGGACATTATAATTTCAAAAATTAAAAAAAAACAGTATTCGCGAGACTGACCAACAGAAGTGATTGCTTAATTACTTAATTAACAAATTAAATAAAAATGGTTTTTGTAAATAAAATAGTAATTGTTGATAGCCGAGCATGACATGACGGCAAACCAAAGATTTTTCCCATGCAAAAAAACTCAGTCCAGGGGCGCCAAAAGCACTTCAAAAAGAATCATCAAAATAAGTTTAACAGGCAGAAAGGTACAGGGTGTTTTATAAAACAGCATCTTGAAAAAAGGTAAAATTTTTGGTATTTTTAAATAGTGTATACCAAAAACTTTTTTTGGGGATATTTAATATCCCTAAGACCAAAAGGGTTAAGAGATTTCTTTTTTTGTTTTACGTTAGTTACACAATTTCTAATGCAGACAGTGGAGAATGTTGCTATAAGAAAATGAGTGATGAAAAATGCCAGAGCTGACCGGGAATCGAACCAGGACCCTGGCGTAGAAGCCAGTTGCGCTAACCACAACGCCTATTTTTTTCATTTAGATTATACATAATATTTTCCCCTGCACAATATGTGAAAAATAATGCCGTTCAGTTGAAATATAGGGATCAAAAACTGTGCACCACTGCAAAACTTTCTCATTTTTAATAATATAGACAGAAAATGAGGAAGAAAAAATTACCAGCAAATTGCATAAATAAACCATACAATTTAGAATTTAATAAATTGTAAAGGAAAAAAGTAATAAATAGGTACTTTAACAATTGAATAATAGAATATTAGGCAACAGGACGTGATAATGGAGGCAACTTAATAAAGGCCAGATTTAAAACAAACACAATAGTACATTGTATTATTACTGTACTTTTGTGAATAAATCTTCTGCAATTGGTCAGTGAACAGAGTTACATAATATTCATGTTTTGCAAAATCTCTATTCTGAAGCACAAGACTTGAGTGAGTTCTGAGTGTGTGTGTGTATATATTTATAAACAATTTTTTTTTGTATATATTTATGTATGTATACAACTTAAAAGCAAAATGACAAGATTATTGCAAAGCTTTTTTTTAAAAAACTAAATACCCTAATCTTTTATTTGCATTTAAATTTAGAAAAATACATTGATTCTGAGGAATAATGAACATTATTTAAAAAATATAAAGATATCCAGTAAAGATATAGTACCAAACACAGAAGTTGTTTTAAAATTGCAACAACATAGAACTATCGGATACAAAAAAAAAATCTAGTGTGAGCACTCACACGACTTTCTCTTGCCAATGCAAATAATGAACAATATAACCTAACATTAGTAATAAAACATTAGAAATAAACAAAAAAAACTAACCTCAAAAAACAAAACCATTTTAATCATGAGCAAATAAAAGCATTTTGCATCATTCATGAGTGAATGATGCAAAATGTAAACCAACCTTAGTTTGGCTTAATAATACGGAAAATCACTCTTTCACGCTAAACTAGGCTCTCTAGAGAAAAATGCTTGAAATAAAAGTTGTAGATCTTTTAATTTCGTACAAATTTGACTACATGCACTTTTGTCGTAAAATGCATACTACAGCCGACATCTTTAAAAAATCGATTTTTTTACAGATTTTCATGAAGAAAAAAACAGAAAATTACTAATTACCGCTAAACTAAGCGTTTTACAAAGAAATGTTTGAAATAAAAGATGTACATATTTAAATTGTCTAAAACTTTTATTACATACACTTTTGCGCTTTAATACATATTAAGGCCGCAATCGTAAAAATACAATTTTTTTACGAGAAAAC
Organism: Catonia carolina; assembly: GCA_035578175.1. Lineage (NCBI taxonomy): Eukaryota > Metazoa > Arthropoda > Insecta > Hemiptera > Achilidae > Catonia > Catonia carolina. Next base: position 33,104,384 of record JAQMRL010000007.1, on the reverse strand, counting down.
AGCCTTTCCAAGAATTTCAGCAGACATGGCGCCTACCCTTTCTTGTAGAGCATAAACATGTAGTAAATGAAGCAATTTTTAAAAAAATCGTAGGAGCCGTTTTTGAGAAAACCGCAAAAAAGTGAAAAATGACACAAATAAACTACTACTTTGTGTTGACAAATTTTGATGAAAATGTTTGTGTCGGGTCCTCTAGTGGTATCTAACATAAGTTTCAAGTTTCAACTTCGTACGATGTTTCGTTCTTGAGATATTCTGTTAACACACAGACCAATCGCTAAAAAAAAAAAATTTTTTTTTTTGGGTTCAGGGGGACTGAAAACGTGTATATCCAGTGAAAACTCGATTTTGAAAAATCTACATGAAAACAATACTTAACTTTTTATACATTCATATAGGCAAGAGAAAGTAAAAATATTATAAAATACCTAATGTATTACTGTCAATTATTTCTGTTTGAGCAATATAATTATTTATAAGTTTTAAGAAATGTAAATGTTTGTTTTTATAAGGTTAAGTCCTAAGAATTAACTATGTTATTTTAGCATTGGTACTCAGCTCTTCATTTGTGTAGGTAGGTACTTCAAAACAATTTATTTTTAATGAGGTACTTAACCACACCTATTACAAACATTGTAAACTTTTTCTTTCTTTCTGCAAGTTGTATTTAAAAGTTAATTTTCCTGAAATATTACAACTTTATTGATTAAAATAACGAACACCTGGTGTCCAAAATTTCGGGGAACTTCCAATTATACAAAACTGAGTGTGAATAGGTAAACAGAATGTCTTAGTGTTTCTCAATCGGTGGGTCGCAGGACTTCTCTGTGGGAGTCGTGAAAAACGGCGAGAAATATTAAAAACAATTGTAGTTATTTATTTAAACAGCGACACAAAGATTGTACATTACTTTTACAGGTTTTTTTTAATTCAATTAACGCGAAACTTGAGCTCCCTTGTAATTAACCAATATTTGAATGTCTGGATTTATTTTTGTAACACACAAAACGATGTCATTTTTCAGTGTCAAACGATTTCAAGATTTGGTTTTCAAATTCACCATAACGGAAACTCCTTGTTCACAGTTGTAGGATGTGGTAAATGGTATCAACATTTTTAACGCTGCTCTGGACAGTACTGGGTATTTCTTTTTTAATACTTTTCCAAAATTTGTCGGCAGAAGCATTGTTGAAGTTAATTTGATCACTTGATAGCTCTATAAGTTCATCAGGAAGACAAATACATAAATCTGCATTTTACTTTACTTGCTCATTAAACGGATTGACTTCCATAAATATCTACTCATATATCCTTAAATAAAAATTACACATATTTGTAAATTTAAACTTAATTTTAACATTATAATGCAGAAAGGGTCGGAAAAATATTCAACCTAAAAAGGGGGTCAGTATTTAAAAGGTCGAGAAGCACGGCTTTAGTTGTTTATTATACTAAAAAATCTGGTGCGAAACATTCGCACAACTTTCTCTTGCCAGTGCAAATAATGAACAATATAACCTAATATTAGTAATAAAACATTACAAATAAACAAAAAAACGAATCTCAAAAACATAACCAAATTTTAATCATGATGAGTGAATGATGCAAAATGAAAATCAACCTCTATGGCTTAAAAATACGGAAAATCATTCTTTCACGCTAAACTGGGCTCTGTACAAAAAATGCGCTAAATAAAAGTTGTAGGTCTTTTAATTTCCCATAAATTTAATTATATACTTTTGTCGTAAAATGCATACTAATGCTGAAATCTTAAAAAATCGATTTTTTTCACACATTTTCGTGAAAAAAGAAGATCGCTAATTACCGCTAAACTAAGCGTTATACAAAAAAATGTTAGAAATGAAAGTTGTAGGTTTTTAAATTCTCTACAACTTTTATGATATACATTTTTGTGCTAAATGCGTATTAAAGCCGCAATCTTAAAAAATACATTTCTTTTTACGAGAGCACAGCCTCCCCAAGAATTTCAGGAGACATGGAACCTACCATATCTTGTAGAGCATTAAAAATGTAGTAAATGAGGCGATTAAAAAAAATCGAAGAAGCTGTTTTTGAGAAAATAGCAAAAAGTGAAAACTGACACGAATAAACTACAAACTACTACTTCCGGTTGACCGATTTTGATGAAAATGTTCGTGTCGGGTCCCGTAGTAATATCTAACTTAAGTTCATGTTTCAAATTCGTACGGTTTTCCGTTCTTGAGATATTCTGTTCACACGCACGCGCGCGCACACACACACCAATTTCTAAAAACATGTTTTTTTGGGTTCAGGGGGTCTGAAAACGTGTACATCCGGTGAAAACTCGATTTCGAAAAATCGACATGAAAATAATACTTTCCTTCCATATATTCATGTAGGCAAGAGAAAGTAAAAATTATGGCCAAACGACGTATGATTTCGAACTGAAATTCAGTTATGAAAACTGTAGATATTCGAACTTCTTCATGCTCTGTCAACTTATTAAAAAAATAAAAAAGTTTAGAAAACTGGAATAGACAAGATGACGGAAGTAGGAAACGTAGAAGGCGAAGATTATCAGAAAGTAGGGTATTCTTTGAACTACTCAAATTTGCAGTATCTTTTTTGTTTTGTTAAGTTGTACCTACGTATGTAGGGGAACTCAATATTTCTAGAAAGATACGTTAAAAAAATCTGGTGTGAAACACTCACACAACTTTCTCTTGCCAATGAAAATGATTAATAATAAACCTAACATTATTAATAAAATATTAGAAATAAACAAAAACTAACCTCAAAAACATAACCTTATTTTAATCATGAGTGAATGACGCAAAATGACAATCGAACTCAGTTTGGCTTAAAAATACGGAAAATCACGCTTTCACGCTAAACTAGGCTCTGTAGAGAAAAATGTTCTAAACAAAAGTTGTAGATCTTTTAATTTTCTATAACTTTTATTATATACACTTTTGTCGTAAAATGCATACTAAGACCGAAATGTTAAAAAAATCGATTTTTCTCACGTTTTCGTGAGAAAAAAAACAGAAAATCGCAAATTACCGCTAAACTAAGCATTATACAAAAAAATGTTTGAAACAGAAGTTGTAGGTTTTTAAATTCTCTACAACTTTTATTATATAAGTTTTTGCGCTAAAATTTATATTAAAGCCGTAATCTTAAAAAAACAACGTTTTTACGTGAAAACAGCCTCACCGAGAATTTCAGCAAACATGGCGCCTACCCTATCTTGTAGAGAATAAAAAATTGAGTAAAATAGGCGATTTTAAAAAAAATCGTAAGACCAGTTTTTGAGAAAATCGCAAAAAACTGAAAAATTATACGAATAAACTACTACTTCCGGTTGACCGATTTTGATGAAAATGTTCGTGTCGGGTCCGGTAGTGATATGTAACTAAAGTTTCAAGTTTCAAGTTCGTACGATGTTCCGTTCTTGAGATATTCTGTTCACACACAGACACACAGACACACACACACACACACACAGACACACACACACACACAGACACACACACACACACAGACCAATCGCTAAAAACATGTTTTTTGGGTTCAGGGGGTCTGAAAACGTATAGATCCGGTGAAAACTCGATTTCGAAAAATCGACATGAAAACAATACTTTCCTTCCTATATATTCATATAGGCAAGAGAAAGTAAAAATATGTAATTTAAGTTTCATGGTTATTATTGGGTAATTCGATTTTTTCCCGATTCCTGCGGGGTCCGAATTAACGAGAATTTACAATAATTGTTTACATTCGTAATAATATTTCTAATTTTTCATTTGTACTGAGCAGTGATACTTATCCAGATGCAGCTGGGTAATAGCTTGTTAATTAAATTAAATAAAACTGAAAGTTAACGTTATCAAGAAGGCCTGAAGGAGAAAGAGATTTAAGATAAAGACTCATTATCGTAAAATAATAGTAAAAATAATTATATCGTATTACACAATGATGAAGTAAACGATAAGTTAATAAAGTATTATAAATACTTGTAGTAATAAACGACTAGAAAACAATACCGGGTAAGCAACATAAAACTGAACCCATAACGTAACCGCTACCCTACAATGTTTTCACGCCCGAGTAGTGGTAATACTGAAAACTGTCCATAATTTTACCTCAATATTTTCGAAGAATTCCGTACTCAATTAACAGATAACGAGAAAGAATAAGCTTCTTTCAACAAGACGGAGTAACATGTCACTCGTCAAACGTTTCACTGAATCGCGTTCATGCTGCTTTGTGAATAAACGAGTTGTCAACAGTGGGTGGTATCCACGATCCCCAAAGTTTTCTACTTGCGATTTTTCTCTTTGGGGCTACTCTAAGAAGAGAGTTTATGCACCTAATTTTTACAATATTGATGAACTGAAAGTGAGCATTCAACGAGAAATCAATGCATTTGACAGCAACGTTTTGCGTCAGACGGTTTTATGTTGCTCACCCTGTATTATAGTGTTCACGAAAGAAGACTGATGTGTTTGAAGAACTCTATTTCAGAAACAAGAAAAAGGAAAAATTTGAATGGTACACCAAATAAAAGGACGTTCTTTTCAGCGTTGACTCGTATGACTGAATACACGAAAAGTAGCCTTCTCAGTTTTAGTCAGTTTTCCGTTAATGAGCTCTTAATTTTAAAACTATTTTTCGTTTTATGCAATATTAATATTTTTTTTAAAAAATTTGAAGTAAATTAAGTTTTAATTAGTATGAATTTTCCGTGAAATTTTTAATAATTTTAAGGATTGATACTCACGCTTGCGTGACTACACGCACGAAACACTTTAAATTATTTGTAATCTCACAATAGAATGCATTTGGGTATTGATTTAAGCATAACAAAATAATAGATAAAATTAAAACATATTAAAAAGTAAGTAATATTAAAAATTAACATACATTCAACTTTTATGAGACGTTTGGTAGATTTCGTGCCCTCATTAAGTCCAGGATGATCAGCAATACATCTGATCTCTTTACCATTGTCATAAGCTTGTAAAGATCTGGTAATGTTCTGCTCTGTTGTGTATAAATCATTTCTACTAGGCGTAACTACCGGCGTGGACAAACCTTCATTTAATAAAACATCACCTGAAAAATAAATAAACAGATAACAATGTAGATTATTTAATACTATAACAAGTCGTCGCCAAATTGCACTTTCTTTTCCACTAATATAAAATCTGGTGCGAACACTCACACGACTTTCTGTTGCCAAAGCAAAAAATCTGGTGTGAAACACTCACACAACTTTCTCTTGCCAATAATAATAATAATTAATAACAAATAATTAATAATAAACCTAACATTATTAATAAAATATTAGAAATAAACAAAAACTAACCTCAAAAACATAACCTTATTTTAATCATGAGTGAATGACGCAAAATGAAAATCGAACTCCAATTTGGCTTAAAAAAAAACGGAAAATCACACTTTCACGCTAAACTAGGCTCTGTAGAGAAAAATGTTCTATATAAAAGTTGCAGATTTTTCAATTTTCTATATATTTAATTATATACGTTTTTATTATAAAATGCATACAAAGGCCGAAATCTTTAAAAAATCGATTTTTCACACGTTTTCGTGAGAAAAAAAACAGAAAATTGCTAATTACTGCTAAACTAAGCGTTATACAAAAAAATATTTGAATTAAAAGTTGTAGGTTTTTAAATTCTCTACAACTTTTATTATATAAATTTTTTCGCTAAATTGCATATTAAAGCCGTAACCTTAAAAAAACTTTGTTTTTACGTGAAAACAGCCTCACCCAGAATTTCAGCAAACATGACGCCTACCCTATCTTGTAGAGAATAAAAAATTGAGTAAACCAGGCGATTTTAAAAAAATCGTAAGACCAGTTTTTGAGAAAATCGCAAAAAAGTGAAAAATTACACGAATAAACTACCACTTCCGGTTGACCGATTTTGATGAAAATGTTCGTGTCGGGTCCGGTAGTGGTATGTTACTTAAGTTTCAAGTTTGAAGTTCGTACGATGTTCCGTTCTTGAGATATTTTGTACACACACACACACACACAGACCAATCGCTAAAAACATGTTTTTTGGGTTCAGGGGGTCCGAAAACGTATAGATCAGGTGAAAACTCGATTTCGAAAAATCGACATGAAAACAATACTTTCCTTCCTATATACTCATATAGGCAAGAGAAAGTAATAATGAAAAAATCTGGTGTGAAACACTCACATAACTTTCTCTTGCCAATAGAAATAATTAAGAATAAACCTAATATTAGTAATAAAACATTAGAAATAAACAAAAAACTAACCTCAATAAACATAACCTAATTTTAATCATGAGTGAAAGACGCAAAATGAAAATCAACCTCAGTTTGGCTTAGAAATACGGAAAATCACTCTTTCTCTCTAAACTAGGCTCTGTAGAGAAAAATGCTTTAAATAAAAGTTGTACATCTTTTAATTTCCTATAAAATTAATTATATACACTTTTGTCGTAAAATGCATTCTAAGGCCGAAATCTTTAAAAAATCAATTTTTCACACGTTTTCGTGAGAAAAAAACAGAAAATCGCAAATTACCGCTAAACTAAGCGTTATACAAAAAAATGTTTGAAACAGAAGTTGTAGGTTTTTAAATTCTCTACAACTTTTATTATATAAGTTTTTGCGCTAAAATTTATATTAAAGCCGTAATCTTAAAAAAACGTTTTTACGTGAAAACAGCCTCACCGAGAATTTCAGCAAACATGGCGCCTACCCTATCTTGTAGAGAATAAAAAATTGAGTAAAATAGGCGATTTTAAAAAAAATCGTAGGACCAGTTTTTGAGAAAATCGCAAAAAACTGAAAAATTATACGAAAAAACTACTACTTCCGGTTGACCGATTTTGATGAAAATGTTCGTGTCGCGTCCGGTAGTGGTATGTAACTTAAGTTTCAAGTTTCAAGTTCGTACGATGTTCCGTTCTTGAGATATTCTGTTCACACACAGACACACACACACACACACACACACAGAGACACACACAGACCAATCGCTAAAAACATGTTTTTTGGGTTCAGGGGGTCTGAAAACGTATAGATCCGGTGAAAACTCGATTTCGAAAAATCGACATGAAAACAATACTTTCCTTCCTATATATTCATATAGGCAAGAGAAAGTAAAAAATCTGGTGTGAAACACTCACACAACTTTCTCTTGCCAATGCAAATAATTAATAATAAACCTAACATTATTAATAAAATATTAGAAATAAACAAAAACTAACCTCAAAAACATAACCTTATTTTAATCATGAGTGAATGACGCAAAATGACAATCTAACTCAGTTTGGCTTAAAAATACGGAAAATCACGCTTTCACGCTAAACTAGGCTCTGTAGAGACAAATGCTTAAAACAAAAGTTGTAGATCTTTTAATTTTCTATAAATTTAATTACATACACTTTTGTCGTAAAATGCATATAAGACCGAAATGTTAAAAAAATCGATTTTTCTCACGTTTTCGTGAGAAAAAATACAGAAAATCGCAAATTACCGCTAAACTAAGCGTTATACAAAAAAATGTTTGAAATAAAAGTTGTAGAATTTTATATTCTCTACAACTTTTATTATATAACGTTTTGCGCTAAAATGCATATTAAAGCCGCAATCTTAAAAAGAAAATGTTTTTACGTAAAAACAGCCTCAAGCAGAATTTCAGCAAACATGGCGCCTACCCTATCTTGTAGAGCACGAAAAACGTAGTAAACCAGTTGATTTTAAAAAAAATCGTCGGACTAGTTTTTGAGAAAATCGCAAAAAAGTGAAAAATTATACGAATAAACTACTACTTCCGGTTGACCGATTTTGATGAAAATGTTCGTGTCGGGTCCGGTAGTGATATTTAACTTAAGTTTCAAGTTTCAAGTTCGTACGATGTTCCGTTCTTGAGATATTCTGTTCATACACAGACACACAGACACACACACACACACACACACACACACACACAGACACACACACAGACCAATCGCTAACAACATGTTTTTTGGGTTCAGGGGGTCTGAAAACGTATAGATCCGGTGAAAACTCGATTTCGAAAAATCGACATGAAAACAATACTTTCCTTCCTATATATTCATATAGGCAAGAGAAAGTAAAAATCTGGTGTGAAAAACTCACACAACTTTCTCTTGCCAGTGCAAATAATTTAAACAATATAACCTAACATTAGTAATAAAACATTAGAAATAAACAAAAAACTAACCTCAAAAAACATAACCTTATTTTAATTATGAGTGAAAGATGCAAAATGAAAATCGACCTGTTTGGCTCCAAAATAGGGAAAATCATTCTTTCACGCTAAACTAGGCTCTGTAGAGAAAAATGCTTTTAATAAAAGTTGTAGATCTTTTAATTTCCTATAAATATGATTATATATACTTTTGTCGTAAAGTGCATACTAAGGCCGAAATCTTAAAAAAATCGATTTTTCACACGTTTTCGTGAGAAAAAAACAGAAAATCGCTAATTACCGCTAAACTAAGCGTTTTACAAAAAAATGTTTGAAATAAAAGTTGTAGAATTTTACATTCTCTACAACTTTTATTATATAACGTTTTGCGCTAAAATGCATATTAAAGCCGCAATCTTAAAAAGAAAATGTTTTTACGTGAAAACGGCCTTAACCAGAATTTCAGCAAACATGGCGCCTACCCTATCTTGTAGAGAATAAAAATTTTAGTCAATGAGGCGATTTAAAAAAAAATCGTAGGACCAGTTTTTGAGAAAATCGCAAAAAGTGAAAAATTACACGAATAAACTACTACTTCCGGTTGATCGATTTTGATGAAAATGTTCGTGTCAGGTCCGGTAGTGGTATGTAACTTAAGTTTCAAGTTTCAAGTCCATACGATGTTCCGTTCTTGAGATATTTTGTATACACACACACACACACACACACACACACACACACACACACACACACACACACACACACACATACACACACATACACACACGTACACACACACGCGCGCGCGCGCGCACGCACACACACAAACACACACACCAATCGCTAAAAACATGTTTTTTGGGTTCAGGGGGTCTGAAAACGTATAGACCCGGTGAAAACTCGATTTCGAAAAATCGACATGAAAACAATACTTTCCTTCCTATATATTAATATAGGCAAGAGAAAGTAAAAAATAACCTAACATTAGTAATAATACAGTACATTAGAAATAAACAAAAAAACGAATCTCAAAAACATAACCTTATTTTTATCATGAGTAAATGATGCAAAATGAAAAACAACCTTAGTTTGGCTTAATAATACGGATAATCACTCTCACGCTAAACTAGGCTCTGCAGCGAAAACAGCTTACAATTAAAGTTGTAGATCTTTTAATTTTCTATATATACTTTTGTAACGTAAAATGCATACTATGGCCGAAATTTTAAAAAATCAAATTGTTCTACAGATGTACTGTTTCTTATCTGCCTTTCCTGCGCGACCGTTTGTTCGCTTATCTCTTGGCCGCTGTTGCTTTTGCCTTTTATCTATGGCCTAATTTTCTTTGGCCTATTCTTTCGTCCGTCCGTTAATTTTCTTGTTACAGTATGCATTTTAACTTGTTGTGATGAAGTTGAATTATTTTTGGTTAAATAAATTAAAATATTATTATTATTGAAACTTTACTCCTTTTTTAAATATTTCGTAATGTAGTTACGGTGTTAATTCTGGGCTTATGCCTTTTTCAAAATTTATCTATAATAATTATGTTCTTCGTTTTTTTATCCCCTTTTAAGGTAAGTTTTTTTTACATCTGTCACTTGAATTTACTAATATTATTTTGTATTTTTTTTATATTCAAAGAATTAAAATTTTCTTTTCAATTAAGCACAATTCTATTAGATTTTTACAATGTCTAATGATGACGTAATCTGTAGTTTTTAATTATCAAATTCGTGTAGGAGGTTTATAGAATTAAATCTGTTCTCTTTTTAAGGTAAATTATTATCACAAATAAGTTAAAATATAAAGGATCGTAGATTCAGTAGCTTTTTATTCTTTCATTTTCAAGATTTTTGATCATGTTATGTCTGCCTGAATTTTATTGTAGATAAATACATTTTCTTATTATTTTTTAAAAAAAATAATTTCATAAAATACGTTGAAATGTTCAAACATTTATTATTAAATATAAAATCTGTGATAATGAGCATGAAATTATTTGTAATTAAATGAAGAAGACAGGCTCTTATCAATTTATTTATTTATTTTTGTTTTATAATATATAGAAAATTCTAAAATTTGTTTTTTTATCCTGTAAATGCCCTGCTGAACTAATTTTTGGGGTTTATTTACAGGGGTCGCAGTATTATGAATATTGGAAATATATATATAGCAGATAAGTAAATGCACCTTGTACAATTAATCAAAATATTTTTTGTCTGATGGTGCCCTTAAGGCAATTATTTTTTCAACTGTACTATCTATTTAAATATATATTGTAACGTTCCAGCTGGACAAAACCATAACTTTGTATTTTAAATTTTTTTATAATAGAAACATTTACTAAATTTATTAAAACATTTCTTTAATTAAAAATATTTTTTTTTCTATTCTGAATTGTGTATGTTCTTTGTAACACAGATTTTCATAAAAAAAACAGAAAATCACTAATTACCGTTAAACTAAGCATTGTACAAAGAAATGTTAGAAATAAAAGTTGTAGATTTTTAAATTATCTACAACTTTATTACATAATCTTTTGCCCTAAATGCATATTAAGGCTGCACTCTTAAAAAACCATTTTTTTCTACGGAAGTACAGCCTCCCCAAAAATTTCAGAAGATATGGCGCCTACCCTATCTTGTAGAGCAAGAAAATTATCGGTTAATCTCTTACCTAAATACCATGTAAAATTTGTTACTGGGCGACCATTTCTAACGACGCACTTAGCAGAAAACAAATCTCCTTCTTTGTAACTGTCTATTCCCTGAGAACCAGGGGTACCAACTATCATTTCAGGCGGGGTTGGTGGTTCTGAAATCAAACAAAGAATGAACAGTTAAATATTTTGTAGGCCTACTTACTTCACCTCCGCTTCATTCATCACAGATTCTGGACGTATCATCATGAAATTCATGACTTTTACAGAAGAAAATTGTGATCACAACCACTGACCCCTTTTCTTTAGTAAATATTAAGGAGACACATATACAGATAATATTAAGGAGACTATATACATATAGGAGTACATATATATACTTTAGTAAATATTAAGGAGACATATATATATATATATATATATATATATATATGAATGTAAAATGTGTCTTGTAATGTTAATTTAAGTACGCATATCTCTGAAACTATATTTCAGATAACTTCATGATTTTTTTTTAATTAAAACTTCACAATTGTTTTTTATCTTCTTAAAAATTCTTTTCAGTCATTTTAAATTATTAAATGTTTAAAAAATTAAATAACGCCTGTCTACAGACGTTAAAAAATTAATTAAATTTAACTCCTCCACCCATATCTAACATATTTAAAAAAATATGCGTTTAGAGTTAACTCCGTATAATCATGGACATCGCCCATAACAGAAAGGTGGAGTGTTAAATTATTTGCACTCGATCTCCTAGTCCTAGGGCTACAAAAAATAGTTCTGTTTCTTATCACATGGTCAGCCAATTATACGACTGAAACATTTAAAAACAGAGGAGGTAGATATGTAAAAGACACTAGTCAGAGTTAACTCCTCTGAGAGTAATGAATTTCATCATTATACAGCCAGACCCAATGGTGAATGAAGTGAAGGTGTCATTTGCAGGGTGGATAGTAGATGCTTTTCAGAGGACATGGCACGCTGACAAGCGTACTTTTCCACTCGCCGTTTTACTTAATAAAACCCCTAGAGGTTCAAACTAGCCTTTCAGCTAAAGACCTAAACAACAATCATGGACTATGCCCTGAAAATCTGATGAAAAATCTTAAAAAGTAACACTAAGATAAGTGTACCTAAAGTTGAAAAATAATTTTTCAGGAAACAAACGTCAAAGTTTAGATGGGAAAATGTATCAAAGATTTTGTTCAAAAGAACAAAAAACACACACCACAAAACAATAAAATAGCTGCAGTCTTTTCCATTAAAACATCGAATAAGGTATAAAAAAAAACAATAAAAATATTTCTGAAAAATTAACAAAATACTTTCAAAAACTACTGAAATGTGTATAAAATGACAAAAACAAAAAGCACAATTTTTTTTGTATTAGGACCATCGGATTTTCACAACTTACGGTAATTTTAGAGGGAATTTCACACTATAATAATGTCAAAACCTAAAAATCTTTCTAATTATTCGAGCATCGATGCCCGATGCTCGAATTAATAGAATAAACCGAACTATTTGTGTATTATTTCTTGAACTTGATATTCGCTTTTTTCCTCATTCACCGTTTCGATGTTCAGATCCCGATACCTTTAATCCGAGTGTAACACGGATAATCGACACTACTCCTTAACACTTTATCTAGGAATCTTTGTAGGATTTTACCACTGCTGTATTTCGTACAGACCAAGAGATGGATACCGTAGGTTGAAATTATTTTTTAATACCTGTTGATACTTTATAAACTTCTTAAAAGTTGACAGGGCCAACTTCCTACCAATTATCCAATACATCTTTTAATCCAACTCAAGTTCTAGGTTTTTCTTCTTGATATGTTCTTTCCAGTGCAGTTGGGAATCAAGCGTTATACCGAGGTACTTCGATTTAATACAGTACGGTATTTGCTTCCCATTGATTTTAACTGGTAAATTTTGAACAAACTTATTCATAAAAAATTAATGTTCAAAAATCTTGTTTCGTTTGTAACTTCCATCTCTGTCACAGTTGCTTCCTCACTTATTTCACGATAGCTAAACCAGTAGGCACTAAGATGGTCTTCTACGTCATACAAATGCTGAGATGCTAACCTCAAGAGAAAATTAAAGTGCCAGAAGGCCTTCAACTGGGTTTGATTTAGTAAATAAGATTATTTTATATAAAAAATAAGAGACCTATATTTACAAAGTAAGAGTAGACATAAAATTGTTTCTTAAATAATGTTATTAACTTCTTATCAATTCCATAAATTTTTGAAGTGTTTGATGTGTATTTTAGAAGTAAGAAGTAAGCTACAGTTTTGAACTACGTAAATCTAACATAGAAAAAAAGAATAACAATAGGGAAATACTAATCGTTAAAATTACGAATAGGTTTAGGGTTATATTTCATTAAATAAATAATCGTTAGGATTAAACAAATTTTTTGTTAGTCTAGATTAGTTACAAAAAAAAGTTCTACGCATTGGCGTAGTTGGTAACATGCTTGCCTGTCATCATGCGGTCGTGGGTTCGAATCCCACTCAGGCATATTTTCATACGTTACAAAAAATCATTTCATTCTCCATTGTATATATAATTACAGCCCAATGTCGTCGCTAATGACCTTTGTAGTTGATGGGGACGTAAAATAAACAAAAAAAAGTTCTTGAACTAAAGGGTCAACTACAATAATTAAATTAACATCCCCTTAAGCCTGTGTTAGGAAATTTTGGACTCATTGTTTCTGAGTCCAGATAGTATCATCTCTAATCCAGAATCCTTAAGATTTTCATCACACTACAATCTCACCATCAACTTAAGATTTTTTATCATGAAATATTATACTAAGCATTATCGATGAAAATAAAATGAAAAGCTTTAATACTTACGAGCAATTACAACGGTCATATTTCCACTGGCCTCTGTATTTGGGTCAACTGGGAAACTGCACTGGAATACTCCATTGTGACGAACTTCTGCGTGGTCGATTTTAATACCGCATTGGCCGCTCTCTAATCCAGCTCCTTCATACTTAAGATTTGGTCTATTTAAAGATTCGGAGACAACTATAACATTGCTTTCTCCGGGGACACTCATACGGCAGTATTTTAACGGACCATCTCCCTGAAACACATAATGAACATTTAACTTTATTCCTCTATTCAGTGTGAATGTATAAATGTACCTTATCAATACCGATAACAGAAATTCTGTTCCATCTGGACAAACTGTTTCCTAATACAGAGTGAAAAAGTGCCCACTCTATACAGTAGTATCCGTTTAATACGCTCACGGCTAAAATGATTTTCTGCTTTAAACGCGGTTATCGTGAAGTCTTTTAATTTTAAACCCTTAATTTTGAGACTGAATGATTGACTGTTAGAACCAATCGGAAGTTATAGATACTGAAGTCACGAGATTGGTTTTTGCAAATGGATGGGCTGTAAGGAAGGGAAGTGAAAATTTGACATTGCTGCCAACCTTATCAGTGAGACAATACTCGTACATTTCATTATCGTACAGTTTCTACATAAATTTTGTAAGCTGTGGTATATTTCGAGAAAATGTTTTCTTCATAAACCTTATAAGAAATAAATGTGACCTGTAATATTGTCTATAGCTTAATTACATGACTAGAAATGTTTGATTTATTGTAAATACCAGCTATCTCATTCCTGTCGAACAAAATTTTCTACAAATGAATCGCCTTCTTTACTATCGCTTTCACCGGCGTCTTCACTATCAGTCACACTAGTATCTACCTAACCGTTTCTTTTTTTTACCAGGTGTCAACAAAACTGTTGAAGAATAGCTTCTTCATGCCTTTAATTTCCTTCTTTATTTTTCGAATTGTGGAAAGATAACACAGTAGTGTTATTGCGGGTAACACAGTAGTTACCCACTCGCTCGTGGCTTTTATTAAGAGGCAGGGAAAGGCATTTTGTTTAGCTTCAACTTCACAGCATTATTACACTGCATATTAGATTTCGTTCAGCACTGAGAATACTCAACCCACGTTTTCGAGAAACTAACATTTCTGTTTACTATAACAAAGTTATATTCGTACAGTAAACCTACAAAAAGTTCCAAGATATACTGTATATTCTCTGGGTATAGTATAAGTTGTTGTATTTGTTGTGCTGAAATTAAAGCAGTCGCGCATGCGCACTGATATGTTTTCTCCTCTACCCCTCGTTGCAAACAAAGGCAAACTCGTGACTCAAGTAACTATAGTTGAGAAAACCCAATCAGTGTACCCTATTTTTGTTGTAGGAAATAACAGGCGCGCGCTCCCGCCTTCTAACACACCCTAACAGAATGATATTCCTCCAAAAACCTTTTCTAGATTGAGGGGTAATAGATAGTGAATATTAATTCAAATCCGTGCACATAAACGACTGCTACATGCTAACGACAACACTGAGTTGTTTGAACAAGAACCTATTTATGCAGGGAGAAAAAATCAATAAATTGCTACAATCTTTGCTATTAATCTGTATTACTTTTTAAAAAAACCCTGAAAAATTACTGGATCGATAAAATATTTTACATTGTACCCGAGTTTTTTCTTTCTAAACATCTTTCATTTAAAAAATAACGAGCAACAGCGCCGGCGCTACACGCTGACTTATTGCTCACAATCAAAGGGGTAGGTGGATCACAGACCTAGAACTGTGCCTTTTTCAGAACCTATTCTATTTGAAAGAATTTCGTATCGTTTCGAAAGAGTGATTTTCCGTATTTTTAAGCCAAGCTGAGGTTGATTTTCATTTTACGTCTTTCACTCATGATTAAAGTAAGGTTATGTTTTTTGAGGTTAATTTTTTTGTTTATTATTTGCATTGGCAAGAGAAAGTCCTGTGAGTGTTTCAGACCAGATTTTTGACAAATAAGCCCATTGCATTATGAATTCAACTCATGATTCTTCATTTTTTGGCCGGCGCGTTGGTATAGTGGTCAACGCTACTGGTTTCTATACAAGGGCCCTGGGTTCGATTCCCTGACAGGTCTAGCATTTTTTTCATCTGTATATCACCTCATATCTTTACCTATGTTAGGCGTACTCTATTTCCAGATAATGAAGTGGTAGAAGGGGAGTTGACGTCAGGAGCTCTCAATCCAGTTGCATCAATAATGTCATGCGTCCATCGTGCACGTGTTAGTTACTGTTAATCCAGAAGAATGAATGTTAGGTGAGATTGTGTTAAGTGTTTGTGTTAATTATTCGAGAAGTGTTAATTTTTTTTAACTAAAAAATGGGTAGTGTAGTTTATTTATTATATTTAGATTAGAATGATGGCGCCAAAATGTTGTGTAACGCGATGTAAAAATAATTACAAATCTGACGAGAGTAATAGTCTACTGGTTAAGTTACGTGTCGGTTTTTAGCATTTGGAAGAAAACAGACCTTATAGACAAATGAAATAGATTACCTAACTCCTCGGCAGAATTTAGTAATTAGGTACTGAAAATACTGTTGTTTGAACATGTTGTTGTTTAGGTCATCAGCCAAGAGGCTAGTTTGAACCTGTAGAGGTTTTACTAAGTAAAATGAGGAGTAAGGTGGTTTACAATTGCCTTCCTCACTGAGTGGAAAAGTACTCCTATCAGCATGCCGGGCCCTCTAAAAAGCACATATTTTCCACTCTGCAAATGACACCTTCACGTCTTCACCACAGGGTCTGGCTGTATAATGAAATTTATTACTTTCAGAGGAGATAACTCTGATTAGTGTCTTTTACTCCTCTGCCTCTTCTGTTCTTAAATCATTTAGTCATTTAATTGACTGACCATGTGATAAGAAACAGAACTATTTATTTTAGCCCTGCAACTAACAGATTGAGTGTAAATAATTTGACACTCCACCTGTTTGTTATGGGCAAAACTGAACATTTGAATACAAAACATTTTGAAACGCTAAGAAGCCGAAGCAAACGCTATAAAAGTAAAAGAAGATCCAATTTTCAATTATAATGATTACTATAAGTAAGTATTTTAGGTTAATTATTGAAGTTAAATATTCAAGAAGGTAAACACAATAGTTAATCAGAGTTTTTAATAAAACATGTGCTTGTGGCACTGAAATATCGTCAGTTTTATCAAAACTAATTTCTTGTGTAAAGTTTTCTAATTGAATTACAGAAAATGGAAATTAAAAATCCCTTTCATGAGACGACGCATCTCATGGCTGGTAGCTTTTTTTTTCTAAAGAAAATATTTTAGGAAGAGATTAAGTCCACTTCCGGGTGCGCTAGTGGTACTGCATCTACCTTAAGTTCCAAGTTTCAACTTCGTTTGATATTCCGTTCTTAAGATATTTTGTTCACACACGCGCGCGCGCGCGCACGCACACACACACAAAACCAATCGCTAAAAACGTTTTTGGGGTTCAGGGGGCCTGAAAACGTGTTTATCCGATGAAACTCGATTTCGAAAAATCAGCATGAAAACAAAACTTTTCTTGCCTATATGTAGAGCAAGAGCAAGTAAAAATTACAGTTTTTTTTATTCCTAATTAGTGAACGTTGCAATCTGTTCAATTCAGAACAATAAGCAATCCCATGACCCAATGAGATGATGATGATGTGTATGACGTGTAAATTAGGTGTAGTCTTGTACAGACCCAGACTGACCACTCCAGAAAGAGTATGATTAATTGAACCCCAACCATCAAAGTACACCGGTAACCACTGTCCAGTATTAAAATCCGTATAAAAGTAACTACTTTTACTAGGATTTGAACCAGGATACTTCGTCTCAGAAAATCAACTGTTAAATAGCTGACTCGCGGCGACGACTTTACCTCTAGACCAACCCGGTGGGTGTAAAATCACCTTATTTGCTCACTTCGTGCTAAAGATAGAATAATTTTTTTTAATAGAAAAAAATCATAGAAATAGAAGGTAAAACGGTGCAAAAAAATTGAATGATAAATTTAGAATCCTGAAGTATTTTGAAATCTAAATATTACGTAATTTTTAAAATGATTTTAAACTGTTTTTTCGTAAACGGAGCCTTATTACGTTGTATACTAGAGCTATAGTTATTTTAAACAAAAGGCACATGAGAGCGCGCAGGGGAGAATGCCCAATGTAATTGTTGAAGAGTGCATTTCCTGTAGGAGGCTTATTGAGAAATTTATTTATCAAATGCGTAAGAATGCAACAAGTATTTTTAATATAAACAATCTGGCTGAGCTTTCATTTTGAATAGCGTGCAAGAAACCGACTGAATGGACAATCGTTATCGGTGAAAGTGACTCGTCAAGGACTATTTCCTTCGAGGCAAATAGACTTGGCTCACTTCAATGGAGGCTAGGAACAACTCTTTCTCCCAACGCTGGGTATGACGAGTGAAGTAATAATCTTAGCATCCGTGTGCAAGATCAATTCGTACTTCAATAACGTACCAATTTATTCATCTCTACACTACACAAAACAAAACTAGTAAACATTACGTCAAATCTTATTATCATAGTCATTAATATTCTGCCAAGAATATATTTCTCTTAACTTTACCGATTGTATGCAATAAAGTTATTATTATCTTTTAAAAACAACTGAAGCTACACAAAATGATTCGCATATATGACTGTATTGTAATGTATAATAATATTATAACGAAGTAAGATTGTGTAAATTGTACGAGGCAATCTCGGAAACTACCCAACTGATTTCAAAAATTCTCTCACTATTGAAAGCTTTGAGTTTCCTGAGTATCAGAGGCTATATGACATTACATAATTTTTAATTGTTACTTTCTCTTGCCTATATGATATATAGGAAAGAAAGTATTGTTTTCATGTCGAGTTTTCACCGGATCTACACGTTTTCAGACCCCCTGAACCCAAAAAAACAGGTTTTTAGCGATTGGTGTGTGTGTGTGTGTGCGAACAAAATATCTCAAGAACGGAACATCGTACTAAGTTGAAACTTAAAACGTAAGTTAGGTACCACTAAAGGACCCGACACGAACATTTTCATCAAAATCAGTCCACCGGAAGTAGTAGTTTATTCGTGTAATTTTTCACTTTTTTGCGATTTTCTCAAAAACGGCTCTTAAGATTTCTTTAAAAATCGCCTCACTACATTTTTTATGCTCTACAAGATAGGGTAGGCGCTTTGTCTGGTGAAATTCTTGGGGAGGCTGTTCTCTCGTAGAAAAAACGGTTTTTTAAGATTACAGCCTTAATATGCATTTTAGTGCAAAAGTGTATTAATAAAAGTTGTAGAAAATTTTAAAATCTACAACTTTTATTTCGAATATTTTTTGTATAATGCTTAGTTTAGTGGTAATTAGTGATTTTCTAGTTTTTTCATGGAAAACTGTAAAAATTATTTTTTAAGACTTCGGCCGTAGTATCCATTTTACGACAAAAATGCATATAATCAAATTTATAGAAAATTAAAAGATCTACAATTTTTATTTTAAACATTTTTCTCTACGGAGCCTAGTTAGCGTGAAAGAGTGATTTTCCGTATTATTAGGATTTTTTAATTTTGAATCATTAACTCATGATTACAATTAGGTTGTTTTTTAAGGTTAGTTTTTTTGTAAAGTTTTATTACTAATGTTAAGTTATATTGTTCATTATTTGCATTGGTAAGAAAAAGTCGTGTGAGTTTGTCACGCCGAATTTTTAAAATACTTTTGTTATGCGTAAAATAAAGTCTATTTTATTTGTCATTTAGAAAGGTTAGTGTTTATCTGTTCTTATAGTACTATATTTATTCTATTCTATTCTACCGTGTATACAATATTTTGTGTTGTGCAGTGAGGTACAAGGTACGATACAACACTGACCTGCAATAACATTATTTCCTTTTCTCCTTTATTAAAAATTTAGAAAATTATTTACGGGACAGATATCCAAAAAAAAAAAAAAAAATGTCATATCCGATTTCTGCGTAGTATTTTATGGAAACCTACGAATCAAATAAATCATACCACTTTTTAAGTACCTAATGGATCTTACTTACTTCTTATTTGTAACACGTACTCGATTTACTGATCTCGCACTTATCATGGCACGGATTTAATGTCACTCATTTAATAAAAGAAAATTTTCGCCCCCACTCCTTACGTCACCTTCTTTCTTCGGAATTTTGATTGGATGATTTATACTCCTACGTTAATGCATAAATAAGGCAACACTTACTCTTACATAATCATTTATTTCGGTCGCTTCATTTGGTCAAGTGGTAATTTTATTCTTCTAAAACTATGGATAAAAAATATATGAAAAAACGTAAACGGATTGACATCAAGGATAAACTTCATATCATTGAACAAATGGACAAAGGAGCTACGGTGCTGTCAATTGGAAATCAATAAGGCATCGGAATAACTACAGTTCGTGATATCTTTAAGAACAGAGAGAATATTTTAAATTTCAAAAGTTCTTCAGATTCAATTCGGAGTTTTAAAAATCGTAACTCAACGAAACAATCAAAAATTAACAATGGGCAATGGGTTATTGATAATATTTCCGTCTTTTCAGTACCATGTCTATATTACAATTAATATCCAGTTGTAAGTCCTCATGAACTATCTAGGATCACTGTACATGTACGAATACACAAATTCCCAAGCCCCTTTTTTAAAGTTTCGGTTTTAACGTCGGTGTCCGACCAGATTTCAGCACGGTAAATCGAGGGTAAATCGTACTCAGTTATTCCTTACCTTCAACTGGTGTCAAAAAAATTCCTGTTCTCAGTATTAATTGGTTTTGTATATACATCGTGATTTGGTGTTCAACGTGTAAGGTTGTGTGAGAAGTTAAACGATTAACCCTATCAGTTCCAACATCCGGAAAACATGACGTCAGTATACTTTACGCTGTTATAACATCTGGCTTACCGGACGTCCGTAAGTTATGCATGAAGTGCCAACGTCCGGATAACCGAACATTTCCAAAAAATTTCAGAAAAAAATTTATAATAAAATAAATGTATTTTGAAACTGCCTCCGTGGCTTAGTGACTAGCACGCTAGCCAACAAAGTTATTTTTTTGTTTAACGTCCGACTGTTCTGCAATTACTGCTAATGCAGACGGTGAAGGATGAAATGATTTTTTGTAACGTATGAAAATATGCCGTACCTAAATGGGATTCGAACCCAAGACCGCATGATGAGAGGCGAGCACGCTACTAAATACGCCAATGCGGCCGGCTAGCCTACAAAGCGGAAGGTCCCGGGTTCGATTCCCGGCTCGGGTCTGGAAATTTTAACACGTTAAAACCACCGTTAATTTACCAAAACCCACAGTAATTGCTAATGACGAAGCTGTCGATACGACTTTAAATAAACTAAACAAACTATTTTGAATATTTTTAGTGTGAACGATTTCTTTTTTTTTATGAACACAATAAAAATTACGGTAATTTTAACAGGAAATTTTATTTTTCAGTAACGTTGAAATTTTGGTCGGCAGTGGCACGCTTACGCCTGCAAGTTTTCGAAATAAGGGCCGGCACTTTTTGTATTATTCAAATTAAATGGCACTTGAGATCAAACTTTTAAATATGGTTTTGGTACTGAAAGGGTTAAGTTTAGTTGGCCGTGAAGCGCAGTGAGCAAAGGATTGGTAGTCCATTTAAAAACAACTATTACGAAAACTTTTAAATAATATCATAATTTATATTTATCAAATATTTTATAAAAGTAAATTATTTTAATAAATATCTTAGTTAGATATAAGATACTACGACTATAATATCAGCCTTCGTGAAGTGGTGCGTGAATCCGGGAAAGGTAAAAACCAGTTTATTTAATGTAATCCTCTGAACCTAGCAATATGCCCGCGAGCAGCGCGGGCGCAATATTTTTTTTAAATTTTCTTCCGTTAGAAGTAGGTTTTTATCAGAATCCTTTCTTAGGTCCTTATAGGCTCTTGCACGTACAATCTAAATGGACTTAAATACCAAATTTCAAGTTCCAAGGTTTTGCTTGCAGATCTCGTTATGATTGAGTGAGTCCGTCACTGAGCAGTATTCTCATTTAAATACAGACTTTTCCGTCTCTAAAACTTTACCACTCCTTACCGTAGACAAAAATCTAGTGTGAAACACTCACACAACTTTCTCTTGTCAATGCAAAAATGAACAATATAACATAACATTAGAAATAAACAAAAAACTAACCTCAAAAAACATAACCTAATTTTAATCGTGAGTGAATGATACAAAATGAAAACCAATTTTAGTTTGGCTTAATAATAACGAAAATCACTTTCACGCTAAACTAGGCTCTATAGAGAAAAATGCTTAAAATAAAAGTTGTAGATCTTTCCATTTCCTATAAATTTTATTACATACATTTTTGTCGTAAAATGCATACCGAAATCTTAATAAATCAATTTTTTACAGATTTTCATGAAAAAACCAGAAAATCACAAATTACCGCTAAACTAAGCGTTATGCAAGAAATGTTAGAAAACAAGTTGTAGGTTTTTAAATTGTCTACAACTTTTATTATATACTCTTTTGCTCTAAAATGAATTTTAAGGCAATTGTAAAAAAAACATTTTCTACGAGAGAACAGCCTCCCCAAGAATTTCAGCAGACACGGCACCTACCCCATCTTGCAGAGCATAAAAAATATCGTAAATGAAGGGAATTTAAAAAACACCGAAGGGGCCGTTTTTGAGAAAATCTTAAAATAGTGAAAAATGACACGAATAACTCCTACTTCCGGCTGACCGATGTTGATAAAAATGTTCGTGTCGGGTCCTCCAGTGGTACCTAACGTAAGTTTCAAGTTTCTACTTTGTACGATGTTTCGTTCTTGAGATATTTTGTTCACATACACATGCGCGCGCACACATACACACAACAATTGCAAAAAAACATGTTTTTTGAGTTCAGGGGGTCTGAAAACGTGTAGCCTATATCCGGTGAAAAATCGATTTTGAAAAATCGACATGAAAACTATTATAATTTCCTTCCTATTTTATATTCATATAGACAAGAGAAAATAAGAAAGGGGGAGAAAGTAAAATAATTATATATTTTATACTTGGCAGCGGCGCTATTCAAGTGAAATAGGTGAAGTGACTCTTCATTTATTCTCTGGATAGAATCGTGATTTATTTTACTCACAAAATAAGTAGAATTTCTATAATAATGATATTTTGTACAATAATTTTATAGAAGTGCCATGTACAAAAAAATTAACATTAAATTATTGTAGCTGCTTACAGCGCTTTCTAATGTTTTAAATAGCCCTAGTAATGACCTTAATTTAAGTAATAAATACTTAGCCTAAGTGAAGAGTTAGACGAGTAACCGCTACTTCTCTTCCAGCGTACAGCGGATTGCCATTACAATAGAGTCAGCGGAAAATACTCATGCCTACCTCTCCCAACCCGTCGCAAATAGTGAAGAGATTGCGACAGGTCGACCAGTCTACTGCACCTGCATGTTCTATGTACGTGTACGTTAGTTGTTTTGTATTTGCGGTGTCACACTGTTGTTTTTTGTGAGAGTATATGTTTTTATAACTCTTCACCTATTTTTGTTGGCACGAGCCCCTTTCTATACTATACTACATCCAAGAGTCACTTGAGACTGTCGGAAAGATAGGCGATTCCAATTTAACATTGGTTGTATAGAGCAATACGCTCTCCGCTACTATCTGTCCTACAAACATACCTAGTATTTAATGAATAACTTATAACTTTTAGTTGTAATTGTAATTATTTAAACTTAAGTTAAAATTATAAGTGACTATTATTTAAAGAATAATGTTCGGTCCCAATATTCGATTAAAAGACGCAGTATTTAAAATTAAAAATCTGGTGTGAAACACTCACACAACTTTCTCTTGCCAATGCAAATAATTAACAATATAACCTAAAATTAGTAATAAAACATTAGAAATAAACAAAAAACTAACCTCTAAATATATAACCTTATTTTAATCATGACTGAAGGACGCAAAATGAAGATCGAACTCAGTTCGGCTTAAAAATACGAAAAATCACTCTTTCACGCTAAACTAGGCTCCGTAGAGAAAAATGCTTTAAATAAAAGTTGTAGATCTTTTTATTTCCTATAAATTTAATTGTATTTACTTTTGTCGTAAAATGCATACTAAGGCCGAAATCTTAAAAAAATAGATTTTTCACACGTTTTCGTGAGAAAAAAACAGAAAATCGCTAATTACTGCTAAACTAGGCTAAGCGTTGTACAAAAACGTTTTTGCAATAAAAGTTGTAGGTTTTTAAATTCTCCACAACTTTTATTATATAAATTTTTACGCTAAAATTTATATTAAAGCCGTAATCTTAAAAAAAACAATTTCTTTACGTGAAAACAGCCTCACCAAGAATTTCAACAAACATGGCGCCTACCCTGTCTTGTAGAGAATAAAAAATTGAGTAAACCAGGCGATTTTATAAAAAAAATCGTAGGACCAGTTTTTGAGAAAATCACAAAAAAGTGGAAAATTACACGAATAAACTACTACTTCCGATTGACCGATTTTGATGAAAATGTTCGTGTCGGGTCCGGTAAAGGTTTGTAACTTAAGTTTCAAGTTTCAAGTTCGTACAATGTTCAGTTCTTGAGATATTTTGTACACACACACACACACACACACACACACACGCACGCACGCACGCACACGCACACACACACACACACACCAATCGCTAAAAACATGTTTTTTGGGTTCAGGGGGTCTGAAAACGTGTAGATCCGGTGAAAACTCTATTTCTTAAAATCGACATGAAAACAATACTTTCCTTCCTATATATTCTATAGGCAAGAGAAAGTAAAAAGAAATGAAATACTTTAAAGTAATGTAAATAGTTACATTTATGGAATACAAATTTATAGAACAATGATAGAATTTATAGGCATATGGCGATGAAATGGATAAATATAAATTTTGTAAGAATAAAAAAAAATGTTTAATTTAATTTTACCTTTCCATAACATTTAATGGTTTTACAAACAAAATGCTGTACATTACCCTATAAATAGTTTTATTTAATTACAAATGTAATAACAATGCTGTAATTTAATTATATATTTCAGATAATAACGTAAACATTTTTAATCGCAAACGTAATTTGTTTCAATATCATAACTATAATATATATAGCCCCCAATAAAATCAACTTTTGTTTTCAAAGCGTGAGTCAATGTTCGTAACACAGTATGTAAAAGCGCTCTGGCCATATAAGCAATGGTATCTTCCGACCGTTGGACAGAGTTTTCGGTAGTAAAAAAAAAAAAATCTGATGTGAAACACACACACGACTTTCTCTTGCCAATGCAAATAATTAAGAATAAACCTAACAATAGTAATAAAACATTAGAAATAAACAAAAAATTAACCTCAATAAATATAACCTAATTTTATCCATGAGTGAAAGACGCAAAATGAAAATCGACCTCAGTTTGGCTTAAAAATACGGAAAATCACTATTTTACGCTAAACTAGGCTCTGTAGAGAAAAATGCTCTAAATAAAAGTTGTAGATCTTTTAATTTTCTATAAATTTGATTATATACACTTTTGTCATAAAATGCATACTAAGGCCGAAATCTTAAAAGAAATCAATTTTTCACAAGTTTTCGTGAGAAAAAACAGAAAATCGCTAATTACTGCTGAACTAAGCGTTATACAAATAAATGCTTAAAATAAAAGTTGTAGGTTTTCAAATTCTCTACAACTTTTATTATATACATTTTTGCTCTAAAATTAATATTAAAGCGGTAATCTTAAAAAAACACTTTTTTACGTAAAAACACCCTCACCAAGAATTTCAGCAAACATGGCGCCTACCCTATCTTGTAGAGAATAAAAAATTGAGTATATGAGGCGATTTAAAAAAAAATCGTAGGACCAGTTTTTGAGAAAATCGCAAAAAAGTGAAAAATTATACGAATAAACAACTACTTCCGGTTGACCGATTTTGATGAAAATGTTCGTGTCAGGTCCGGTAAGGGTATGTAACTTAAGTTCCAAGTTTCAAGTTTGTACGATGTTCCGTTCTTGAGATATGTTGTGTGTGTGTGTGTGTGTGTGTGTACACACACACACACACACATACACACACACACACACACAGACCAATCGCTAAAAACATGTTTTTTGGGTTCAGGGGGTCTGAAAACGTATAGATCCGGTGAAAACTCGATTTCTTAAAATCGACATGAAAACAATACTTTCCTTCCTATATAAATTCATACAGGCAGGAGAAAGTAATAAACTACATTCTAATGAGTCGATTATGTTTAAACACAATAAGAAGCATATTTTTGGAGCACTGAATTTTGTTACTTACCTTGCATAGCATAACAATTGGATCTCCAGTTTTAACTACGGCGTATGGTGTCTGGACTTGAATGCCAGCAATTGCAGATCCTGAAACAAAAATTGAAATCAGTTTAGTAAACAAACATGCCAATTCTGTTACAAAATCACAAAAAAGTCTGGTGTGAAACACTCACAAAACTTTCTCTTGCCAATACAAAAATGAACAATATAACCTAACATTAGAAACAAACAAAAAACATACCCTTATTTCAATCATGAGTGAATGATGCAAAATGAAAATCAACCTCAGTTTTGTTTAATGACACGGAAAATCACTCTTTTACGCTAAACTAGGCTCTGTAGAGAAAAATGCGTTAAATAAACGTTGTAGATCTTTTAATTTCCTATATATCTGATTATACACTTTTGTCTTAAAATGCATACTAATGCTGAAATCTTAAAATATCAATTTTTTAAACACATTTTCGTGAAAAAAGAAGATCGCTAATTACTGCTAAACTAAGCGTTATACAAAAAAATATTTGAAATAAAAGTTGTAGGTTTTGAAATGTTCTAAAACTTTTATTATATGTACTTTTGCGCTAAAATGCATATTAAGGCCGCAATCGTAAAAAAAGTTTTTTTTTCTACAAGAGCACAGCCTCCCCAAGAATTTCAGAAAACGGTTGATCAAGGTTCAAGGGGTCTGAAAACGTGTATATCCGGAGAAAACTCAATTTCGAAAAATCGACACGAAAATAATACTTTCCTTCATATATATATTCATACAAGCAAGAGAAAGTAAAAAGTTTATTAGGAAAACAAATTAATACAATCGACTGTAACAAACGGTAGCATGTTTGAAATAAAAGTTGTAGGTTTTAAAATATTCTAAAACTTTTATTATATACACTTTTGCGCTAAAATGCATATTAAGGCCGCAATCGTAAAAAAAAACATTTTTTCTACAAGAGCACAGCCTCCTCAAGAATTTCAGAAAACATGGCGCTTATCCTATCTTGTAGAGCATAAAAAATGTAGTAAATAAGGCGATTTTTTAAAAAAATCGTAGGAGCCGTTTTGGAGAAAATTAAAAAAAGTGAAAAATTACACGAATAAATTACTACTTTCGGTTGACCGATTTTAATAAAAATGTTCGTGTTGGGTCCTCTAGTAGTACGTAACTTAAGTTTTCAGTTTCAATTTAGTACGAAGTCCGTTCTTGAGATATTTTGTTCACACACAGACCAATCGCTAAAAACATGTTTTTTGGGTTCAGGGGGTCTGAAAACGTTTAAACGTGTAGATCCGATGAAAACTCGATTTCGAAAAATCGACATGAAAACAATACTTTCTTTCATATTTATATTTATATAGGCAAGAGAAAGTAAAAATACTTGATCCAAGTGTGGTATTAAGATAAATTCTTAAGGGCCTTTTTATACAATAATCGTAAAAAGAAATAAATTTCTGTAGTATTGGCATATCTAATTAATCTAAATTAATGTCGGACATTAAAGTAACCTCTGAACTGAAATATAATGAACACGAATACTAGCGTCTGCTGGAATTTTTTCATCAGTAACCAAGTGTGGGCTTATTGTCAGTATCAATAATGTTGTTAACAATATAAAGGCATTCTTAGGGTGTTTCAAAAATCTACAGGTTACTAGTATTACAATGGAACCTCGTAATAACGAATTTCGATATTGTGAAAACATCGATTTAACGATTTTTTTTACAGCACCGTGACATTTTAATAAAACTACTTGTAAATTTACCTCTAACGAATCTGTACCTCGATATAACGAAATAGTGATATACTGCACAAAGTATCATGCAATAATTTTTACTACTACTGTTTTATAAAAATACTAAAATTTAAATTGATACCTTATTATTGAATTCTCTGTGGGTGTTAAGGTAGATTCTTGTGATTTCCGTGCCTTAATTGTACCTAGCTGTATTTTTGAATAATTCAATAAATGCGAAACCTTTTATGAACGTCATGCCTTATTCAAATACAAAAAAAAACAACAGAAAATATAAACTTTTTCAAGCAATAAATAAATTAACGTTTAAAATTAAATACTCTAATCATTACCTATCAATATCAGAAACTAAAGAATGCATTTAAGATTAGTATTTTCATAATCGATTTTTTACAGTTTCAGTGTAATTTTATATGTTAGTGTTATCAAGAAATTATGTGCTAGAAATAAAATTACGGTATTGAGCTACAATCGAGTTCTACATATTTTTAATTATAGCCAAGTTCCATTCCATGTACGAGGAATGTTCCTACTTGAAATAGCCCTACGCACATAATTTTTCTACAGTAGGTAAAGGCCTATATTAGACGTAATTACGTAAAGTAACATCTATTGAAATTAAATTTACTAGTTTATTGGTCGCATTGGCGAAGTTGGTAACGTGCTCGCCACTCATCATGCGGTCTTGGGTTCGAATCCCATTCAGGCACGGCATTTTTTCATACGTTACAAAAAATAATTTCATCATTCACCGTCTGCATTAGCAGTAATTGCAGAACAGTCGAACGTTAAACAAAACAAAAAAAAACAAAAAAATAGTTTAGGTTTTTCTTCAACTCCATTAAGAAAAATAACTTTTCTTAATTCATGATACAACGTAAAAAAACATTCGTAAAAAATTAGGTGTAGAATTTTTTTTACTTTGATAAAACGAATACCTCGATTCAACGAATTTTTTTCTGGAATTGACGATTTCGTTATACAGTATAATCCGCTTAATACGATTTTCATAGGTTTGACTCAAATTAGCATCTTAGGCGGAAAATCGTCTTAACCGAAAAGCGGCCAGGACAATTTTAAGAGATTGTTTTTAAAAAAAATCATAATTGAAGGCAGAAAAGTGTTAATGTTTTAACATTCTGCATTATGTGAAAAAATATTAATAATCGTAATAGGTTATATACAAATAAATGTATACGTTATACATTTATTAATCATAAATAAACTTAAAGATAGATATATTTTTTTGAACATCACGTTTAATTAAAAAGAAACACAAACAAATAACACCACTAATACATATGTACATAAATACGGTAACTAATACCGAATTTCCATTAATTTTTAAAATAGTCCTCAATTTTGAGCGCGTATTAGGCAGGGTTGCATGCGTATTAAGCGGAAACATATACACGTGTTTTACATTATTAATCAAGGGACTTCACGACCACCGCATTTTAGGCAGAAAATCGTTTTAGCCGTGAGCGTATTAAACGAATACCACTGTATCGAGGTTCGACAGTATAATAAAGTAACGTTTGTTTGTTTGTACGAGGTAATCTGCGAAACTATTCGACCGATTTAAAAAATTCGTTCAATGTTATCGTTTGGAAACGTTAGTTCTTTCATCCATTCAACTCTCAACTTCTGTATACAATGTATTTGTATTATGCAGTCTTGTATAATACGGTAAGGTAAAATGTACGGAAGGGGCATCAGTACCGTCCTTCACCATGACGTCATCTTTTACTCATACCTTTTTAAAAGTTTTTGAATATTATTTACAGAGAAAATATTCATAAAATAGACACATCCGATTTTTGCATACAAAGTTTTCTGAAACTTTCAAATATCAAAAAGATCGTATAATTTGTTTTAAGAAATAGTTTTCATCTACTTTTTCTTATAAAACTTATTCAGTTATTTTTAAGATCGTATTTCTCCCCTTCCACTGGTACTTCATATTGATATCAACAAAATTCTTTATCCAGTACTAATTGATTTCATTTGTACCAATGTGATTTGGCTTTCAAAGTAAGGTAAAGTTATGTGAGAAGTTAAACATGTTAAGTTTAGTTTGCCGCGAAGCGCAACGAATGGGAAGTTTCTAGTATATTGTGACATAGACAACATGTGAGACAATGGTATGAGACGCTTTTATGTAAGTTTTCACACACACAATTTATTGTTTTCTGGGCTAGCGGCTAGTTTACAATCATTTACTGGCCAATGCCAGTACTGCAATCAGTGTAAAGAAGAATGATGTTTTATATTCAATTAGGTCCTACTGTGTTATTTTATGATTATTTACTTCTCTGGATTTTTCAATTATTCTTTTGGTATTCTTTTATTTCGAATATTCTGTGCGTTACAAAAAGAGCCGACCATCTAATTAGTCCGTGAGTGTTTTGTCTACAATTGTAAAGTGCGTCAATTAATAACCACTTTTTGTGTCGCGTATAGAAATAGATTCTTCGTGACAGGCAAATAATATACAATTGTTTTAGTTGTGTACAACTCTAAGTAAGAATTTATTATTTGATAATAAATTTATTTTTTATTCCTTTTTAGTCAAGTTTAGTTGAAGTAATATGTTTTTAAATATTTTAAAATAAATTCATTGTTATTAAGTTAAGTAAATTATTGTAATTTTCTAGTTGTTAAAACTGTAATGATTAATGTGAGTAATTCATTGGTAAAGAAATATTTGTAATAATTTTAAAAGGAAGTTTTATTATTTATAAATAAACTAGATCCCAAAATAAACCGGAATAAACGTCACGATATTAATAGACAAAGAGAATTGTACGAATTTTCATATTTTATTTCAAATTATTCTACAAAACTTCAAAAATAAAATAAAAAAGTACTCGATCCGAGTTATCTAGTTGTTTAAGTCAGGATACAAAAGGCTGGTTTGAATCCCTAGAGGTTTTATTAAATAAAACTGAGTGAGAGGTTTACCATTTCAAAAGTATAACTGCTTATCAGTATGCCAAGCCTCCTATAAAGCTTTCCACCCTGCTTCCACCCTGCAAATAATACCGTAAATTCATTCACCACACAGCCTACAGTTATTAAGTATAACGAAATTCATTGCTTTTAAAAGAGATAGCAGTGATTAGTGTCACTTACAACTCTATCTCTTCTGTTCTCTATCTCTTGTATCATTTAAATAAGTGAACATTCGTGGAGAAACAGAAATAGTCTTTATATTGTGACATTATTCTGGATTCTTTCCGGACCAGGTTAATTCTGAATACGAGTAGTAAAACTGTCTTTTTATAATTTATAACAAATTGATTACTACATTTAATTATTACAGTTACTATTATTAGTAAATTACAATACACTACTTAACTTAATAATAGTTGTTTAGGTAATCAGCCGAAAGGCTGGTTTGAAACTCTAGAGGCTTTACTAAGTAAAACGAGGAGTGAGGTGGTTTACTATCGCTTTCCTCACTGAGTGGAAAAGTATGCTTATCAGCATGCCAAGATCTCCGAATAGCATCTACTTTCCACCCTGCAAATGACACCTTCATTTCATTCACCACAGATGCTGGCTGTACAATGAAATTCATTACTCTTAGAGGAGGTAACTCTAACTAGTTCTTTTACGCCTTTATCTCTTCTCTTCTTATATGCCTCAGTTATATAATTGGATGACCATGTGATAAGAAACAGAACTATGTTTGTGCTCTGGAACTGGCATTAATAATAGACTACATCGATTACAAAATGTTTTAACACTTAATCAAAACTTAACTAAAAATAAATATGGCCATTTACAATCAAATAAATAATGAATGAATCCTACTTACAAATCAACAATTGTACACATAGTATATCCCACAGAACCGTGCAACAGATATAAACAGACAAGTTGAAAGTCAGTAAAAAGGATGCGTAATCATGTTTCATTCTACCAACGCCCTCAGTCAAAACAACCGGCGACAAACCGGATGTTTTATAATAGGCTTCTGTATGAATTCTTTCTACTGGTACAGTTGTACTTTGTATTTAGTATGTTTCAGTTAGCAAGTTTCATCTGATAAGCAAAAATCATTTTTCGTACTCGAATGGATCGCGCTAAGTTCAATCATAATTTCAATACATTTATGTTTTGACGTGCTGCACGGTTCCATGGGATAGAGTATAACTCCATGATACCCAGAACCTGTATTCAATATACAAAACTAGTTTTCAATTACTCACTAGTTTCACAAATTGATACTTGGCAATGTTCACGCATTACTAATCACTTAACTTAAGGCCAGCTCTATTTATAAACATAAAGAATATTCGAGATAAATAATTACAGAAAAAATTAAAGAATTCTCACAAAACCCAGAAACAAATAACAAAATGACATAATAGAACCAAAGAATAACAGAACAAACCAGTAAAAAATAGACATATAATAAAAAATTTCAAATTTTACTTTGTTATGATTTTGGAGGAGTAAAAATTTCAAAAATTAATATATTAAGACCAGTAAAACTGACAAACATTTACTTACGATATTCAAGTCTTTTGCATAAAAGATTTACTAATTGGAAAAGTAATTTTTAAATTTACTAAGTAGAAGTAGAAAATAAATATCTGTTTTTTACAAGTTAACAAAAACAGCCGGAATTTCAGCACTTTATAATTCATAACTGTTCAAGATTTTCCAGTTGCAGATGTTGCATAATAACTAAGGAACATATTAATGGATTATGTCAGTGTCTGAGGAAAACTTAGAAATGATCTCGTAATTATTAATAAAACTAAAAACTGTGTGCTTCTCTACGGTGCAGTCACTCTTGACTTATGGAATTGTGGGTTAGGGTGGTGTTTTGTATTGCTATCTGAGTCCCCTGTTAGAAATATAGAAATTAATTATAAAAGTTATAAGTACAAAACCACTCGCAATCCTTCAGCCCAACTATTTGGAGAGTTTCAAGAGATGGATGTCAGGCAACTATCAGTAAGGGAAATCTTGAGAAAGTTTCATAAAAGTGACTGAAATCGAATGTACAAGATAAAACCCACAAGTACAGCACAAGAAACAGACACCTGCTCCTTCCAGGTAAAACAAGAAACGTGCTCTACGAGCGACATTTCTGCAGAATTATATAATCTGTTACCTAAAAATATAACAGAACAAAGTGAAATTAAATTTAAGTATGAAATGGGTTATTAATGTCGGAAGGAACATCCTGGAAGTTACGGTAAATAAAACGTAAAGTTATTTGTGAGCTCTCTTATCATATTGTTTGTACGAAATAGTTTAAAAGATTAGGGAATTAAATTACTTACATATATATGTTATTTACATATATGCTGACTCAGGAATTTTTAACAAAAGTTGGATGTGTTTGTTTTACCTCCTCGAAAAAATGAAATAAGTGTGACAATAAAGATGAATGTATTTATAAAATTAATTACATGCATGATTAAAATAGCATTTTTCGGGAAATAAAGAATTATCATTATTATTAAGTAATGTATTGTATAAGGCAATGAAAGGAGTACTTGATCCTCGTCAGCATGGTTTTATGAAGCAGTGATCTACGCGAACTAATTGAAATCATGAATGCTGATTTGTGTGGCTCTCGCCCTTCATAAACGAGGGCAAGAGGATAATATATATTTTGATTTCTGGAAGGCTTTCCACTCAGTTCCAAATAGGATTATGGTTGACAAACTTCAGGGATATGCCTTTGATGGAAAGATGATGAAGTGTATAATCTCATACTTGAAGGAAAGGAAATTCAGAGTGAAAGTGGCGGGTAAACTCTCTCGTGAATATGAAGCAACGTTTGGAGTGCCACAAGGATCCAACTTAAAACCGCTTCAATTTCTTTCATTCATAAATAACGTGAGAGAAATAAAACGAATATACTGTTGTTTACTGACGATTTAAAAGTACGCTGGTCCACCAGCGATTATTCGTTGTCGCAGAGGGATATTGATTGGATTTACGAGAGATCTGTTAAAAGTCAGATGCCTTCGAACCTCGAAAAAACGATGGTCATCACCTATTCACGGAAGACCTTGACTGTTAAGTATCATACAAGATTTCCGATGTAAGAATTAAGCATGAGGAGAATATCAGACTTGGAAGTGTACTTTAATTCAAAATTATTGTTCATGAAACACGTTGACGGGGTTGTTGCTAAGGCTAGGAGGAACTTATGAATGCTTCTTTGGGTAACCCGGAGAGACATTACGATTTAAAGGTTTCACGAATTCATTGTAAGAACTATACTAGAATATTGCTCGACAATATGGCATTATAAATGAGATAGTAATAAAGAGGAGGTTGTCCAAGGTAAGATTACTGATCCGTTGCATCGGTGAGGTCGAAATGTTTGTGGATTGTCGTTTGAAGAAGAACGTAAAACGATGGTTATACCTATATTGGAAAGACGGAGGAAAATTACGATGAAATATTTCTAAATGAAGTTCTGAATAGTCATGTCGACGTGAATATATCTGTTATTGGAATTCGAGTTCCGCACATGAATACAAGAAAACGTGGTATTTTTTGTGCGCCAGGAGAACTGAGGATCGGAGTCCGATAGAAAGATGCGTGAGTGTATAGAGTAGGATATGCTGGGATGATAATGTTGATGACTTTTGGGGGAATCATTGGAATTCAAAAAGGCAACTGGGTCCTTTGCGTAACAGTGATTTTTATGTATGGTGAATTATGGTGAAAAATGTGAATTTACGGTGATTCATGTTTAGTTAGATTGTTTACACGATGTCGGAGGTTTGATAAATATCATACTAATATCACATAGAATAAGATAATTATATTATAAGATTCATGAACTTCATTCATTTCATTTATATTTTTCTGTTTGACAAGCCCTATGGATTTTGTTTTTGTTTTACTTTCCTGACAGGTAAAATGCAGTACACTAAGGTTATTTTTTACTTTCCTACTGCAATTGTTTCAACATTTAACTTAGGTTACCCGCTTCCCTGATTAGAGTAGTTATTTCTTCGTGTTGGAACGGGTTGGCTACAAAAAGAAATGAAGAGGCTATTGAAAAAAGTATTATTTAACATTAAAACACTGTTAAAATAACGAGACTATTACTAATTAATATTCAAACTGTTTTCCTTGGTGGACGAATAAGATTAACCCTGCCAAATAATTAAAGAATGTTTAGTAGCATTTATGAAAATAGTATTTAGTTAATTAAAATCACCTTTAAAATTTCTCATTGTTTCCCGGAAACGGAGCACCAAAATTACCTCGACTGGTTTTATGTAGAACAACTGTTAGAAATTAATAGCTTTTCAAAAAAACCGGTGAAGATTTCTTTAGAAATCATAAAAAATATTTCTACTAAAAGTTATTAATATTTTATAGTTTCTTTTTGGGTTCCGACCACGAACTTTAACATACGTACGTAATTATAAAATGCTTTAACGTTTTTACACGGTGATGAAAAAATCAATGACAAACTCTCGGGGGTAGATTTTATAACTAAAAATAAGAAAATATGGTCATATGTCATATATAGGTCCGGAAATGTTTTGTTTCCGGCTGGTGGAATATTTCCGCCGGCATTCAGTTATCACCGGTAAAATGAGATTATACTGAAATGTTAAATGCTTTACTAAAGAGGTAAACTTGGTGGCATCTTATGTTTTTGAATCTGAAAAATTGAATAAAACAGATTCTAGTATCTCCTATAACGATAACTTAATTATACGTCGTAAAATGCACTTTGTTAGGTTTAATGTAAAATAACTTGTTTTTTTCTAATATAATAAAATTATTAATTGTTTACTCATACACTAGCTCATTAACTTTCATACAACCTTACAAGTTGAAAGTTAAATTACCCCTGAACAAATAAAACCAATAAGTACTGGAAACAGAAATACTCCAGTGGAAGGGATACGACCTGAGAGTAACTGAATGTGTTATACGAAAAAGTAGGTAAAATATTTTTCTTAGAAATGGTACAATTTTATTTTTATTTTGGAAGGTTTCCATAAATCGAATAGGGCACTATTTTCTAGATACCTGTCATCCGTAATTAAGTTTCAAAACTTCTGAAAATGTAATAAGTAAAAAGATGGTACTCGTATTATATTGTTGGGCGGTACTGTATCATACCTGATATCTGACTGCGTAATGTAATACATTGCGTACAACATGGCAGAATAAAATGGAATTGAAATATAGCCTAAAGCAGATGGAAGTTAACATTACAAAAAAAGACTTAAAAGACATAAGATTAACCCTGCCAAATAATTAAAGAATCTTTAGTAGTATTTATTAAAATAGTATTTATAATTTTGTTTTCAAAATTTAAACGTTACGTAATGTAGTGCACTTAATATTACTCAGGAAGCTGTAAGCTTTCCAACAGCGAAATAATTTTTTAAATCGTTTGGATAGTTTCTGAGATAACCTCGTACAAACAAACAAACATTACTTTATTATAATATTTGAATAGATTAAAAAATAAATGAAGGTAGTGAAGATAAAAGAAAACAAATTTGACCCTTTAATTATTATGTAACTTAAGTCTACCGTTTAAATTATATTTTGTACACGACTAATCCGTAAAAGTATCTAC
The DNA here is from genome assembly GCA_035578175.1 of Catonia carolina. Lineage (NCBI taxonomy): Eukaryota > Metazoa > Arthropoda > Insecta > Hemiptera > Achilidae > Catonia > Catonia carolina. The sequence continues at coordinate 33,067,901 of JAQMRL010000007.1, read as the reverse complement.
AATAATGATAAACTAAGAACTACAATAACTTCTATAATTATTTACAACAAAACGAAAATGTAATGTTAACCACAAGTAAAAGGAACCTAATTATTCAATTTCTCTTGCTAATAAAAAAATGAAATATAAGTCATCAATCTTCTATTACAATATAAAAGTACATTTGAACGGTTCATTAAAGTTAAGAATTAAATTACTTTTTAAATTGTTTTATAAGACAAAATTTAATTTGTTCAGATATTTTATTACTGAAACGTCAAATATCTTACTTGACAGCATGCAAAAGAAAACGTGCTATATCTTCAAAACTCAGAAGCCATTTTTCAATTTATTTTTAAATGCATATATGCACGGAAGTTCTTTTAAGTCAGTTGGTAACTTGTATATTTATAAAACTTTATATTTATACACTTACTTGTAATATATTTTAGAATACAAATAGGGGAGGTAATTTTGAAAACACAATCGGTTAACTTTGGGTATTTTAATTTCATTTAAAAATAAACCTACATTTCTCGTCTGGTAATAAAAGTACAATATTGTTCAGTTTCAACATTACCACTGCTGAAATAGAAAACCTTTAAAACTTGGTACACAAAAAGGTATTTAAATGACGTGATGCAGAGAAAATGATAAATGCTGATTCCATTTAATTCTTAAAACAAATTATTCTACAGAAATATTTAGTTGTGTGTAAGGTTTGTAAGGCTGATTTAACTGTCCTCACTCTTTTAATACACTTTAGATGATATTAATAATAAAATCATCTAGAAAAAAAATTAAAAAGCTGTACATGACCAGTAATGAGTCACTTTGACCCAAAAGTGTAACTTACGTGACAATTCTTGAATGAGTAAGTTACGGGTTAAATTAATTCTAGTTTCAGCCGAAACGTTGTAGATTTTACTCTAGGACAATTGAAAATACACACATTTATACATATATCCTTTGTAGAAGAATTGTTACTTCTACATTTATTTTATATTAAAATAATAATATCAGTATTTCCTTTAATGAATACTTTAGTTCTCTTAAAAAAATATATATATATATACTGTGATCAACATTGTTCTATCGTCCTTTATTCATTAGGTTTATAAAATCAACTGTTTAACAATCATATGAAAAAGTTCTTCTTATAAAAATTAAATATTTATTAATTTTTAATTTAAAATGTTTCACTTAAATTTTACTATAAATAATACTTTTTAAAAAATTAGTTTATTTATTTAAATAAATCAAATTATCAAATTAATTATAATTAAAAATATTTTATACAATACGTAGAGATAAATCGATCTTCTACACCTTGTAGGCAGGGGGATGGAGAGTCACCTGTTCTCTTTTACTGTGAGCTGGAGAAGGTTTTTCTGGAATGAGAATTAGAACGTGCACAGAAAGGATTGTTAAACCAAGTACACAATAGAGGATCAAAAAGGTCTTGCTTTTGCAGACGATCAGGTAATTGTTTCTAGAAACACGGGAACAGCTATGGATAAATCAACGAGTTAAAAGAACAAGTAGAAAAAGCGGGACTTAAAATTTCCTTCAAAAAATTAAACATAAAATGAACATCAGAACACCCTGCAACACTAGATGAAAAATCTGGTGTGAAACACTCACACAACTTTCTCTTGCCAATGCAAATAATTAACAATAAACCTAACATTATTAATAAAATATTAGAAATAAACAAAAAACTAACCTCAAAAACATAACCTTATTTTAATCATGAGTGAATGATGCAAAATGAAAATCAACCTCAGTTTGGCTTAGAAATACGGAAAATCACTCTTTCTCTCTAAACTAGGCTCTGTAGAGAAAAATGCTTTAAATAAAAGTTGTAGATCTTTTAATTTTCTATAAATTAAATTATATACACTTTTGTCGTAAAATGCATACTAAGGCCGAAATCTTAAAAAAATCAATTTTTCACACATTTTCGTGAGAAAAAAAAACAGAAAATCGCAAATTACCGCTAAACTAAGCTTTATACAAAAAATTGTTCGAAATAAAAGTTGTAGAATTTTTAATTCTCTACAACTTTTATCATATAAAGTTTTGCGCTAAAATGCATATTAAAGCTGTAATCTTAAAAAAACAACGTTTTTACGTAAAAACAGCCTCACCCAGAATTTCAGTAAACATGACGCCTACCCTATCTTGTAGAGAATAAAAACTTGAGTAAACCAGGCGATTTTAAAAAAAATCGTAGGACCAGTTTTTGAGAAAATCGCAAAAAAGTGAAAAATTACACGAATAAACTACCACTTCCGGTTGACCGATTTTGATGAAAATGTTCGTGTCGAGTCCGGTAGTGGTATGTAACTTAAGTTTCAAGTTTCAAGTTCGTACGATGTTCCGTTCTTGAGATATTCTGTTCACACACACGCGCACACACACACACACACACACACACACACACACACACACACACACACACACACACACACACACACACACACACAGACCAATCGCTAAAAACATGTTTTTTGGGTTCAGGGGGTCTGAAAACGTATAGATCCGGTGAAAACTCGATTTCGAAAAATCGACATGAAAACAATACTTTCCTTCCTATATATTCATATAGGAAGAGAAAGTAAAAACGATTAGAAAACGAAGACTATAATTCTATGAACACCTGTATAGAATGGATGAAAAACGGTTGAAGAAATATATTTTTATGACACTAAACAATAAAATACAACTAAGGTATCGGATAAATGGATTAAATTAGTTAGAAAGAAAACTGAGAAAACAAAATCGTAGACCTAACAGAATTCAACAACTGGTTACAGATTTCAAGGACTTCCATGAAGAAAAACAGTAGATACAAAATGGACAGAAAAAAGGTAAAAAGATTACAATGAACGAATGCTTGTGGAGTGGGCTGCAAAAAGAGCTTCCAGAAATGTAGAAAGTAACTTTATTCGGCCTAAAATTTGCTGTCGGGTATACGAAGAAAAATAAAAAGATATCCTTAGAAAAAACAACACATTTTTGTTTGAGGAAGTGTCGAGTAATTGTTATTGGATATAGAATATTTGCACAATAACTTTTGCCTTTTTGCAATAGCTTTTTACTTTAAATTACATTGAGAGTTGCGAGAAACTATGAAACTGATAGCAATTAATATACGAGAAGAATTAAAAGAAATGATGCCTTGACTGGGTCTGACATCACCCCGGAACTGTGCTGTGTTTCCCTTCATTTCGGCACAAAGGGGATTGTTTGGGATATGCAAATTGCTGTTCTATTTTCATTGAATTCTCACCTAAAATGTTTTGTGATTCATTCCAATTCATTATAAAATACACAACCGAATCCCCCACAAAATCAGTCCTTTTATTTAATTGCGTACTGCCGTTCAATTAATACTTTGAAATTCCATGATTGTTGACAGGAGAAAATTCAGTGGGTGTAGGCGGTGAAAACAATTTCCAAAACAATCGTGCGACCACTACCATTTTTATTAGGCGAACAAAAGTTTTGAACGACAGTAAAGCGTAATCATAGAGCACATTCTTCAACATCCTGCATTCCAGCATTCCGGCATTCCTATCCGATGGATTAGTTCCAGCACATGATACGATTGAATTAAATAGTTTATAGAAACATAAATGTTTAGCAACAGACGTATCACATTAAAAATTCCGCTGCCACGATTAAGGATAAAATAAAATAAAACATTGCTTGTGTACAGTTACGAAGGAAATGATTCCTCGACTATTTACTTTTTCATTTTCCACAATTTTAACGATGCGCCCTTATATTAAAAACGCACTTAATAAACGATGGAAAGTCGCACTAACTGCTTGCTAATCTCCGAGCAGGGCAACATTTTGTCCACTACAGGCTCGGACAAGCACGCCGTTCAACCGGCTAAAAACAGGAAATACAAACTCAGAGAAGGCAAATGAAAAATAAGTGATAGCGTATAAATAAATAATAATGACATACTAATCTCTAGATTTGTAAAATATCAGAAAATTACAATAATTTAAGGATGGATGGTGTCTCACATGATATGATTTTGATGCGTGTCACATGTCAACTAGTAACTAGTATAGAAGTTTGGAGAAGGATTGTGGAGAAAACCAAAGCCGACCAAAAGCTGTAGAGCTACAAGATGTTGGTGAAATCATAATCTTTATTTTTGTCTGAGGATTAGTTCATAAATGTTAGTTTTTACGTTTTACCCCAATCGGTGTGTTAGTTTTTGCTTTAGAGCGAATAACACGTACAAAAACCTTACTTAAAAAATATTTTTTGGCTACAAGAGGACGTTAAACGTGGAGATCGTTGAAATCCACGTACAGAAATGTTTAAATCATCACAATATTTTCTTACTGGGTACTTTGTTGAGGGGTTGAAAGAGTCAATATACAGTAAAATCCGGTTAATAATAAAACTTTTAAGGGACAACACCTTATTATCGTAAATAAGAAGGAAAAGCGTTCTAGCCGGAATACAAGTAGATTCTAACAGTAATGAGAAGTGATTTTTCCAGAACTGCCGTAATTATGGAATAAGTACACAGTTTATAAATAACGCGTTGTGCGTTAATTTTTTGCTACCATATCATTTTTAATTTTACAAACCAGTTATTCATTTGGCATTAATTTAAGAAAATATCAAACTCATCTGCTTAAAAAATATCACTCGGTTTGTAATCCTTTAGCCGCGTGGGTAAAACATTTCCTTCCTACGGTTTAAAGTAGTCTTCATTGAGAAATACCCTGCTTTCCGACATATTTTGACTAAAAACAATTTTGTGGCGTGATTTAAATCTGTCAATCCAACCACTGGAACCAGTGAAGTCAGAAATCTGTAGTTATTTTGTAATTTTAAGTACGTTTTCTGTTAAAACGAACGCACGATTCGCACTAAGAGACAACAAGATTGTCAAAGCTACCTTGCGGCTGTAAGAGTTGATTGACCTTGATGATGGTAATAAAAATAAACTGGTGTTAAAATAATATTCATTAGGATTTTAAGTTATTAAACAAAAACTGAGCGTAATACGTTTAACGATTTTAACGTCACTCATTTGAAAAAAGACAAATTTCACCCCACCCCTTCTTTTATTTAATATAAACAAAAATCTCTGGTAATTTCACAAAATATGAGTTCAAGAATTTATTAACAATGGGTTATTGATAACATTTTCGTCTTTATTTAGTAACATGTTTTTATTATGATTAAGCCTTATTGTAAGTACGAATGAAATACTTAGGATCACAGTACATATACGAATACATAAATTCCTCCAACCCTTTTTTGAAGGTTCGGATTTAAAGTCACGTCGCATCGATTTAATGTCAATGTCCATCCAGACTTGGGCACGGTAAATCGAGGACCTACAGTACTTAGATATTCTATAAATTTCTGATTGATTTTTGTGGGATTATTTTTCGATGAGATGGAACTGCTGTGTATCAAAATTGTTTTGGTGAAATAAATGAATAAATAATATAAGTATTATGAGTTAATAGTTAGGAAGTTTATGAATAAAGATATAAAGGCGTAGTGGATTACAAGTGTTTTATCTGTAATGACTAACATTTGATAAAATAAAATACAGTATTACTTTTAAAAGCTGTGTTATTTATTTTTATAAACCTAACGGTGTAAGCCTGTCATTGTTTTCCTACATACACCTTTCAACCTTTTATCTATTTCATTGTAATTTTGAACAAGCGTAAAGAATTGTACAGGTAAAATAGAATAAGATGAAGTCGTAAGTTGTAAATAACCGTTGCTTTTATTAACTGTAGCAAAGCGAAACGGCAGAGTGTAATAATTTTATTGTTGTTTATCGAGATATGAATAGAACAATGCATGCTATTTGCATTTGCGCTTATTTACAAGTAGACCTTCTCCAGCTTTAATATCTTGTCGTAAAAATACATAATGCACTCATCTAATGGTGATGACGAAATCACGCGTTGAACATTAACTGAGTTACGGCCATTTAGAAGTTTCCAGGTAATATAATAGACCGAGGACATAGCACAATCGTAAACCTATTCTTCTTTGCCCCCTCCTCCTACGTCACCACACTTCATCATACTCTTAGCAACCGCAATTTACTCTACATTAACTCTATTACAACGGTTGTCTGAAAACACTTGACGTCAAAAATTTTGAAAACTTTCTCTACCGCACAGCTCGTATCTGAATTCATAATGCTCAGGTCGGACCAGAATCTTTTTGTTCTAAGTAAAACTCTTCACGAATACTGATATGAAGTACTTGATACTTTCAGTACGTAGACTTGTAGTAACCTGAAGTTACTTTGACCCACTTTTCTTGTTTCCTTTTACTTTTTCGTAAATTAAAATCTTGTATGTAACACACACACGACTTTCTCTTGGCAGTGTAAATAATGACCAAACAAACTAATTTTAATTATTAGTGAATGACGCTAAATGAAAATCAAGCTCTGTTAGATTTCTATATGTTATGATAAAAAATACGGTAAATCATTAATAGACACTAAACTAAGCTAAAAAAACCAAAGTTTGAAATAAAACTTTTCAGTTGTATAATTTTCTATAACTTTAATTATACACGCTTTTGCCTTAAAATACATATTAAGTTTCAATCTTAAAAATAATTACGGATTTCAATAAACAAAATACAGAAAATCACTTAACTGATGTTAAACTAAGCATTTAGAAAAAAATGCTTGAAATAAAAACTGTAGGTATTTTAAGTTTCAACTACTACACTGATTGAATCTTTCGTCGTAAAATGGAAATGGAGGCCGCATTCTTAAAAAAAAATTACCACGAGAGTACAACCCCCAAAAATTTCACCAGACAGGTTGTTCACCCTATCTCGTAAAGCATAAAAATGTAGTATTGAGGTGATTTTTTTTTTAAATCGTAGGAGTCGTTTTGATGAAAATGTTCGTGTCAGGAGACCCGACACGAAGATTAACATACTATTTCCGGTCGACCGATTTTCACAAAAATGTTCGTGTTGGTTCGCCTTGTGTCTAACTTAAGTTCCAAGTTCAACTTTATAGCTATTGCGATCTTAAAATATTTTGTTCAAACACAGAAATATCGTTAAAATCATGTTTTTGGGTCCAGGGGCCTGAAAATTTGTATTTCCGGTGAAACTTTGATTTCGAAAAATCTACATGAAAACAATAGGCCTAATTTTCTTTCCCAATATATTTTTAATTTAAATTTTGTAGATTTTTAAATTTTCTACAACTTTGATTACATAAATTTTAGCTCTAAAATGCATATTAAGGCCGCAATCATAAAAAAATCTATGTTTTTCTACGGGAGCACAGCCTCCATTAGAATTTCAGCAGACATGGCGTTTACCCTATCTTGTAGAGCATAAAAAATGTAGAAAATGAAGTGATTTTAAAAAAAATCGTAGGAGCCGTTTATGAGAAATTTGCAAAAAAGTGAAAAATGACACGAATAAACTACTACTTCCGGTGGACCAATTTTGATGAAATTGTTCGTGTCCAGTCCTCTAGAGGTACCCAACTTAAGTTTCAAGTTTCAACTTCGTACGATGTTCCGTTCTTCAGGTATTTAGATCATATACACAGCCAATAGCTAAAAACATGTTTTTTTTTGGTTCAGGGGTTCTGAAAACGTGTAGATCCGGTGAAAACTCGATTTCGAAAAATCGATATGAAAATAATATTTTTCTTCCTATATATTCATATAGGCAAGAGAAAGTAAAAATAGTAAAAACATCAAGAATGGATGCCTCCGTGGTGTAGTAGCCTGCAAAGCGAAATATCCCGGGTTCAAAGCTCATTTAGGGTCTGGAAATTATTACGCGTTCAAACCCACCGTTTCAGTTCAAAACGAAAACCACAGTAGTCGCTAAAAACCAAGCTGCTGATGTGACTTAATAAAAAAAAAATACAAGAAAACATCGAGAACACTGTTTAAATACAGCAGGGCGCAACTAAAATTAAGTAGGAAGAGAGGGAAGGTGAAAAGAATGACTTTAGACAGGAGAGAGTTTGGAACTTGGCAGAATAAACCTACGCTGTAAGGCACACGAGTAAATACAAAGATGAAGAACAAAAGAAAATTAAAAATATAACTTTCATTTTTTTAGGTTTTGTTCTGTTTTGGAAACGTTTTTAAGTGAATTGTTAGAGCCATTTTTGAGAAAAATTAATTTTGTACTTTTACATCGTAGTAACGTAGTGATCTTAATTTTTAAGCCAGACAGATAAGATTATTTTACGGATAGATATTTTCTTGACAAAATATCCTATACTCCCTTTCCAGAGTTTTCTGGATGCAATTAAAAATAAAATCTGGTGTGAAGCACTCACACAACTTTATGTACAATGTAAAACTAAAATACGAACATACTCGTATGTTCTGTCGAAAAAATGACAAAACTAAAAATTGTAGATTTTTTTATTTCCTATAACTTTGATTACACACTCGTCGTAAAATGCATACTAAAACAGCAATTTTTGAAATCCTATTTTTTTACTGATTCTGATGAACAAACCATAGAAAATCACTAATGACGCAAAATTAAGCGTTGAAGAGAAAAAAGCTAGAAAAAGTCGAACGTTTTGTAATTTCCCACAAAGTTAATTGCGTACACTTTTGCCCTAAAATGCATATTAAAACCGCAATCTTCAAAAAAACATGTTTTACCACGAAAGCACAGCGCACAAGAATTTTAGCACACAATACGCTTACCATGAGAGCATAATGTAGCATAAAAATTTAGTACCTAAATGAGGCGATTTTTAAAAAAGTCGTTGAAGCCGTTTGTGAGAAAATCGCACGAATAATTTACTTCTTCCGATGGACCAATTTTGATGAAAATGTTCGTGTCGGGTCCCCTAGTAGTACATAACTTAAGTTTCAAGTTTAAACTTCGAAGGATATTCAGTTCTTGAGATATTTTGTTCACATACACAGACCAATTGTTTGGGTTCATGGGAACTGAAAATGTGTCTTTCCGGTGAAAAGTATTGTTTACTTGTCGTTTTCAAAAAATTGATACAATACTTTCCTTCCCAATATATTCATACAGAGCCGGAAAAAATAAAAACATCAGAAACCTTAAATTTTAGAAAATTATAGTTTTTAAGTTTAAGCCGTATCGGTACAGTAATTTCGATTGAACATGATATAAAACACACACATCTATATAGACGGATATTCTTTTAGTTTTTGTTTCAGAGGTCATTAGACGTGAACATAAGTTGAAATTCAGTTACGGAAAATTTTACATCGGAAAACTGAAATCACTTAAAATAAAATAAAATAAGGTCCCAATAAGGAACTGACGTTAGAGTTGCGCACCGTACCGTAGAGTATAATCGATTTTTAAAATTTCGAAATAACTTCATCTTATTATTTGATTGAACCATAAATGCATTTGATAGGCTGTGAAGTAAAATGCGCAATAATTATGCAGTGTAAAATGTCTTCTTGAACAATCATTGTGCAACTTGTCAGGTGATTTTAGTTGCCGTTTTTCAAGCGATTTCTACCAACGACGGTTTCCGTTAAGCGTGACTAAGAAATTCTGTACCAAATAAGGCCAGTTCTACTTCTATTAATCGATTTTCCTTAGCATGCTTCATGTATTTGGTTATTCAAGCTTTGCGTGACATTACCTGCAATTGACTGTTTCTCTCCCTTTTTAGAATGTCGCAACATTTTTATATAAAATGCAATAGCTATACTTTTTTCATTTAAAACGACTGAATGAATTCTGTATGTAAAAAGATAGTATGCATTTTTAATATTGTATAACCACTTAAAACATGCCCATAACTGACAGATGGAGTGTTAAATTATTTGCAATAAATTTCTTAAATCCAGGGCTACAAAAAATAGTTCTGTTTCTTTGCAAATGGTCACCCAATTAAATTACTGAATAATTAAAAAAAAAGAGGTAGAGCTGTAGAAGACACTAGTCAGAGTTATCTCCTCTGAGAGTAATGAATTTTACTACACAGCCAGACCCTGTGGTGAATGAAGTGAAGGTGTGATTTTCAGGGTGGAAAGTAGATGCTTTTCAGATGGCCTGGCATGCTGATAAGCATACTTTTCCACTTAGTGAAGAAGACAATGGTAAACCACCTTACTCCTTATTTTACTTAACAAAACCTCTAGAAGTTCAAACTAGCCTTTCGGCTGATGACCTAAATAACAGCTATTTAAAATATTACAAAATGACTTAATTAAACATAATGAATGTTTTAAAAAAATTATTCAGACATGGAAAATTTTAGGAAAAAAATTGTTATGTCTAGATATACGCAGAAAATTAAAAGCAATTTGTAACAATAAATCTCACAATGGACAGAAGAAAGGAAGAAACAACTCAGTGAAAGAATAAAGTCGTTTTGGAAAAGAAAGAAATGTAAACGTGGTCAAAACGTAAAAATGAAACGACACAATGATCTAATTTTATGGACACTAAAAAATTGTAATTTTGTATGCTTCATTGTAAAAGGGTATCATTTATGTTTTCTATTGTATTTTGACAAATAAAGGCTTATTATTATTTTATGGATTCGAGGTAGAAATGGCCGGCCACTTAACCTTCGACAGTCCAAAACTGTCGGCCAGTAGGAGCTCCATCTTTGTCCCCGGCGGGATCAAAGAAAACATTCCACCACAAGAATTGGTCCACAGGTTGCGATCGGTGTACGGTCACGTACAAGTATCATTGGACCATGTACGTTGAATCAGAATGGAAAATTGTAGCTACAAGGGCCGTTTCGGACAAGTGCTGAAGTTTTTAACCCAACACACTTATTAATTAATCAATTTGATAATCAACACAACCATAAGTATCTTACTGCTGACAAGATTTTATAAATTATAATAATATTAAAAACACAAAGTCTGATCGGATTCACTTTTAATGGAGATTCCTTACGCCCTTAAAGACAGTTCTACCGAACGAACTTTTTTAAAAACGTCTGGTGTGAAACACTTACATGACTTTCTCTTGCCAATACAAATAATGAACAATATAACCTAACATTAGAAATAAACAAAAAAACTACCCTTAAAAAACATAACCTAATTTTAATCACGAGAGAATGATGCAAAATGAAAACCAACCTTAGTTCTACTTAATAATACGGAAAATCACTCTTTCACACTAAACTAGGCTCTGTAAAGAAAAAGTTTAAATAAAAGTTTTAGATCTTTTGATTTCTCATAAATTTAATTACATACACTATGTCATAAAATGCATACTACGGCCGAAATCTTAAAAAAACAATCATTTTTTACAGATTTTCATGAAAAAACCCAGAAAATCGCTAATTACTTCTAAACTAAGCGTTTACGAAGAAATGTTTGAAATAAAAGTTGAAGGTTCTTAAATTTTCTACAACTTTGATCATATTCACTTTTGCCCTAAAATAGATATTAAGGCCGCAAACTTTAAAAAAAATTTTTCTACGAGAACAAAGCCTCTCCAAGAATTTCAGGAGACATGGCCCTACCCGATCTTGTAGAGCATAGAAAATGTAGTAAATGAGACGATTTAAAAAAAAATCGTAGTGCCGTTTATGAGAAATGTGTAAGAAAGCGAAAAATTACACGATTAAACTACAACTTCCGGTAGGCCGATTCTGATAAAAATGTTCGTGTCAGGTCCTCTAGTGGTATCTAACTTAAGTTTCAAGTTTTAAGTTGGTACGATGTTCCGTTCTTGAGATATTCTGTTCACACACCCACACACACACACACGCACAGACCAATCGCTAAAAACATGTTTTTTGGGTTCAGGGGGTCTGAAAACGTGTAAATCTGGTGAAAACTAGATTTCGAAAAATCGACATGAAAACAATACTTTCCTTCCTATATATTCATATAGGCAAAAGAAAATAAAAAAATTAACCTCAAAAAATATAACCTAATTTTAATCGTGAGAGAATGATGCAAAATGAAAACCAACCTTAGTTTGGTTTAATAATAGGCCTACGGAAAATCACTCTTTCACAATGAACTAGGCACTGAAGAGAAAAATGCTTAAATAAAAGTTTTAGATCTTTTGATTCCAAATAAATTTAATTATATACACTTTGTCATAAAATGCACACTACGGCCGAAATCTTAAACTGCCGACCTATGATTTATTTATTTTATTCTGTTGAATTTTTTGTAACAATTTAGTCTGATTTTGTTATTAACAAAAGTCGAATTTCAATAAATTTATTTATTTTTTACTTAGTTAATTTAGTTCAGTATTCTCAGACTTTATCTTTCTACGGTAAACCTAAAAAGTGCTATTTTCAAGGCTAATTTTTGTTTTTTATTTCAGTTATCGTTAAAAACTATAGAAGATACAGTTTTGGGATATGTTTTATTCAATTTTTAGGTTAAAACCATATGGTACCACCTTAGTTCCATCGTAATTAAAACCGTAAAAATTTCAGTGTGGCCTCATTACACCGGAATAACTGAATTTTGGATGAAATATTTTGTTAGCTTCAACTCGCTAACGAAACCTTTCCGAATCTAGCATGTTTAAAAGAGTTTTCTTATTTTTAGCTATAAAATCAGCCCTGACGAGATAAATTTCGTTGAATTATAAACCACCCTATATAATGGTTAACTTTTTATAAAATGAATAACAAAATCCAATCTGTTACGTAATATTTTGATACAGTATAAAAGGTATTAAAAATTTACTACAAAATTTTCTGAATAGGTAGTTTCAAAACATGACCGTCTGCTAAAGCAGAAATTGCAAAAACAGTCAGACGTAAAACAAAAAACAAAAATTCAAAACACGGTAATTTTTTAGGTCAGGTTACCAAACATTAAACGGTGGAAAAATAAGTTATGTAGGACAGTACAAAAGAAGAATAAAAAGAATTAAAATTCCTAGGATTTCATTAATGTTAAATTTTAAAGTAAGTAAAATTGAGGTTACTTGAAGAAAAAAAACATTAAAAACTTGTTCTTGCATTGCAACATTTAAATAATTATGTAATAAATTAAATCACATAAAGTGCAGTGTTCAGATTAAACATGCACTTACTTGTATAATCACGATGTGGTTGCATTCATGAAAAAATTGATGCGCTCTGCCGTACATTTATAAGCTAGAAAGGTAGTGAATAAAAATTTATTACCTCCTGCAAATGTTATCAGAGTCACTTATTTCACCAATACGAACATTTTAAAAACCTAATTTCTTTACGTTTTAATGGGTAGATAACACGAATAATACCGTAATAAAGTTATCTTGGTTTGCCACTATCTCTACCTTACTTCCGCCTGTATTGAAAGAAAAAACAAACCTCAATGCGGCACGTTGGCAATTCAAACAACTGTCTAATTTTTCTCTAATAAATCTTTTATTTTATTCTAATCAACTTTGGAAGTTAAAACTTGTACACAGTTATGAATGTTTACTTTCTCCCAATTTTAGGCCCTGTTAAGGTGAAAAACCGAACCGGTTATCGCCTGATACCAGTAACGGTGATTACGGCCCAACATGAAGCGCTCGTTAATATACATTAAAAATTTACCATAACCTAAAAATCAACACAGTAGTCTATTAATAGTTCGAGTACGAAAAACCCCTTTAATGAGACGACGGGTCTCATGGCTGGAGGCAATTTTTTAAAAAGGCTTATTTTTCACCTATGGCAAAAACCATTAGTGATTTCTGTATCTACTCTTTCAGAGGAATCGAATGACACTAATTTTGTTTCCAAATTTCGACTTTGATTTTTTGACTTCCGGTCGAAACTGGAACTTAAACCCAATGATTTCTGTATTTACTCTTTAAGAGATGTCGAATGACACTATTTTTGTTCCCAAATTCCGACTTTGATTTTTTGACTTCCGGTTTTGGGTCACTTCCGGTCAAACTGGAACTTCAATCTAATCCGGGCCAACTAACTTTTTGTGTAGATTATGAATCTAGAAACCGATTGTTGCTATCTATTCTAGTTTTTTACTTTAATTTGTTGACTTCTGGTTTTGGGCCACTTCCGGTCAAAACCGGAACTTTAAACCCAATTTAGGCCCACTTACTTTTTGTGTAGATTACGAATCCGAAAACAGTTTGTTGCTATCTCTTTTAGTTTCTGACATCTAGATGTGACTGACGGAAGGACAAAATAAAATGATAGATGATAATTTAAAAAATTGGCACTAATAACACAAAACTTGCATACTAAATATCACAAACACAATTACACTTTACACTACACAAGATATAGTACACTAAGATTACATATATGAGACCTCTAATATGAAAACAAAAATGTTAAAGAAGTAACGGTTGCATGTTTGTACAAGGTAATCTCAGAAACTAGTCAAACTGATTTCAAAATTATTTCACTGTTCGAGAGGTTAGAGCTACCTAAATAACATAGGCTATATTTTATTACATAATATTAAAAACTTGAAAAAATTTGTGATTGGTAAAAATATGAAGTCATCTTTTATTATTAAAATAAATACCTCATAGTATTTATTTTTGACATATACAATAATAATAAAACTTTATTTTTCCGTATTTTTACAATATTAACCCACATACATTCTTTTTAAATAATTTATAATGCACGAGGTGAAGAAAATTAACCTACCCAACAATGGCTAAAAGCCATGTCCTAGGGTAGGTGCTCTTCTTTTATTTAGCAACACAGTACAAAAGAAATTTATTAATCCGTTGCGGCTCGTGCCTGCAAAAATAGGTGAAGAATTGCAAAAAAAAGGGCGTGAAACACTCACACGACTTTCTCTTGCCAATGCAAATAATGAACACCATAACCTAAGTAATAAAACATCAGAAATAAACAAAAACTAACCTTATTTTAATCATGATTGAAAAACGCAAAATGAAAATCAACTTCAGATTGGCTTAAAAATACGGAAAATCACTCTTTCACGCTAAACTAGGCTCTGTAGAGAAAAAATGCTTTAAATAAAAGTTGTAGATGTTTTAATTTCCTATAAATTTTACTATATACACTTTTGTCGTAAATGCATACTAAGACTAAAATCTTAAAAAAATCGATTTTTACAGGTTTTCGTGAAAAAAAAAAACAGAAAATCGCTAATTACCGCTAAACTAAGCGTTATACAAAAAAATGTTTCAAATGAAAGTTGTAGGATTTTAAATTTTCTACAACTTTATTATATACATTTTTGCGCTAAAATGCATATTAAAGTAGCCATCTTATAAAAACAATTTTTTTACGTAAAAACAGCCTCTCCAAGACTTTCAGCAGACATGGCGCCTATCCTATCTTGTAAAGCATAAAACATTTAGTAAACCAGGCGATTTTAAAAAAAATCGTAGGACCCGTTTTTGAGAAAATCACAAAAAGGTGAAAAATTACACGATAAACTACTACTTCCGGTTGAACGATTTTGATGGAAATGTTCGTGTCGGGTCCGGTAGTGATATGTAACTTAAGTTTCAAGTTTCAAATTTGTACGATGTTCCGTTCTTGAGATATTCTGTTCACATACACACACACGCACGGACGTACGCGCGCGCGCACAAACAAACCAATCGCTCAAACATGTTTTTTTTTTGGGTTCAGGGGGTCTGAAAACGTATAGATCTGGTGAAAACTCGATTTTGAAAATCGTCATGAAAACAATATTTTCCTTCCTATATATCCATATAGGCAAGAGAAAGTAAAAAAATGTAAAATAAACACATTCAAAACAACTGTGTGACACCGCAAATACAAAAACTAACGTACACTTACATAGAAATGCAGGTGCAGTAGACTGGTCGATCCGTGTCAACTTCTTCGCTATAAGGGGTCAGGTGGGGAGAGGTATGCGTGCATATTTGCTGCTGACGTCACCGTAGTCATAGCAACCGGTCGCGCTGGAAGCGAAGGTGCAGCCACCAATCTAACTCTTCACTTGCGTATTTATTACGTATATTAAGGCAATTACAAGGGCTATTTAAAACATTAGAAGGCGCTCTACTCAGATACAATAATTTTATGTCCTTTCTTCACGACCCTTCTTTATTTATTGTAAAACAAAAACAAAATTATACCAGAACGTATACTCATTTTGTGAGAGATATAAATCTCAATACTATCCAGAAAATAGGTGAAGAGGCTCTTCATCTACTTCACCTGAATAACCGCAGCTGTAATAAACTAGACTAGAGCTTTAAACCAAGCCATTTTAAAAATTATACTATTTCTAATATATTTAAAAAATACAATCTAAAAGTCTAATAAATCTAATTAATTAAATATAGGAGTATATAATCATGCAACAATTAAAAGTTATACTATTATTTATAAAAAACATACAATCTAAAATTATAAATCTCCAAATCAAACAATACAATCTAATAAATTAGAAACATTTATATATAAAAATAAATGAGCCAAAAAACGTTATTCTGAAAGTGATATTATTGTATTGTCTCTTCCTACATTAATTATCCATTCATATACATTACTTTTGAAAACCTATCGTTTAAAAGTTCTTTTACGTTCAAAGAGAAGAAATTAAATATTTCATGTACCAAATAACCGTGATGACGCTGATAAAGAGCCTTTTTTGCCAGTGAGAAGTATTCGGTGCCTATTTCTAGTGTTATAGTGGAGGTCTCTGCTCTGTACATTTAATCTGTTTTTATAACCCCTAATTAGAATTTCTTTGACATAAAGGTTTGCCTTACATCCCATCACTGGAAACTCAGCAAAAAGCTGCTCAGACGAATATCTCGGAGGTTTGTCGTTTATTACTTCAATTCAATGAAACTGTGTAAAATATAATGTATTTTATTATACAGTAAGGTATCAGGTAGGTAAAGTACCGACCTACAATACGGAAACACCTTCGCATAGTGCATAAGGAGTGAAGAATGAGAATTCTTTACTAAAAGTTCAGTCTTCAATTTTCAGAAAATAGGATTTTCTCAAATTAATATAAAGTAGCGTACCTTTAATTTTGAAGCACCGTGGATAATTCAAAAAACACCCTACGGTTTAATCAAGATACCCTTTGTTTTCAAGTTGTACTCCAATCAAAAACTAGTAATTTTTAATCTGCGGTGAATATCACACAAACATACCTGTTTTGTTTTCATTGATAATGAACAGTAAGGATCACTGTTAAATTAAAATATTCTATAGATAATTAGTTTAGTTTAATAGTAACGTATAACAAGTTAATTACAATATTATATATCTGCACACAAGGTAAAAATCGTGCTACGCGGTAGGATGTACGGGGAGGGGAATCTGCAATTCCTTCGAGTTTCCTCTATTTTATGCAGATTGAAGTTGTCTAGGTATTTCCCCTAAATCAGTTGGTACAAAAAGCGGTCCCTTATTCCTATTCTGTAGAGCTGTTAAGACATAATTACCTCCAGCGGTCATCTACAACCTTCTTTGCATCAGTTAAAACTGTTATGGACAATTTTGCATGGATGTAATATTTTTTTATTCTATGTTAAAGTGACAGTCGTGAGAAAGTTTCGTGGAATCATTGTGAAAACAAGGCAGAGACTTTAACAAAACAAAAAAATACTTTCAAACGAAACTAGAAAATACCAGACTAATAATGACGTAAAAGTGATATGTGACCACTAGAACAACTGCGTGGGAGAAATATCTTTGGAATGAAAGATATCCGGGATTAGAATAACTGGAGAAGGTAGACAAAAATTGTCGTCATTCTGAAAATGATAATGAGAAGGTTTTGATAAAGAAGTTTAAGAAACATGTACGTAACGTAGTTTGATGAATTGAAAGGAAAACGCGTGCTCCACAACTGATAACGCAGTAGGTAGTGGAGATACATCTGAAAGGTGATCACAGTATACAGAGTCAGCGGATGTACGGAATGCACATTACAACAAGCTACTTGTTGTTGAGTCAAGAATGGAAAATGTAAGGTATTATTTCCGTCAGATTCTTAGAATTACTGTAACACCTACGTTAATACGTATTGTAAATTCTTCATGTCACGGACTTCTTTACAAAAATAACATGTTCAATAATTGGGTACAATCACAAATATAATATTAATACAATCGAACTCGCTTATAGCGTCATTGAAGGGACAGATTAAATTTTACCGTTATATCCGAGTGACGTTATAACAAAGTTAGCTCTTGTGTCAAAGTAAATCTAACTAAACTAAGAATATTTCGTATACATTACTACTAATTTACGTAATGTGCTAAACGTTTTTTATTTGCGATTTTTAAATCGTAATACCCTAATAAAATAGATTAATAACCACTCTGTGTAAGTAGGTAGACTTTATTATGTATTAAAATACGGAAACCAAAATATATATTTGTATGTATATAAACTGCATAACGGTACGTTATCTACTTTATTGGAAGAAATCAGTGATTTTCTTTTGAACACCTCGTTCTGCGAAATAAATCCTCTCCGTAATGTCTCTCGGTGTCGGTGAAATCTGAAAAAAGTTTAAGCCGCTAGCATTGCCTCCTGCAATGTTGGCGTGACGGTGTCCTCTTCATCTTCCTCTTGCTCAGTCGCTTCCTCAGTATTAGAGAATTTTCTTAAATGTGGATAGTCTGATGTGAAAGTTAGGTACGTGCTACCTACTAAGTGTCACATGTCACGTAGAGGGTGCAGTCCCAAAACTGACCTTGACGTAGATCAATCAGTAGTTGTAGACACACATATGAACAGCTTAACAAAATCATTTTAATCCCTTCGCACAAGCAAACACTATTCACAAGTAGACTATTGTACTATATTACTGTATAAGTACTGTCTTTTCCTTTTTCATACAATTTACTGATAAATTACGGCAAGTTCACAATCGTTGTACGTGAAGTAAAAAATGATTTCATCGGAAAAATGTTGACGCAAAAACCGAGTTAAAGACGTTAAAACAGGGGTTTTCAGATAGAAGTTTGACGCAACGCCTAAAAAAATGACGTTAAGTCCGAGTTGACGTAAAGTCCGAGGCCGTTAAAACCGGGCTCAACTGTATATACATAAATATATATGTTATGTTACTAGCTAGCTGCCCGTCCCGGCTTTATCCGGGTATAATTTTGCTTTACTTCAATAATATTATTAAATTATGGATATAAATAAATTAAAAATAATATTTCCTGATTTGAAAAATCTGATACATATTTATATAATCGAAATATATTATATTATTCAAACCACTAGTAATATGGTAAACAGTAAACACTTACCCGTTGAATCAGTCATTTCAGAAAGCCCATAAGTCAAAATTTTACATTTTTTCTTTAGTGCATTTTAGAACTAAGTGAATGTAAACAAACCATCCCTACAAAAATCATATAAGAGGTACCTTAAATTTGGTATTTTTCCCGGGGGTTTCAGCCGACGCCCGACGAAAAAAGGCCCTCAGGGATTTTGCTCTCAGATACCTTCTAATGGGTTAGAATTTCCATCAGTGAGTCATTAATGGCTGGAGCTTTATATAGTAGTATAGATTATTAGTTTGTATATAAAAACAAACTGGTTGGTTGTTTTATCCGCTATCTATGAGACAGTAGATAAAATAATGCAAGTAATATATTGTATATAAGTATATCACATTGTGCATGACAAAAAATTCTAATTCAGAACAAAAAAACACTAAAAGATGAGGTAAAATTTGTACAAAGTTTTTTCAAGACTACAATATTTTCTTTTTCTACACAAGAAATAGAATGACGATAACGTATAAAATGTGGTTCTTTGTTTTTTCTAAGGTTAGATTTTTGTTTCAACTGGCGGATTTGTAATATATAATTACAATATGTAAATCACAAGAAGAAAAAATAATTCTAGAGTTAAAAAGAAATGAAATACACGTGTCCCCTCACGAAACACGCATTCCGTTATCTTTATAACAGTCATTAAATCTTTAATATGATACATACATTAAAATAATACAGTAATATAAAGTTCTAAATTACATACTGTACGACACAACGTAATCAGTCATTTATAAAATTTTTATTACAGACTTTCGATAGGAATGACAAAACAATATTTTTAGTAGTTTTAGATCGGTTCATTATATATTTCATTTCATAGAAAATAATAATGCAATAAATACACAAGTTGATATAAAAGCAAGGAAAGAAATGTGTTTTAATCAGGGGAAAATAACTGAAAGTAAACTGGGAGCTGATAAGCATTCTATAAAATTAAAAACGAAAAATAATCAAAATCAAAATATTTTGATTTCTTGTTTAAAATTCCGACATCCAAGGCTATTTGAAGTTTTCCAGTAAAACCAGGCCACCACGGCTTATATACACTTTAAAGAAAACGCTGGTCAGTAAAGGGGAAAGACCATTTTAAAATTTTACCATACGAGTACATTGGTTTTGGCAGGTTTAAAGTACGGTTCAGAGAGTTGGAACCTGACTGCTCAGCGGATATCAGTAATAAACGCTGCTCGGAGAAGATTGTTAGCAGAGAATCGATTACTGGACCATAAAAGAAATGAAGATATCAGGCATGAAGTTAATGCACCAGAGAGGGGTGATGATACCAAAAGTTGATATCACCCCATACCGTATAGTTACTATACGGTAAACAGGCAAAAGTTGTACACAGAAGCGTCAATTACCCGAACCACCATCGATGGTAAAAATACAAATTTACTCACGCAGAGAGCTTTCCTGCTTAAGAAACTGCATATTATAATGTAAAAACAGCCTGAATTTAGTGCAACTGAAGCATTGTTACTAAAAAAAAAAAAAAAAAACCTGGTGTGAAACACTCACACGACTTTCTCTTGCCAATGCAAATAATGAACAATATAACCGAACATCCGTTTTAAAACATTAGAAATAAACAAAAAACTAACCTCAAAAAACATAACCTTATTTTAATCATGAGTGAAAGACGCAAAATGAAAATCAACCTCAGTTTGGCTTAAAAATACGGAAAAATCACTCTTTCACGCTAAACTAAGCTCTGTAGAGAAAATGCTCAAATAAAAGTTGTAGATCTTTGAATTTCGTATAAATTTGATTATATACACTTTTGTCGTAAAATGCTAAAATCATCAAAGTCATACTAAGGCTGAAATCTAAAAAAAAAAATTGAATTTTTACACGTTTTCGTGAGAATTTCAGCAAACATGGCGCCTACCCTATCTTGTAGCGCATAAAAAAATTAGTAAATGAGGCGATTTTTTCCGCTAGGTAAGGAAGGCAATTGAAAATCACTTACTCCTCGTTTTACTTCGAAAAGCCTCTAAGGTTCAAACCAGCGTTTCGGCTGATGACCTAAACAGTAACAGTATCTACAAGTGCGTTAATAAATATTTCATTAAGTATTTTACCTAGTTTATTTCGTTAATATATAAAGTTTTGAAATTCTGTATTTTCCTGTTTGTTTTTATAATCTTTAGTACCTACTCTAAATTTGCAATAAATTAATTTTTTTTTTAAACTAAAGTTTATGTTCGCCTTTATTAACCTATTAAACATTTAGGTTATATTACATTGTTACGGTATTTAGTGTTTTAGATTATCCGAACTATTCGATTATCAGAACCGTTCTAATACCAATTAATTCGGATAACTCACGCTCCAACATATGGTCATTTTTGTTGCAGTTGCCAGAGGATATTTATTTACAAGCCAAAAAAAGTGGTAAAAGTCAATCTCGGAAAAGATGGAAATCCTAACTTCCTTACGAAATACGTATCATATTATTAAGTTTGAAGTTTGAACAGGTCAGGAGGCTTAATCCGTACTGTTTATAACGATTATCTTAAATTCCACCTTCTTTTTTTCTTGAACATTTTTCTAGAAATAAATACAGAAGGACAGATAACCATTACACTCCAAAGAACTTATAACCTGTATGAGAAGAAAGCACTCTCGAGACAAACCAATATCAGACTTAATAATACTGTGATAAAATCTGCCCGTTTCTACGGAAGTAAATGTCTTAGAATGATCGGAAAGGGTGGTTTGAAAAGCAGAAATATTTTAGAGAAAGATTCACCGCAAGACATTAGATTCCAGGATAAGTTACAAGGAAGAAAACCACTGTAAAAGTAATATGGAAGCTATATTAATAATAATAATAATATTTTAACTAGTTAATTATCGTTTTTATTGTAAATTATATTATTTTTATGGTTACTTTTGATTACCAAAAACAGTACGTAATTTAATATTCTTATTTAAACCCTTCCAAAAAATGCTGTAAATGAAAGGATTTGTGATGCTCCCTGCACTCCGCCACAGTTCTACTAGTTCAACCAGTAGACGAACCAGGAAAAAGGACTTACAAAAGCAAGAGAAAGTAATAATTGCGAATGTCTATAAGTTTCTTCAAAGTCTTGTTAACGATCTTGTTAAAGCTGAAAATTTACATTTTAGAAAAGTTCAAGAACTAATAGCGTAAACTGAACTACTCAGCCTTATTAGTAAAACAGGAAGTAGAAAATTATGAGGAAGGTGAAATAAAGTTCCATACACCATGAAAACTTTAAAACAAGGGCGTCTGTAACAAATTTGAAAAGTTTTAATAAATATTCACTGTAAACTATAAAATTAACTGAAAATCAAAATAGAACGTAAAGTAACGTATCGTATTTATAGACAGTAAATGAGTTACAGCGTTTTAATGGGGGAGTCAACCTTGAAAAACACGAAATTTTTTTAACAAATTTCGGTTTTTGACTAAATGTATAGGCTTGTTCAAATTTTTCTGAATAAATTTGTATAATTTAATTAATTATTGTTCCTACGATATCTGGAAACATTTAAAAAAAAATTAATAATTACTTAAAATGTTACCACGCTAACTGAGACGCCCTTTAAAACTTAATTCAACATTGCCCGTCAAATTGAATTTTATGTTTTGAAACTCAAGAAAAATCATAACTTCAGGTCTGTGATAGTTAGGGGTATAATTTTTTTACCAAAAAATTTGCAATTAAATTTTCTAATACGAGACAGAAGGTTTTTTAGAAAAATAGTACTTATCTACTTTTATTTTCTTTTAAATAATTAGTCGGTCACAAAATTAATTATTTTACTTCAAATATTTTTGTTTTTGAGGGAATATTTTAAAATGGTTTTGAAATATCATAGATGGTAATTTGATCTTAAATTTGACACAAAATGTAGCCTACAATTTAAAGATTACAGAGATATTGTTTTTCAACGAAAATATATTTAAAAAATTTTAATCTCTGTTTACTCTGTTTGGGTTGTGATTAAGCGGATAAAGTCAAAATAGCCATGATGGTCGCCCACATCCGTAGCGGATAGGCACTCAAAGAAGAAGAAGAGGGTTGTGATTAAATTTGAGGTATTTTATAAATTTTACAAACTGGGTTTTATAAAAAATTTTATAAAAAGTTTTTTTATAAACTGAAAAGGCAGGTGGATGGTTAAATTATTTGCATTCGACCTGCTAGTTCCAGAGCTACAAATATAGTTCTGTGTTTTATCATATGGTCAGCCAATTATATGACTGAAGCATATAAGAACCGAAAAGGTAGAGGTGTAAAAGACACTAGTTAAAGTTATCTCTTATTAGAGTAATGAATTTCATTATACAGCGACACCCTGTGGTGAAAGAAGTGAAGATGTCATTGGCAGGATGGAAAGTAGATGCTCTTCAGAGGAACTAGCATGCTGATAAGCATACTTTTCCACTCAGTGAGGAAGGCTTGATAAACCAACTCTCCTCGTTTTACTTAGTAAAGCCTCTAGAGGTTCAAACCAGCTGAAAGGCTAGTCTGAACCTAAAAAACAACAACAAACTGGGTGTGATGAACTCCATTGAGTAGTATACAAAAAAAACTGTTTAAGAGTAACATTCTTATAAAAAAAATAAATTCTCCCTTAATGCATTCGTGTGCTTGTGTGAGTAAGGTATTCGTGCAAGAACCACGAGGAAAATGGGATCTGGTTATATTGCGGCTAACTTCATCGACCTTCAAGCCAACAATATCACTTATTGTGTAGCATCATGAATAACGTTTGACTTTTGTAGCACGCTGTATTAATTCAATCTACAAGCGTAAGAACGATTGGTTACACAACAAGTAATAAAAGCAATAAAATATACTGATATAATAAAAATATACGGAATGATTATCATATTGCTACAATTGATAATAAAATCTATTGACCAACGTGTTACGTCTTTATTTAATATTTTATCATTTAATAGCCTTCTATTACCCAGATATATATATCGATAATATTCTATAATATAAATGCGAAAGCCGTTATTCAATGACTGAATGATTGACTCACTCATCAGTTCAGCGCATTTCTTCCTTAGATGATTAGTAAAACTAAAGACCAAATTCCACCACTTATGCCTAAGGCCTAGTTTACATTGGTAAAGTAGCCGGTAGAGTAGTACTCTATCATCTACTATCATCTATCTATCTATCTATCTATCTATCTGTCATCTATCTAGTAGTAGTATCATCTACTATCGTCGTGTAAACAGTTGGGGTAGTCAACGGTAGAGTGGTAAAGATAAAAATTGGTAGAGTAAAGTAATTCAGACGGGTGGCAAAGTAACTATACAACGCCTATAAAAAAGAACCCACCACTACGCAACTTTACCAAAAACTTTGAAAAGTACTAAACCCAGCGCCGTAGCAAGTTCCTTCTGCGCCCTTGGCGAGTTTGATAAATCTGCGCCTTTCAATACCCGGAAAAGGGGTATTAATAAGTAATTTTTAACCTGAAAGATTTCTTCCATTAACGAAAAATTTTTATTCCTTGATAAATTGCACCATTCTAAAAAAAAATGGTGATTTTTCATGGTTAATTAATTTCGCCACCGCCTAGCTACGGCTCCGACTAAACCAGTTTAAGCCATGTAGGGGTTGCTGTTTTGTTTTGACAAATGAAAACTATCGAAATGTTTTGAATCGTTTTGTAATTTTTACTTTCCCTTGCTTACATGAATATATAAAAAGGAAAGTATTGTTTGTATGTCGAATTTTCTAAATCCAGTTTCCACCGGATCTACACGCTTTCAGATCCCCTGAACCCAAAAAACATGTTTTTAGCGATTGGTCTGCGTGTGTGTGTATGTGAACAAAATATCTCAAGAACAGAACATCGTACATAGTTGAAACTTAAGTTAAATACTAAAAAAGGACCCGACACGAACATTTTCATCAAAATCGGTCGACCGGAAGTAGTAGTTTATTCGTGTCATTTTTCATTTTTTTGCAATTTTCTCAAAAACGGCTCCTACGATTTTTTTAAAAATCGCCTTATGCTCTACACGATAGGATGGCGCCATGTCTGCTGAAATTCTTAGGGAGGCTGTTCTCTCGTAGAGAAAAACGGTTTTTTTTAGGATCGCAGCCTTAATATGAATTTTAACGCAAAAGTGTATATAATAACAGTTGTAGACAATTTAAAAATCTACAACTTTATTTCAAAATTTTTTTTATAACGCTTAGTTTAGCGGTAATTAGTAATTTTCTGGTTTTTTCTCATGAAAATCTGTAAAAGAATTGATTTTCTATGATTTCGACCTTAGTATGCATTTTACGACAAAAAGTATAATAAAAGTTAAAAAATTTAAAAGATCTACAAATTTTTTTTAAAGTATTTTTCTCTAGGCCTACAGAGCCTAGTTTAGCGTGAGTGTGATTTTCCGTATTATTAAGCCAAACTGAGGTTGATTTTCATTTTGTGTCTTTCACTCATGATTATTATGAGGTTATGTTTTCAGAGATTTTTTTTAAATTTCTAATGTTTTAATACTAATGTTAGGTTGTATTGTTCATTATTTGCATTGGCAAGAGAAAGTCGTGTGAGTGTTTCATACCAGATTTTTTTAATTTTTTTATTCTGATTAGTGGTTTTTCTAACGCACTGAACGTTTTCGTTTTTGTGTTATTTTGTTACCGTACCAAACCAATTTAAATGTGGAGGAAGGCCCACCACTAAGGGTTGTACTACAGCTACTAATGAAACAAAACATACGGTCCAAATACGGTGCTGTAAATTTAAATTGCTGTAAATTTGTGAGCAATAAAGTTAGTGAGACTTTCCACTCGATTACTTTTGTCTGGTAAAAGTGGATATTAAAATTATTAAACACGGGAGAAGGTAATCAACTGTTATTAAAGTAATTCCTGAATAATTAACCGAACGACCGACAAAATTAAGAACTATTGTTCGCAAAAACTTTGTCATACCTGATCCGCATGAAAAGACTAATTCGCAGTTCACCGTTGCTCAGCAGATCTGAGAATTAATCCAGGAAACTGGCCGGTCGTCATGAAATGTCTCGGTTCTTATAATTGTAAGATCTACAGCAGTGTCGTCCCAATTAATAGAATCGTGTTTACCGACTCTCCCCTCTATACTACACAATTTATTCCTGACATTATTTTAATGAAATTAATTAAAATTTAATTCGGTTTTTTTATTATTTTCTTGTTTCTTTTTTACCGTTTTCAATTACAAAATTCCGACGCTTTCTCTTACATGTAAAACTGCAGGAACAGTTACCAACCTCTTTCTTTTAATTATGAATCATGTTCAGGTAAATTCGCTACGGTAAAACCAATGGATTAAACGGTACAACTAAATTGTGCGAAAATTAGAATAAAATCGGTTGATATTCATTACTACACTGAATTAGTTTTATTTTTATTCAGCTGACAAGCATGTAGAGATTTAATAAACTAATTAATTGATTTTCCCTATTTCATTTAAATGAATAATTATTATCATTATTTGGATTTAATTAGATTTATTATGTTTGTAGATTGAAGTTTATTTGTTCAGTTGTGCATTTAATAAATGAATAGTTTTAAAATGTCAGTACTACGCTTCGTTTAATCGCTACTTAAAATTTGTATGCATCAAAGTTGTGATAATCTATAATTACAGTTTTAAAATTCAATATACAAGATTAAATTACGAACAAAATTAAAACATAATTAAAAATGCTACATTTTTATGTTAAATTGTTTGTCCCGCTCTTTGTTTACCGGTGATCTAATTATTTGTAATAGTTACTTAAAAATTCATTTACTCAATGTTAAATAATATTTGATACTTTTATACAGCAACAAAATTAATCATAAATTAAGCAAAATATACTTTTCTAATTGAAAAATATAGTTGATAGAATGTAGAGAGATGAAAAAATGCAAGATCTGATTTGGAATCGTACCCGGGACTCCTGGCACTGAAGCGTTGGTGTCCAACATTATCAAAGCCGATGTGATCGGATAAAGCCGTCATAATATAAAGTGAAAAGTGACAATAACTTTTAAATCGGTTTTGACGGGAGATGTTATTGTCAAACAGGTGTCTATTGGTGCCTACAATAGGTAGGACTGTACTACTACTCAATTAGGCAATAATGTCAAATTATTTACACTCAATCTTTTCGTTTCAGGGCTAAAATAAATAGTTCTGTTTCTTGTCACATGGTCAGCCAATTAAATGACAGTCATTTAAGAATAGAAGAGGTAGAGGTGCAAAGACACTAATCAGAGTTGTCTCCTCTGAAAGTAATGAATTTCATTATACAGCCAGACCCTGTGGTGAATGATGTGAAGGTGTCATTTGCAGAGTGGAAATATGTGCTTTTCAGAGGGCCCGGCATTCTGATAAGCGTACTTTTCCACTCAGTGAGGAAGGAATAGGTAAACCACCTCACTCCTCGTTTTACTTAGTAAAACCTCTATTGGTTCAAACCAGCCTTACAGCTGATGACCTATTTTCACATCTCACATCTATTTTTCAGATTTTTCTATTCTTCAGATTTTTCACATGTATTTTCAGATTTAACACATCAATGTTCTAGTTATTAAATTTGTTGTATTCTTTTATGGTATTTATTTTTATTATTTATAATCTGGACTTAGCATACGATAGAAAATGTTATATTTTTATTTTGGTCTATTACTTATTTATTGATTTTTCTTGATTCCATTTTTGCTTTGCTGACACATAAAAGCAGCCCCGCTCTTAAGTCAGTAGTTCATGTTTGGACAAAGTGAGGTAAATGTAATTAGGGGTTTCTTTGTTAATACCAGTTTAGTACGCGGTGCAATTGTATCTAGTAGTGTACTAGTAGTTAAGGTGCAATTTTTTGTTTTGTATGATTATATAATTATTTCGATTGTAAATAGTCATATTTCTTTTTAGTTAAGTATTTACGACTAAGGTTTTTAATAAACTTTCATAATAAATTTAGTAAACTATTAAGTTAATTGTATTCAACCAATAATTATAACTGAATAATTTATTGTCGTTAATTGGTTAATAAATACTTGTTATAAGTGTAAAACGAATTTTTATAATTTATTAATAACCAGATCTTGAAAGAACCTGGAACAAGCAATACAACCTATTTTATTTCGATCGTTATTTACAATTCTTGGATAATGTAGTAATTTCCCGAATAATTTCAACATTAAAAATTCGAATTTTACCGATAGATTAATATGCACAGTACCAAAATCGATCCAAACAATAATAGCCTACAGCAAAATTCATTTAATACGCTCCAGGATAATACAATTTCCCGTTTAATACGCTGTTTATATGAAGTAAACCATGCATATAACTTTTTAATACACGCCTATTCCTGCTTAATACGCTCTGTTTCTGTTCCATATGTTATAAAGACTATGCTGTACTGCAGTTAATTTTCATTTTTAGTATAAAAACTCAGGTATAGAAAGAAAATAGAAACACTGCATTTCCCTCAACAAAAAAGCGTACGTCCCAACGACCCATCAAGGTCAATTAACTCTTATAGCCGAGTCGTAATTTTTCCTTACTAACTGTACGGACGTCATAAAAAACGCGTATTAATCGGGAAATCGTATTAACCGTGAGCGTGTTAAACTGATTTTACTGTAATGTAAAAACAGTACCCCTTTTTTGGATATCAATAGTATCTAATATAAATAATAATGTTGTTTAATTATAATAGTAGTTTATTCGAGTCATTTTTAAGTTTTTTTGCGATTTCCTCAAAAAACGGCTCCTACGATTTTTTAAAAATTGCCTCATTTACTACTTTTTTTTATGCTCTACAAGTTAGGGTAGGCGACATGTCTGCTGAAATTCTTGGAGAGGCTGTTCTCTCGTAGAAAAAAATATGGTTGTTTTTAAGATTGCGGCCTTAATAAGCATTTTAGCGCTAAAACGTAAAAATTAAAAACAATTTAAAAACCTGCAACTTTTATTTCAAAAATTTCTTTGTATAACACTTAGTTTAGCGGTAATTAGTGATTTTCTGGTTTTTTTCATGAAAATCTGTAAAAATATGGATTCTTTAAGATTTCGGCCGTAGTATGCATTTTACGACAAAAGTGTTCATAATCAAAATTACAGGATATTAAAAGTTCTACAACTCTTATTTAATGCATTTTTACAGAGCCTAGTTTAAAGTCAAAGAAAGATTTTCCATATTATTAGCCAAACTAAGGTCGGTTTTCATTTTGCATCATTCACTCATGATTAAAATTAGGTTATGTTTTTTGAAGTTAGCTTTCTTGTTTATTTCTAATGTTTTATTTACTAATGTTAGGTTATATTGTTTATCATTTGCACTGGTTAGAGAAAGTCGTGTGAGTGTTTCACACCAATTTTTTAAATTGTAATACTAGTCTAGTAGTAGTTCACGTTAAATTTCAAGTATAAAATTTAGTAAACTTGTAAAAAGTTTTGGTTAGGATAATTATTGTATCTTTAGAACATGTTCTAGTTTGCCTTGAAATACAATATCAAATCATTTAAAGCTATTAAAGTAGATCGTGAACAACCACACATTCATAGTTGTGTTTACAACACACACTTTGATTATTATTCTTTCATTTTTTAATACTAGATTGAAATAAACGGGCGCCAAACCACCTTAATTTTCTCGCAGATCATCCAACTATATTTTTTCATAAATTAGTTACATATATCTGACACAAAGTTTCTGAATGTACAGTCCAGCCTCCCTTAGTTTGCTCCTACTGTCATCAAATAATGAAGTCACTGAGCACGCGCATTACTTAAAAATAAGTACACGCTGATTAAAAAGTAACAACAAAATACTTTTAAAAGTATTTTAGTATTTTTACAAATAAAACTATTCAATCATATCAACTCTTAATCATATGACAAATGTTTTAAGTACTGAACAATAAATTTACAAAAACGGTGTACTTTATTTCCATTCTTTTTCATAATTATATACATGGTTACAAGTAATATGTAAGTATTACCATTGATCTGTATGACGAAACAAGAGAAATTTAAAAGAAACATTTTAATTTTAATGATCTGTTATCTAGTATGTTTTTTTTTTTTTTTTTTTTTGATGATGACTAATCCAAACCCATAAATCTCTCTCCACATTTTTGACAAGGAACATGTTGTCATCGTTTTAACATGCTACCAGTTCGTTTATGACATCGTATTGACTCGCGTCGTTCTTACGTGCATTATAATTTATTTTCAATAACGAACTTAGTGTTATAGTATTTGATTCTTCATTTCAATTTATAATTTTTTATTTGTGCAAGTTACTAATTGTATAAATCATGTAAAAATATAAGAACTAAGTTAAAGTCGTGGACCCTACCGTACATCCTGTAGTGGCTGGCTTTGGTTTGTTGACTGTAAGAGCCAAGTAAGGACAGCTGAACTGTAGTATGGTATCTTGTTACAACAGTAAAAAAAATTTTTATAGTTAGCCAAGTAGAAGTTAAAAAAATAAATAAATTGTACTAAGGTACCATTAAGTCTCGAGTTAGGTAACGTTAATTTAAAAGACTTTTCCACAGTCACGGCTCAAGATACAAGTTTAAGATTTTACAAAAAATATGTAGTATTAAATACAACATGTTAAATAAAATATGTTGTACAACAAGAAAAACAAGTTAGGATAAGCTTAACTTTGAGGTTAGTTTAGTTTAGTTTAGGTTTGTGAAAAGGCTTTTCCACAGTCACAGCTGAAGATACAAGTTTAAGATTTTACAACAAATATGTTGTATCCTGAAACTGTTCAGGATAGTTTTCTAACATTTTCATCATATTGTATTTCTACAGCCCTAGGTGGGCTTTGGTTTCTTCCACAATCCTCTCTGCTATCCATCCTCTTACACCCATCAAAATCAACTCGATTATAATAAAAAGCTGTGCGATCTTAAATTACACTGAAACTACGGTTATTCGAATTAGATGGGACTGAATACGATTCGATTATAATAAAAAGCTGTGCGATCTTAAATTACACTGAAACTACGGTTATTCGAATTAGATGGGACTGAATACGATTCGGATAAACCCAATTTACAGTTTTCCACACAAAATTATACTTTTAAAAACCTATTCAAAATTAAATTTATATTAAAACTGCGAAAGAATACAATCACACAGTAGTTTGAAATTCTATTTTGGAGCTAATAGCTCCAAAAATTGTGTTTCAAAAAGATACTTTCTAAAAATTAACATATTTGGCTTCAAGGATTTGTTGTTTAGGTTAACAGCGGAAATTCTAGTTTGAACCTATAGAGGTTTAACTCAGTAAAAACGAGGAGTGAGGTGGTTTTCAAGTGCCTTCATCACTGAATTGAAAAATGCGCTTTTTAGCATGTTACCCTCTGAAAAGCAACTGCTTTTCACCCTGCAAATGACACCTTCACTTCACTCACCACAGGGTCTGACCGTATAATGAAATTCATTTCTCTCAGAGGAGATAACTGACTACTGTATTTTATACCTATTCCTCTTTTGTTCTTAAATAGTTCAATTATGTAATTGGCTGATCATGTGATAAGAAACAGAACTATTTTTATGTAGCACTGGAACTAGCAGTGCAAAAATTTAACACAGGAAGGGTTTATGATTACCTAAAATCAGTTGAAAAGTGAGGGTAGAATGAGTTTACCCGAACGCAATACATTTGTAATCTTTACTACCGATAGAGAACAATCAATAGACCACAGTCAACAGTTAAATTGTTTTTTGTTGACTGAGATCAAAACTCTTTTGTTCAGGTGTCCAATGTCATTTGAGACACTCTTTATAAACATATTTCTTTAAATTACACTGAGCGTACTTTGCACTGAAAAACACTTTATAATTAAACTAAAGTCAATTTTCGCAAAATAATTTTGAAAGGCTTCTTTGATACAGAAAACATTCAAAACCACAATCATTTTACAAAGAAAAACGTATTGTTTGGTACGATTAATTTCGTTAATGTAATTCAGTGTAGCATACACGACGGAAAATTCTTTTAAACAGACCAATCAAAAAATTCCTTCAATTAAATACAATTATTCTTGAAAGAAAATTAATTTCAAAAACACGTGACGTATTCATTCTGGCGGATACACAATTAGTGAAAATACAATGAACTTAATAAGTTAAAAATTTAGTCTCTATGACAAATATAATTTATTTTGCAGAAGAGATACAAACAGAAAACTTGAATTTCCATGAATTCACATCAAAAGTCGTCAGACAACTCAGACGATATTAAAATAAAGTTTCACTTAAATAGTCTGTCTCTTCATTTGCACAATCAAAAAAAACACCTACTCTATTTTTATTAGAAACAGCAATAACGAAGAAAATATTTTATAAATTTTTACATCAAAAGAGTAAAAATGATAAAATTCATTGTAGCCGTTGAAACGAGTAATAACAACCGAGAAAAATACTATAGTATTATCAACGTTCTTTACATTATTATGTATCAAATATAAATTAGATCGTCTCGCCAAAAAGCTTAGTAGCTCTTTAGTTTGTATATTAAAAGTTCACAAAAGAGCGGAATGTCAGTTTACTGATGCATTATATAACTGCGTGCAATGAGCAAACAGTTATTTGAAAGATCTCTTATCATATTTATTTTGTGTACTTATTTTTACTTTCTCTTGCCTATATGAATATATAGGAAGGAAAGTATTGTTTTCATGTCGATTTTTCGAAATCGAGTTTTCACCGGATCTATACGTTTTCAGACCCCCTGAACCCAAAAAACATGTTTTTAGCGATTGGTCTGTGTGTGTGTGTCTGTGTGTGAACAGAATATCTCAAGAACGGAACATCGTACGAACTTCAAACTTGAAACTTAAGTTACATATCACTACCGGACCCGACACGAACATTTTCATCAAAATCGGTCAACCGGAAGTAGTAGTTTATTCGTATAATTTTTCAATTTTTTGCGATTTTCTCAAAAACTGGTCCTACGATTTTTTTTAAAATCGCCTGGTTTACTACATTTTTTATGCTCTACAAGATAGGGTAGGCGCCATGTTTGCTGAAATTCTGCGTGAGGCTGTTTTTACGTAAAAACATTTTCTTTTTAAGATTGCGGCTTTAATATGCATTTTAGCGCAAAACGTTATATAACAAAAGTTGTAAAGAATTTAAAATTCTACAACTTTTATTTCAAACATTTTTTTGTATAACGCTTAGTTTAGCGGTAATTTGCAATTTTTTGTTTTTTTCTCACGAAAACGTGAGAAAAATTGATTTTTTAAACATTTCGGCCTTAGACATTTTACGACAAAAGTGTATATAATTAAATTTGTAGAAAATTAAAAGATCTACAACTTTTATTTAGAGCATTTTTCTCTACAGAGCCTAGTTTAGAGAGAAAGAGTGATTTTCCGTATTTCTAAGCCAAAATGAGGTTGATTTTCATTTTGCGTCTTTCACTCATGATTAAAATTAGGTTATGTTTATTGAGGTTTGTTTTTTGTTTATTTCTTATGTTTTATTACTAATGTTAGGTTTATTGTTAATTATTTTCACTGGCAAGAGAAAGTTGTGTGAGTGTTTCACACCAGATTTTTACTTTTTCTTGCCCTAAATGATAAAATAATATAAAGGAAAGTATTTTATCATGTCAATTTTCAAAATAGAGTTTTCACCGGAAATACATGTTTTTAATTCTCCTGGATCCAAAAAAATATGTCTTCCCGTTTACTCTGTGTATCTGTCTTGTATGTGAAAAAGTACCCAAGTGAAAAAATAAAAACCGAATTTGAAACATGAAACTTAAGTTGTCATAAAGTGACTTAAAAAGAATATTTTCATAAAAATCGATCAATCGATTATTCGTGCAATGTTTCACTTTTACGTAATTTTTTCCACAAATGACTCTTAAGACTTTGATTAAAATCGTCTTATTTACTATATTTTTTGCTCTACAAAATGGGGTAAGGGGAATGTCTGTAAAATTCGTAGGAGCTTGTGCTGTCGTGGTAATATTTTTTTAAGATTGTAGCCTCGATATGCATTTAAAAACAACTGTTCATATAATCAAAGTTATATAAAAATTAAGAAACGTATAAGTTTTATTTTAAAGTGTTTTTCTGCAGATCTTAATTGAAAGTCAATTTGTGATTTTCTTATTTTGCTCAACAATATTAAAGTCCAACAGAAGATGATTTTATATAGCTTCATCCTCTCATGATTAAAATTAGGTTATAATTTTCATTAATTACATTGAAAAGAGAAAGTTATGTGAGTGTTTCACACCAGAGTTTTTTGTTACTATTTACCCTAATCATTTTAATTTTTTAGGTAACCGTTTCAAGACACTGAGTTTAACTTTTTGCACATAATTATTGTTAGTTATTTGTATCTTCTAGTTCGTGTATTCTGTTTTTGCATTCTAGTATATAAGTTAATTTGTTTGCTACCTATATTCTGTTCGCTAATGAGTAGATTGCTGATACGACCTAAAATAACTAAAACACATAAAAAATGTGGTGTGAAAGAATGTTTCTTCCCAATGTAAATAATGAAAAATTTAACTTATGTTTGATCGTGAGTGAATCGCGCTAAATGAAAATCAACCTCTCTTCGACTTAAATATATGGAAAATCACTAATTAGCGTTAAACTAAACTATTTAGATATTCTTGATTTAAAAGTGGTAGGTTCTTTAATTTTCTACAACTTTCATTATAATAAACTTTTCCGTAAAAACAACCATTTTTACTACGATAACAAAGCCCCCAAGAATTTCAGCAGACATCCTGCTTACCTTATCTTGTAGAGCATAAAAAATTTAGTAAATGAGGCGATTTAAAAAAAAACGTAGGAGCTGTTTTTGAGAAAATCGCAAAAAAGTAGCAATATCGCACGAATATTGGGTACGTTAGTTTTCCCATGAACTAAGATATTTTGTATAAAAAGTTTGTAACATTGTTACGTTAGCAGCAACCAGGTACATTAATTGTTGTCCGTTATAGTGAGGTGAGTCTCTAAGCCATATCGTCCATCTTTACTCCAAGTTCTTCACGAGGATGATCTCGATAGGCGATTGGAATTCTGTGAGACAGTCGCTATCCGTACAGAAGCCGATCCAAATTTCTTGCGATCAATTTTGTGGTGTATTGAGGCATGTTTCAAACTCAGTGAACATGTTAATCGGCGTGATTGCGTGTACTCGTCGGAAGCAAATCCTCATAAGGTAATCCAAGAAGAGCTTAATGCACTTGGTGAAATGGTATGGAGAGAAATTTCGAGTACTGCATTGATAAGTTACTTTTTTTTGAGGGAAATGTTAACTTGGAAAGTTACTAACAGGTGCTGTAGGAACTAGTCTTTCCGGAACTTGAAAACAATCCTGTTTACAATTTTCAATCGCACATTTGGGAACACGATGGGACCCTAGCGTATTTCGGTATCGAAGTTCAAGAGCTTTTGAATTTCAAATTAAACGACTGGATTGGTCGCTGTGGTACATTTGATTGCCCTGCGCGCTCGCCAGACTTAACCCAATGTGATTTTCACTGTGGGGTATTACAAAGGATTGGTGTTTTCTTCAAAACCACAAAAATCTAGCCGAACTAAAAAGCATAATAGAAAATGCATTTGACACCGTCAATGAATATAAATTGTTATTGTTGAAAATTTGCCAATCAGTTTTGAATCGTTGTATGAAGTATATAGACATTAATGGTGGACATTTTGAACAACCGCTATAACAAAGGTATTATGTAAGTACAGTTCAAATAATAAATTTTTTTTCTTCCCTGTAGGTTTCTTATTCCGTTAACTTGTAACGCGTTCATTTTTACTTCTTCCGTATGTAGGAAAATTGACATATGGGCCACCCGGTAGACCTGTATACTACCGGTTGACCTATTTTAATCAAAATGTTTGTATCGGGTCCCCTTATGACACTTAACTTAAATTCCAAGTTTCAGCGTCGTACGATATTCCGTTCTTGAGATATTTTGTTCACGCGCATGCGCATACAAACCAATTGGTAAAAACATGTTATTTTTTGCGTTCATAGAGCCTGAAAAGTGTATTTCCGGTGAGAAATTTATTTCAAAAAATCGACATGAAAACAATACTTTCCTGTCTTATATTTCATATAGAGCAAAAGAAAGTAAAAAGAATCTGGTGTGAAACACTCACACAACTTTCTCTTGCCAATGCAAATAATTAACAATAAACCTAACATTAGTATTAAAACATTACAAATGAACAAAAACTAACCTCAAAAACACAACCTTATTTTAATCATGAGTGAATGACGCAAAATGACAATCGAACTCAGTTTGGCTTAAAAATACGGAAAATCACGCTTTCACGCTAAACTAGGCTCTGTAGAGAAAAATGCTTTAAACAAAAGTTGTAGATCTTTTAATTTTCTATAAATTTAATTATATACACTTTTGTCGTAAAATGCATACTAAGACCGAAATGTTAAAAAAATCGATTTTTCTCACGTTTTCGTGAGAAAAAAACAGAAAATCGCAAATTACCGCTAAACTAAGCGTTATACAAAAAAATGTTTGAAACAGAAGTTGTAGGTTTTTAAATTCTCTACAACTTTTATTATATAAGTTTTTGCGCTAAAATTTATATTAAAGCCGTAATCTTAAAAAAACAACGTTTTTACGTGAAAACAGCCTCACCGAGAATGTCAGCAAACATGGCGCTTACCCTATCTTGTAGAGAATAAAAAAATTGAGTAAAATAGGCGATTTTAAAAAAAATCGTAGGACCAGTTTTTGAGAAAATCGCAAAAAACTGAAAAATTATACGAATAAACTACTACTTCCGGTTGACCGATTTTGATGAAAATGTTCGTGTCGCGTCCGGTAGTGGTATGTAACTTAAGTTTCAAGTTTCAAGTTCGTACGATGTTCCGTTCTTGAGATATTCTGTTCACACACAGACACACACACACAGACCAATCGCTAAAAACATGTTTTTTGGGTTCAGGGGGTCTGAAAACGTATAGATCCGGTGAAAACTCGATTTCGAAAAATCGACATGAAAACAATACTTTCCTTCCTATATATTCATATAGGCAAGAGAAAGTAATAAACTAAAAAGTTTGCATAATTAATCCTATGCTAAATTAATTACTAACCAGTTCGTTAATTACCTTTTTATTACTATACTATTACTACTTACCAAATCATCAAATAATTTTTATCCAATTATAAATCATTTTATCTCAGAATTATCTAGAAATGTATTTATAAAAAATAAAATAGAAAGGAACTCTTGTACACCATAAAATGTTTTATCGACCAGTTTTTATTACTTTTTTTAAAAATACTCGTAAATACAGATTACCGCAACTTTTAAAAGCTTGTGGTAATTAGTTGATACATTTTCTCCCTGCCCGAGTAGTTTTTTGTACAAAAAAAATTATTGTTGTGATTAACAACATAGCAATCATTTCTGTTTTTTGTGTTATGATTGTGTACATTTAAATTTTGTAAAAACGTATTTTGTTTTACATACATTATCACTTAAAAAACGAAGAGGGAAGTAAACTGTGAGTAATTACAGCTCTTTACATAATGGGCAGTACGAGAATAGGTGGTATACTCCCATCATACACCTAACAGCGTTTTTGAATTTTAAGAACTCTATTACCCATTAAGCTTCTGTACGTGACAGAATTAGACAATGATAAGCTGATAATGCCCAAAACGCGCAGGTGGAGTGTTATTTTAATTGCACTCTATCTCTTTGGTCCAGGGCCAAAAAAAATAGTTCTGTTTCTTATCACATAGTCAGCCACTTATATGACTGAACTATTTAAGAACAGAAGAGGTAGAGGAGTAAAAGACACTAATCAGAGTTATCTCCTCTGAAAGTAATGAATTTCATTATACAGCCAGACCCTGTGGTGAATGAAGTGAAGGTGTCATTTGCAGAGTGGAAAGTATGTGATTTTCAGAGGGCCCGGCATGCTGATAAGTTTACTTTTCCACTCAGTGAGGAAGGCTATGGTAAACCACCTCACTCCTTGTTTTACTTAGTAAAACCTCTGGAGGTTCAAACCAGCCTTTCGGCTGATGACCTAAACAACAACAACAAGCTGATAATAGTTTTAGACAATGATGATAAAGCTGATAATGTTTTGCCGTGTTAATATGATAATTTATAAATTTTACTAAAAAAGTTTGTCAATACTTCAAAAATCAGTTATAAACAACTAGAAAAACGGGAATACATGATAAAATTTCAATTAAATCTGTACTAATAATATAAAGACAAAGCGTGGTTTTTGTGCTAATTCCAAAACTACAGAACGTATTTTCACGAAATTTGACAGCATATTCGTATTTATATTCATAGAACATTTTATTTTAAAATTTTCCAAAATGATAACCTTAAGGGCCCTAATGAGGATTTTTATAAATATATATGTATATGTATGTGTATGTGTGTGTGTGTGTGTGCGTGTGTACGAAATTTTGATATTGTACAGCATATTTCATGTAGTTAAAAGGGTAGGCTAGCGAGAGACGTAAACGGGGAATTTATCGTTTTAGATAAATTGTTTTGAATGTTCATAACAAGACACAAAAACGCGCGCAACATTTTGATGCTAAATATTTTGAACTTCTAAATCCAAAATATGGACAAAGTACAATGACCATGATTTCGGAGCCCCCGAAGTTACGGGTTCCGAATGGAGACCACTAATATAGGTGAACACTCGATAACGCCGAAGTGTTTGGCTCAATTATCAGTAGAAAATAAAAGGGGATGACTGATTAACTT
Organism: Catonia carolina; assembly: GCA_035578175.1. Taxonomy (NCBI): domain Eukaryota; kingdom Metazoa; phylum Arthropoda; class Insecta; order Hemiptera; family Achilidae; genus Catonia; species Catonia carolina. The sequence goes on along the minus strand of JAQMRL010000007.1, from coordinate 33,028,905 downwards.
TAATCAAGTCATGGATATACTGCCGATATGACATTAAGAAAGAAAATTTTCAAATCTAAAATTTGACTAATGTTTTTACTGTTAAATAAATAATATATTTTTCTGATATAAGAAATGTGAACTTTACGTTTATTTTAAAATTTTAGTCTTTGTTAAAATTAACCTTTAAAAATTTCCTCATGACTACATAAAATAAACTAGTAAAAACATATTTAGCAATGTTAATTTAATAAAAAATTCACGTCCTAAAAGTTAAATTCCAATTAACACACCTGTTCTGTATTTATTGATTTTATTGTAACGACGATTGTGTGATTAACTTTTTAGACAATTAACATCTCGTAAATTAAGAAGATTGTTGTTTAATCTTGTAAAACCAAGTATTACGTGTGCATAAATTTTATGTATAGTTACAGCATAAATATATATATATATATATATATATATATATATATATATATATATATATATATATAAACGCAAAGTTTGATCAAATGTATTTTAAATGGTGATTCCGTTTTCCCTTAAATACAGCGTTCTATTGTACGGATTTAAAAAAAACTTAAATAATTCTTAAGAGAACTAAATACATAATGAACATCCCTACATCACTTGAGAACACAATACAGAAAATTTGGAAAGTTAATAGCTTCAAGTATTCGGGGAGATAATACAAACGAAGCCAAGCAAAAAGGAAGCGAACAACAGCAGACGAGGAAAGATGAGTGATGCACTTCGAGGAACACACCACTTTTATATGAACAAAGCACTCTCAAGACAAACCAAGATTAGACAGTATAATACTGTGATAAAACCCGGGCGTCTGTACGCGAGTGCCTTAGAATGACCTGGAAGGCTAAGAGAAACACAGAAATTTGAACGGAAGATCCTTCGCAAGATAATGGGTCCGACGATCGAAGACGGGCAATATAGGTTGAGAGGGACAAGAATAACTGTACAAGGAAAATGAACGATTAGAAAAAGAAGACTAAAATTTTACGGACACCTGTATAGAATGAATGACAAAAGGTGACAAAACAAATTTAGACCTTAAGGTATCCGTTGAATAGTTCAAAGAAGTCCGAAAGGATATCGAAAAAACCGACATAAAACGTGGTAACTTAATGTACCGAATCAAATTCAGACAACTAGTTATGGACTTAAGGGCTTTCATGAAGAGCAAAAATAGGACACCGGGTGGACAGAAAAACGGAGAAAAGACTACAGTGAACGAATGCTGAGAATGTGTGCTACAAAAAGAGCTTCCAAAAACATATAAAGTCACCTTATGTAGTCAACCCTACACGAAAAAATGTGGAGAAAACTTTCTGCATAAAAATCCGAAAATGAAAATTGTTAAAAGTACAACGAAATTTTTCGAAATAAGTAACAAAATAATTGAATTTAAGTTTTGATTGTGCTACTATTCTGGAGGCGACGTTGCAAAGTTTGAATCAAAAACGCAGTTTGTTTTGGAGAGTCGTTATAGTGCTACAGTCGCTATAATTATAGCGCTAGCTTACTGTAATGGAATAAAACTATTTACCGAATACCTTAATTGTATTAGAATATCTTGAAGAAAACCAAAGTGTTAATTTACTGGCAAAATTGGTTGTTATTCAGAATATAAATTCGATTTAAAATTCCTGAATTCATATTCGTCAATAGCAGTCATGAGTGGCCACATTTGGACATTCTGTACCGGGGACTACGCCACAGGCTTATCATCTTCATTCATCTATCTGTAATAATTCTATTTAAACATTTAAGAAACATTTTTTATTTTTATTAAGAAAAATTAAAAGATTTGGTATTATCGATAGACTAACTTATGCACACTCTTGAGTAATATGGAAGGGTTAAGACATATTTACAAGCACAGCTTTAAAGATCTCATTTAAAAGTCCCAAAATTAGAATCGATAACTTTTTGGTGCATAGAGCTGGAACCTATAAAGAAAACCCCGTAGTAAAGTCACATCTGTACAGAATCTTTGCCTTACATAAATGCTTAGGAAAACTAGACGTGATCAAGTCAAATATTTTAATATAAACCAATCGAAACCGGAAACCTTTCAAGATGCACTAAAAAAGCAGGAACAGTTGGGATTTTACGGTCATGTGGTCTCAATGAATGGGAAATTGATACCGAAATGTTTAATTTTGTACTTTCTAGCTTTGATTCTATTCGAATCCGTCCTACAAAAAGATTGAGTTTTATTGAAGTAATGCTTGTAGTTAGGTAATATGTATTACATTAGCTTGACATGTTTGTTAAATATGACTCCAATATTATAATCCAGGTCAGAGCATAATAAAATGTCGATCCTTTGTTCCAATACGAAGATACTATGAACTTGATAATTGATAATATGGACTAATACGAACATTGTTAATATGAAATTACTCAAAGCTGTTTCTAACAGAATAATGTTTAACACAGTTTAAATATAAATATTTTAAGTTTTGTTAAGGTTTTGTAGTTGGTTTAAATCTTTAAAATTTGAACATAAACAGTTTTGTTTCTCATAATTGTCTAATTTCAATAATAGTATTAAAAATTTCTATTTGCGACGAGACCTATGAAATTTGTTGACTATAAAAAAAACTGTGATATTTTTGAAAATCTATAAATCAAAAGCTCGATTGGGTGTATATTTCAAGTGATTAATACATACAGAGATTTACTTACAATAATGAAAATAAAATTATTTTTTACGTTTGGCTATCCTAAAACTCACAAAAATGGGTTTAACCCCTTTAACTTTTAGGTATAGATACATAGATGATAAAAGTAAGGCTAATTTAATAATAATAAGGCTACGTAAGGTTAATTTATTTGTTTTAAGCGGATTATGAGTAGTTATGATCGAATCAATAGTTAGTTCATACGATCACAAAAATTCCTCGCTATACACTACAGAGAAAACTTGCGAGAAAGTAAAAAAAGGTGGTATTTAATGAAAGAGGTTAAAAAATCAATAAAGGTCATTGTACATTACAAATCCCCACTCTCGAGCTAAATAATATATAAAACATAAATATGTAAACCGGAATATTTTATAAAGGTAAAAAAATAGTTTTCATCGAAATCGGATAAAAACTATCAGATGAACATGCGCGTTACAGTTTATCTGGCCAAAGAAATCTCACCCCACCATGAAAATCGACTGTTGCATAATAGACATATATTGTGGTACTGTTTACCAGGATATCTACCCGTGTTTTTCCACTCCTACGCAAGTCACACCCATTTTCCCACATTAAATACCACACAAATCTTTTTCTCTACTTTATTTCCTAACATGTCTTTTATAAAGTAATATTTTTTTATATAAATCTGCTAATATTGATCATGTATAAACATTGAACTAAAGTTGAACTTCCATCAATTCGAACGTCTATATCTAAAAATTTTTATATTTTGAATGAAATTTGGTTTCTTTAGGATTTACTTGTTAATTTACATTAAAATTTGTGACTCTAACTTGAATATTTGTACCTAAATTTTTTTTGAGATTTAAACAAAAATCCAAATTATTTTTTGTGTTTTAAATTTTTTGTTCGTATTTGTTTCTTAACTTCTCGTGTTTAGATTGACAATTTTATTTTTTGTTTAATTTTGACTAAGTATCATGTCTAATGTAGTTGTTGTTTAGGTCATCAAGTGAAAGGCTAGTTTGATCTCTAGAGGTTTTACTAAATGGAATGGATGAGATCATGAGAAAGGATTACTTCATGAAAATTAATAGGAACAAAAAGAAAGTGTTGTGCAGCAGCAAGAGTGGTTTAGAAGAGATGGGAAATTTAAAAGAAGGAAACGAAAACATACACGCAGTTGAGGAATTCTGATATCTAGGGAGTAAAATAACAAAAGATGGTAAAGACACAAGTGATATCAAAAGTAGAATACTCAAGCTAGAAAAGCCTTTGAAATGAAAAACAGCATACTGACTACAAACACTGACTTACAGATTAGGAAAAATTTCTTAAAACACTACGTTTGGAGTGTAGCATTATACGGGAGTGAAACGTGGGTGATAGGGGCTGTAGAAACGAAGAGGATAGAAGCATTTGAAATGTTGTGTCATAGGAAAATGTTAAAGATTAGGTGGGTGGACAAAATAAGTAATTTAGAGGTTCTTAGGCGAGTGAATGAAAAAAGAAGTATATGGAAGCATCTTACCAGGAGAAGGGATTGGCTAGTGGGGCATATCTTAAGACATCCAGTTATTGGTCTATCAATAATGGAGGGTAATATTGAGGGAGTGAATTGTAGGGAAAAGGTTAGAATATATAAAGCAAATTACAAAAGATGTAGGGTGTTACAGTTACGTTGATATGAAACGACATGTGCAAGATAGAACAGCATCAAACCAGTCGAGAGATGGATGACAAAAAAGCTTTACCAAGGAAAATGAGTAGCGAGATGGTTTATACAATTGCCTTCCTCACTGAATAGAAAAGTATGCTTATCAGCATGCCAGGGCCTCTGAAAAGCATCTACTTTCCACCCTGCAAATGACACTTTCACTTCATTTATCACAGAGGCTGGCGGTATAATGAAATTTATTACTCTCAGAAGAAATAACTATGACTAAAAAAAAAAAAATCATTTTATAGTATCTTTTACAACGTCTTTGGTTCAAAAGAGCGCCGGTTTTGATATATCAAATTAAGAGATTTATTTTATTGAAAAACTGAAAATAAATACATCAACAAGTTCATCTTACCTTCCGATTTCATGTATGAAAAATGATGTCATGCATGTGTCCTCCTCTACTGCGCTGGCACGCATCAACTCTGTCCATGAAATTGGATATTACTGCACGACAAGTTTTTACTTCCATTTGCCCCATAACCCGTCGAATTTCCTCCTTCAAGTCATTGATGTTTCGGGGTTTATTGGCATACACCAATGACTTCAGATGACCCCAAAGAGGAACGTCACAAGGCGTCAAGTCACACGACCTTGGTAGCCATTGATGGTCGGAATTACGAGAAATGATGCGATCCTGGAACCGTTCACGGAGCAACAACTTGGTTTCTCGTGCAGCGTGACAGGTGGCACCATCCTGCTGAAACCACAACTCGTCAATGTCCATTCCATCCAAATGACGCCACAAAAACTCCCTAATCTTCGTACGGTATCGGTCTCCATTTACTGTCACGGCTTGTCCTTCTTGATTTTCGAAAAAGTAAGGGCCGATGATACCGCCCGACCAAAAGCCGCACCAAACTGTCACTCGCTGTGCAAACATTTCCCTTTCATTAACCACGCGAGGGTTTTCTAAACCCTCGCGAAGTCTTACCGCGAAGTCGCCTGACAGTAGCCGCATAACTCTCTCCACTCTGGTAAAATGTTTTGACGATTAACACTCGTTGTGCAATAGTAAACTTCTCCATGGTTAGACACAGACTGCGAGAGTACTATACTGCGAACAAGAGAAACTACAACTGAATCGTCAATCGGAATGTTCTCCGAAATAGAAATGAGGTCTAACAATGTTGCCAACCGATAAACAAAAATTTACCAGCCGTTTAAAAACCGGCGCTCTTTTTGAATCACCCGTTACTTCAGTCACATAACTGACTGACTATGTGATAAGAAACAGAACTATTTTTTGTAGCCCTTGAACTTGTAGATTAAGTGAAAATAATGTAACACGCCATCTCTCTGTTATGGGCAAATAACATAAACTTAGTTAAAAAAGATTAATGATCGTGAAAAGAATAAAATAGTAAAAGACGTATAGAAAGGTTGAAAAAGGAGAAGTACATTGCTCCGGTATATGGCGTACCTTCCAACACATTATCTACGATTTTTAAAGATTAAAATAAAATTAATGAAGCGATAGAACAGAATTACATAACAAAGAATAAGAAACAATTTAAACTTACACCGACAAGAATATGTGTATTAAATTGGAAGCAAGAACTACACGGGAAAATTCTTCCCATATCAGGTGTAATGCTCCGAGAAAAAGTAGATCAATTAGCAATGCAAACATGGGCATCCCAAATTTAAAGTCAGCAGGCCAGTAGATGGCTCAAAAAAATTTTAAAGTCGTCAAGGAATCGTTCAGAAGAAAAATTGAGATGAAGGTGTCTCATTTTCTTAAGAATACTGTGAAAATTACAAGTAATCAATTTTTCCCCTTAATCAAAATTTACAATGTAGAAGAAGTGTTTAATGCTTTATGATACAGATTAGTTTTTTAATATTTACCCGATAGAATATTAGCTTTAAAACGTGATGAAAATTCTATATTTCTAAATTTTTAATTTCGCCCATAACAGGCAGGTGGATTGTCAAATTATTTGCACTTGATCTGCTAGTTCCAGGGCTACAAAAAAATTCTATTTCTTATCACGTGGTCAGCTAATTATATGACTGGACTATTTAAGAACAGAAGATGTAGATGTTTAAAAAAACACTAGTCAGAGTTATCTCCTGTGAAAGTAATGCATTTTATTATACAGCCAGACCTTGTGGTGAATGAAGTGAAAGTGTCATTTGCAAGGTGCAAACTAGGTGCTTTTCGGAGGGCCTGGCATGCTGATAAGCATTAGCTACTTTGTACTCAGTGAGGAAGGCATGGAAAACCACCTCACTCTTCGTTTTACTTAGTAAAACCTCTAGAGATTCAAACCAGCGTTTCGGCTGTTGACCTAAACACCACAAAATTCTAAAGGCAAGCCTACTTTTTATATATTATCTACACATTAACCGTATTTCTAGTTTTGTTGTTCTCCAATTCTAATTTTCTTGTAACTCGAATTAGTATCATGCTCCCTTAGTGGTTCGAGTTAAGGAGATAAAACTGGATTACTCGTAATAATTGAAATAGTAGTCCGAGTCTACACAAAGTTATTTTAACTTTTCAATAAATTTAAACAGCAATAACTTTGTACCTATCTTGAAGCAATATTTGTCAATGATTTGTTTATTACTTTCTCTTGTCCTATATTTTATATAGGGAATTAAAGTAAGTATTGTTTTCATGGCAATTTTTCGAAATAGAATTTTTACCGGAACGAGTTTTTGAATTTATTGGTTATGAAGAAAAACATCAAAAAAATGTGTTACATTTTATTTTAATATCTCAATAGGTTGATATGTTTTAAAAAAAATGCAAAATGGCCGCCAAAAAAAGAACTAAGCATAACTTTATAAAAACATTTTCTTTGGATTGACAAGACAGATCATGTCCCGAGATTTGGCACGAAAATTTTTAAACACCTGTATAGGTAAATAAATTTTGAAGATAAAACGGATTCGGCGGGGATAAAACGGATTCTCGCGGGAGCCAAATTATTACAATGAAAGGATTGCTAATGATAGACCCTTGGGATTCCCAATTCCGCCACATTTATATACCTGCTTACTTGGCCCCCGCCACATGATTTAAAGAACATTTTATTTGTTCTCTGATATTTATACGGCTCTGTGGCGAAATGGAATTTCTTAAGAGCCTATTAAATTTCGAAAAGTATTTAAATGAGTACGGGTTAATAACATTTTTACTTTTTGATACAACAAATTGATAAAAATGAAATTTTTTTTCTGTGCGTGGAAACAAATAGTCAATTCATTAGAAGGTAAGTTATAAACATTTATGCATTTCATTTTTATAAAAATTTGTACATTACAATTTGAAAAAATATTGCGACAAGGCTCCTTGAACCTGTTTGTATGGATTTGGTGCACTATTTTATTATAATTGTGTTTCATCATTATCATCTTTATACTTTTAGTGAACCACAGAAAATACCTACGTATAGCAAGCATATAGAATGTTTTTTAACTATACTGCGGGGGCCAAGTAAGGAGGTATACGAATGTGACGGAATCGGCAATCCCAAGGGTCGATGACAAGTAATCCTTTCATTGTTGTAATTTGGCCGCCGCCACATGCGTTCAACCCAACGATTCTTATAAAAAATTTCGCATAAAATTTTAGAAATAGCGAATAAGTTAAGTTTTTTTGGACGTTAAAACAAAAAAAAAAAGAATAAGTTACGTTAGACAAACAAAAGTTGTAGCATTTATAATCATTTTTAACTTTTAGAATACATAATTTTACCCTAAAATGAACAGTAAATGTGTAATTTTGAAAAAAAACCCGATTTTTCAAAAGAGAGCAGAGTTCCCCTCAGGAGAGAATTCCTTCCGAATTTTATTTTGTGCGTGTGTACGCGCACGGGCGTCTGTTTATCCTACAGAAAAGACTACTGCACTGATTGGGCTGGAACTTGGAAACAAAGTTTTCCGCTATCAACCCCGAGGGGTTATGGGAATAAGCAATGTAGTCTCAGAATTAATGGCACCACTCTCATTCAAAAATATAAAAATCTAATTTTCTTTTGAAAAAAACCATAAACGATTTTGATTAAACTGCCCTCATTTACTGCAGTGTAATTAACCCTAACTAATTTGTTAGGGTTAATTTGGAAGGCTTATTCAGGTAGCATAATGGTCATTTTGGATAAATTTATAAATAATTTTTGCTTTACTTTAAAAGAAAAAAATATTCGATTCACTCAAATAAAATAATTATAGAGGAAACCCCCGATTTTCCGAATCACACTCAACCGTAACTCGGCTTAAAACGAAACGGATTCAAAAAAGTTTTATTTTAATTTGGTGATCATATGATTTTAATGTTGTATAGCTTACTGACTACAAACATCGACTTACAGATTAGGAAAAAATTCTTAAAACACTATGCTTGGAGTGCAGGATTATACTGGAATGAAACGTGGGTGATAGGGGCTGTAAAAAGGAAGAGGACAGAAGCTTTTAAATGTGGTGTTATAGCAAAATGTTAAAGATTAGGTGGGAGGACAAAATAAGTAATTTAGAGGTTCTTAGGCTAATGGATGAAAAAAGAAATTTCTAAATGGAAATATCTTACCAGAAGAAGGCATAGGCTAATGGAGCATACCTTAAGACATCCCGGTATCGGTCTATCAATAATGGAGGGTAATATTGAGGGAGTGAATTGTAGGGGGAGGCAAAGGTTAGAATATTAAAAGCAAATTACAAAAGGTGTAGAGTGTTACAGGTATGTAACGGGTGATTCAAAAAGAGCGCCGGTTTTTAAACGGCTGGTAAATTTTTGTTTATCGGTTGGCAACATTGTTAGACCTCATTTCTATTTCGGAGAACATTCCGATTGACGATTCAGTTGTAGTTTCTCTTGTTCGCAGTGTAGTACTCTCGCAGTCTGTGTCTAACCATGGAGAAGTTTACTATTGCACAACGAGTGTTAATCGTCAAAACATTTTACCAGAGTGGAGAGAGTTATGCGGCTACTGTCAGGCGACTTCGCGGTACTCTAGGACGTAATGAAGCACCGAATGAATCAACAGTTCGCAGGCTCATGAAAAAGTTTTTTGATACGGGTTCAACAGTCGACCTTAAAAGTTCTGGACGTCGTCGTTCTGGCCGAACTGAGCAGAACGTTGCGTTGGTTCGTGACAGTGTGGCTGTTAGCCCAGCAAAATCAATACGTCGCCGTTCTCAACAATTGGGTTTACAATGTTCTTCTGTACGGAGAATTCTTCGGTACGATCTCCAATATCCCCCGTATAAAACTCAGTTGACGCAACATTTGAAAGTGGCAGACCACCAGAAGAGACGACAGTTTGTTGACTGGGTATTGAGAAAACGGCAGGATGATGACACCTTCGCAAACAAAATCATTTTCAGTGATGAGGCGCACTTCCACTTAAACGGTTTTGTTAATAAACAGAAGTGCCGTATGTGGGGTTTAGAAAACCCTCGCGTGGTTAATGAAAGGGAAATGTATGCACAGCGAGTTACAGTTTGGTGCGGCTTTTGGTCGGGCGGTGTCATCGGCCCTTACTTTTTTGAAAATCAAGAAGGACAAGCTGTGACAGTAAATGGAGACCGATACCGTACGATGATTAGGGAGTTTTTGTGGCGTCATTTGGATGGAATGGACATTGACGAGTTGTGGTTTCAGCAGGATGGTGCCACCTGTCACGCTGCACGAGAAACCAAGTTGTTGCTCCGTGAACGGTTCCAGGATCGCATCATTTCTCGTAATTCCGACCATCAATGGCCACCAAGGTCGTGTGACTTGACGCCTTGTGACTTTCATCTTTGGGGTCATCTGAAGTCATTGGTGTATGCCAATAAACCCCGAAACATCAATGACTTGAAGGAGGAAATTCGACGGGTTATCGGGCAAATGGAAGTCGAAACTTGTCGTGCAGTAATATCCAATTTCATGGACAGAGTTGATGCGTGCCAGCGCAGTAGAGGAGGACACATGCATGACATCATTTTTCATACATGAAATCGGAAGGTAAGATGAACTTGTTGATGTATTTATTTTCAGTTTTTCAATAAAATAAATCTCTTAATTTGATATATCAAAACCGGCGCTCTTTTTGAATCAACCTATAGATATGAAAAGACTTCTGCAAGATAGAACAACTTGGAGAACTGCATCAAACCAGTCGAGAGACTGATGACAAAAAGTTTTTATACATACGCAACGTAAATCACATTAATACGTAGCGTTGTTAACGTACAAAGCACCAATGAAGTAAATGACGAATACAAGGTTTCACTAATCTGGGAATTAGTTTACTAATGCGTACGTTGAACTTTATATTATCTGTTTTGATGAATATATCAACTGTATTCTAATAATCGTAATAGTAATTAAAATAAGATACGGTAAATATTAATTACTGTACGATATTACAATCTGTTCCTTTGAAATGGCTGTACCTTCGTTTATATATCCTAATACATAAAAAAAACACTTCATATTCACGTTTATTTTATATTGTTTTCAAAACTTAAAAATATGTCTCTGCATGTTATCCGGAATTTCGCGTATCTAAAATCGGGTCCCCCCCTGTATTTCAGTTAAGCTTTTTACTGATACTTTATTTTCCTTGAAAAACACATAATTTGTACATTGCTTAACAGTGGCTATAAAAATAAATTATAAAAATACAATTAATAACACTTCCTGGAAAAGAAAGAAAATCTCATTTATATCTTGACGTAAACCTAATTAACTTAACTTTGATACACGAAAAACCTTCCAAGAAGGAAAGGGTGCATACAAAAACCCGCATCCGCAGGAGGTCACATCAAAAGGCCCTTTTGTGATCTATATACACACGCTTACTTAGGAAAAAATATAAACGAAGAAATATATTAATATATTAATAAGCTCCTAATCGCTGCGATTCTCGGAAAACTTAACTTAAAGGGTTTAACTTATCAAAAAAACCTGACAAGTTGAAAACAAAATTTCGCTGTATAAATAAAACCAATTAGTACTACTGAGAACTGGAATTGACGTCGGTATGAATCACCAATGGAAGGGGATAAATAACTGAAAATGTAAAATCTATTTCTTAAAAAAAACCATCTATTAACTTTCGTAAAGTTTACATAATTTAGGGATAAGCAGGAATCAGATGTAACGTCATTATTTGGATACTGTCTCGTAAATAATTTTTAAAAAAGGGAAAGAATGAAAAGGGGAAGATAATGTATTGTAAAGCGGTACAATATCATACCTGATACCTGCATAATACACAACATTGAATGCAATAGAACAGTGATAACTAAGCTTATACAAAAAATATATAATATAAAAATGATTCCATTTTACCAACCACATTTTTTTTAAATTTAAGAACTAAGTAATGCCATATACAGCAGGTCCTCTATTTAACGGTCTCGCATTTACCGTAGATCAGATTTAATGTCATTCATTTGAGAAAAGAAAAATTTCGCCCTCGTTACGTTACTTTCTTTCTCGTATTTTCTTCATAATATTTCTGTATTTATTCCGTAACATGTCTACATTATGATTAATGCCCTATTATAAGTCTTAATGAAGTACATAGGATCACTGTACATACGCAAATGCACTATAGTGGCCGCGACGAAAGAAGTCCGTTGTGTTTACAGGGCTCTATTTCAAAAACGACCGAACGGAAAATGTTTAACGCTACAGCAATTTAAAGCGTACTCTTTCCTGCATTTACTCGTTTAACTTAAATCTTTTTTATTTAAAAATTTGTCGGAGATACAACAATTTACGCAGAAAAAAGTACCCAGTTCTTAGCCGGTTTTCGGTTGGTGTACTTTTTAAACGTCTGTTACTTTATCCAGGCTTTCCATAAAATATCGGGATTTAGGTATGATACACATCACAAGTTTTTCTGTAATGCGAATATTTAAAAACTAAAATCACATTTTCCGTTTTAATATAACGGCCATTTAAAAAAGTGTTACTTTGGCTCCACGTGAACTTTGAGAAATGATTTTTCGACTGAGCAACAGTATAACAACAGTTTACAACAGTATCGTGCCAAGTACAGTAAACTCTTACGTTTATAAATTACAAAAAAAAACGCACATGAAATTGTGATGTAAGTAAAATGTTTTATTAAATTGGATGATGGGCAACTGGTCCTCACCAGTTAGCAAAAAATTGCAAAATTAGCAAAAATGCTAATAATAAAATTTATAGGAAATTAAAACATCTTCACTATAATTGCCCCACCCTTTCTTACTTTCTCTTGCCTTTATGAATATTAAAATAGGAAGGAAAGTATTATTTCATGTCGATTTTTAACCGCATATACACGTTTCTAGACCCCCTGAACCCAAAAACCCATTTTTTTAGCGATTGGTCAGTGAGTGAACAGAATATCTCAAGACCGGAATATCGTACGAAGTTGAAACTTGAAACTTAAGTTAGACACTACTACCGGACCCGACACGAACATTTTCATCAAAATCGGTCAACCGCAAGTAGTAGTTCATTCATGTAATTTTTCACTTTTTTGCGATTTTTAAAGCTCTACAGGATAAGGTAGGCGCTATGTCTACTGAAATTCTTGGAGAAGCTTTACCCTCGTAGAAAAAATGGTTGTTTTAAGATTGTAGCCTTAATTTATGTATTTTAGCGCAAAAGTGTATATTTAAAGTTGTAGACAATTTGAAAATTTACAACTTTTATTTCAAACATTTCTATATATAACCTTAGTTTAGCGGTAATTTGTGATTTTCTGTTGTTTTTTTTTCATGAAAATCTTAAAAAAAACGATTTTTTTTTAGATATCAGCCGTAGTTTCTATTTTACGACAAAAACGCATATAATAAAATTTATAAGAAATTAAAAGATTACAACTTTTATTTTAAGCATTTTTCTCTACAGAGCCTAGTTTAGGTTTAAAAAGTGATTTTCCGTATTATTAAGCCTAACTAAGGTTGGTTTTCATTTTGCATCATTCACTCATGATTAAAATTAGGTTATATTTTTTGAGGTTAGTTTTTTTGTTTATTTCTAATGTTCTATTACTAATGTTAGGTTAAAGTGTTCATTTTTTCATTGGCAAGAGAAAGTCACGTGAGTGTTTAACACCAGTTTTTTTTAGGTTACAAACAAAAAAACTTATTTTTTAAAAATTCCCGGTTATAGGTTTCTCTTAAACCGCCTACAGGAAAACCTAACATTTAAACACAGTAAAGAAAATATAAATACATTTTAACTGTAGTAATAGAATGTAAGGTGAAGGTTATTTAATGTATCAAATGTACAGCTAATTTGAATAACTAGTTTTTATTACACTAGCTCACATTTCCTTCCATTACTACTCCAAGATAAAACTGGAGCGCAATTTATTAGTTAATTAATTTATAAGTTCTAAATTAGTATTCACTTCATTTACATTGCATTTGTTAAACTTCCCCAGTAATGCAAAAGGAATTTTATTAAGAGTACATCCATCTTTAACTTAAATTGTTTAGTTTTACAACAGATAAACGGCTAATCGCATTAGATCGCTCGCGAACACAAATTATAATAAATCCCCATAAAAATTATTAAACGAATTTCACTGTGAAAATTAATTGTTTTTTGTCACAAAAAATACATGACACAAGTAATAATGATAGTAATACATGACACAAGTCAAAATTTGGGGTAACTGATTAAACATTAATTTTTACTTTATCTTGCCTGTATGAATATATACGTAGAAAAGTATTGTTTTCATGTCAATTTTTCGAAATCAAGGTTTCACCAGATATACACCTTTCCAGACTACCTGAACCCAAAAAACATGTTTTTAGCGATTGGTCTGTGTGTGAACAAAATATCCAAAAAACGGAACATCTTACGAAGTTAAAACTTAAATTTTAAGTTGGGTACCACTAAAGGACTCGACACAAACATTTTCATCAAAATCGGTCAACTTGAAGTAGTATGTTATACGTCATTTTTCACTTATTTGCGATTTCCTCAAAAATGGCTCCTACCGATGTTTTTTAAAATCGCCTCATTTACACATTTTTACTGCTCTACAAGATAAGGTAGGTGCTATGTCTGCTGAAATTCTTGGAGAAGCTCCTCCCACGTAGAAAGAAATGGTTATTTAAAGATTGCTGCTTTAATATGCATGTTAGGGCAAAAAGAATATAGTAATAAAAGTTGTTGACAATTAAAAGTCTACAACTTTTATTTCGAACATTTCTTTGTATAACCTTTGGTTTAGCGGTAGCGATTTTCTGTTTTTTCATGAAAATCTGTAAAATATAGACTTTTAAAGATTTCGGCCTTAGTATGCATTTTACGACAAAAGTGTATAAGACCTAATAAAATTTATAGGAAATTAAAAGATCTACAACTTTTATTTCAAGCATTTTTCTCTACAGAGCCTAGTTTAGTGTCAAAGAGTGATTTTCCGTATTAAGCCAAACTAAGGTTGGTTTTCATTTTGCATCATTCATTCATGATTAAAATGAGGTTACGTTTTTTGAAGTTAGTTTTTTGGTAATTTTTAATGAATTATTACTATTCTACACTTTTGCCCTAAAATGCATATTAAGACCGCAATCTTAAAAATACCCTTTTTTACGAGAGTACAACTTCCCCAAGAATTTCAGCAAACATAGCGCCTATCCTATCTTGTAGAGTTTTTAAAAGTATAGTAATTGAATCGCAAAATAGTTAAAAATGACACGAATAAACTACTACTTCCGGTTGACTGATTATGATGGAACTGTTCGTGTCGGGTCCTTTAGTTTAACAACTCCTAACTTAAGTTTCAAGTTTCAACTTCGTATGATGTTCCGTTCTTGCGATATTTTGTTCACAAGCAGAGACACAGACACACACACGCAGACAAATCGCTAAAAAACATGTTTTCTGGGTTCGGGGGTCAGAAAACGTGTAATCCGGTGAAAACTCAATTTATAAAAATCGACATAAAACATTACTTTCCTTTCTATACATTCAATTCATGCAGGCAAGAAAAAGTAAAAATATTTTTTTCAGGGAAATAAATAAAAATTATTTTTATTTTGGTCACAATGAGTCAATCATAGTGTCTCTAGATCAGAGATTTTCTGTTTGAATGACAATTACAATCCTCCCATTGACATCTTAATCGATTTAGTTCGAAAAAAAAATAATAAAGGGATTTTTTGGAAACTTCCATCAAAAGGAAGTACGGAGGGATAAAATTACAATAAATTGAATAGAAAATTTGGCTTTTTCGTTGTTCCGAAGAAGAATAGTGAAAGGTAGGTCGCTCCCTTCACTAACCTTCTCACCTGGGTAAAGGTAAAGCATTCAAACAGATAGGCAAAACGGAATACCGACTGTATTTTTGTACGGAACATTATTCATAGGTTGATGTCGATGTCCTTGAGAAACGGCGGGAACATCCCACACCGTTTCCTAACGTACCGAAAGCCACTACAATACGTTCGATCGATTCAATGAATACTTAGAAGCCTGGGCGTACAAGAGGGGAAGAAAACGCACCACTTGATACGCTGTTCACGGCCGCTACATTCTCATGAATAACTTATATCATTCATTACTATGCGCTCATTATTTCCTTATCGGTTCTCTATCAAAAGTTGACTTCAGAGCACGCAGCTTGCCCGTAGTTAATGGCCAAACTTCAAAAACTAGAAAACAAAATACATAAAAATAATTCGCTTCGTTACCATTTTTCTGATTTTTATTTTTGATTAAATTGTTTACAAACATGATTAAAGAAGACAGATATAATATACAACCCAACTAATGAGGATCGGTACATTGATGAAGCTCTTCGGGTATGGTAAACAAATACACACAATAATGGTATGGTAAACAATTTTAAAGGCATTCGAGTAGGAAGAAGGAACTTCTTAAATACGATGATCAGGCTCTAAAATCAGAGTCTCAACATGCTTTTTACAGAAAGGGGTTTATACATTTGAGTAAAATATTTCAAAAATCCAACTTTGATGTCCACTGGAAAGACAAAGTATACGGCTTTCTGGGGAAAAATCCCGTACGAACGAAAATAGTTATCAATGGATGCTTGATAGAATAGATTTTAAATACCTGGAATGTGACTGAACGGATGCTAGAAATTCAGTTATGAAGAATAAACTGGATCGTTTTTAGTATATCTGTGGGGCAATAGCAGGATAACTGGGTAAAAGAGTTCTGAAAGAAATCTAGTTATTTTACAAGACTAAAGTTTTTCCAGTATAACTGCATGGTAGTGAGTTCTGGGTACCTATGAGGAAATTATTTTGTCATCAGTCTCTCGACTGGTTTGATGCAGTTCTCTAAGCTATCTTGTGCAAGTCGTTTCATATCTAAATAACTGTAACACCCTACATCTTTTGTAGCTTGCTTTAAATATTCTAACTTTTGCCTACCCCTACAATTCACTCCCTCAACATTACCCTCCATTATTGATAGACCCATACCTGGTTGTCTTAAGGCTTTGTTGTTTGCTGATGATACTTCAGTAATCAGTAACAGTTCACTGGTAGATGCTCTTGAAGTAAATACACATGTTAACATAGAGTCCGTAGTACAGTTCTTGAATCAAATGTTATTAACAGTTAATGGGAAAAAGTGTCAGTACTTGCAGTTTAAAAATAAACATAACGTTAAAGAAAGTAGAGAAGTTGATGTATTTATTCATAATAATAGTTTAGAGCATGTAGAAACAGTGAAGTTCCTGGGCGTATCTCTAGATAGATCTTTGTCCTGGGACTTCTATACCAATCAAGTTTGTAGTAAAATATCATCTGGGGTATTTGCATTAAAACAAATTGCCAGATTAAATGATAAAAAATTACTAATGGTAGCTTATCATGGCCTCATTCTGTCTCATATCCGTTATGGTATTTTAGTATGGGGTAATTCTAGCATGGGTAATATGAATAGGATTTTTAAAATTCAAAAGAAAGCTCTTAGGTGTATGGTGGGAGCTAACCAGCTAACCTCATGCAGGCCACTATTTAAGGAGCTTAAATTGCTTACAGTTCCCTCCCTCTACATTTTTGAGGTGATTATGTATGTTAGGCAAAATAATTTTATGCAGAATTTCAATGTTCACAATCATAACACGAGACACAGGAATGATTATTATGTGGCTAATCACTCCACAAAATTTTTTGAACAAAAACCTATTTATGCAGGGAGAAAATTCATAAATAAATTACCCCAATCTTTAAAGTGTTGTGAGGATTTGATTTCCTTTAAAAAAAATTTAAAAAATTACTTGATCGGTGAAACTTTTTATAGCATAAGAATTTCTTTCTTGATAGTAGTGATACATTGTGTGATTCTTGTATGTATTTCAGGTGTTATATCTGACGACATGTCCTACACTCCTCCTGGAGTCTCCAGGGCGAAAAAAAAGAAAAAAAAATGCCCCACTAGCCTAACCCTTCTTCTGTTAAGATTTTTCCATGTATTTCTTTTTCTATCCACTCAACTAAGAACCTCTAAATTAATTATTTTGTCCAACCACCTAATCTTTAACATTTTCCTATAACACCACATTCAAAAGTTTCTATCGTCTTCCTTTCTACAGCCCCTATCATCCACGTTTCACTCCCGTATAATGCTTGGGAGGAAATATATAAGCCAAATTCAGGCGGCGAAAATGCGGTTCTTGAAAAGAGTTCAAGGGTGTAGTTTGATACATCACATTACTAATGAGGAAGTCCATGCCCATTCAGATGTCTCTTAGCACAAGTTGGTACATACAAAGAAAACTGGAAACTACATTTCTGATGAACGAAGAGATGTAGGTAGGCCACAAAAACATAGGGAATGAAATTGGAATAGGACGGAAGGCCTAATCCATGACAGGAAGAAGAAAAAGAATAATAATAATAAACACTTAATTCCCTTATACAGAGCTACAAGGATGCTATTTCAAAGATACGTCTATCACGTGGCCTACACATTATAAAATCAATTCCCATACAATGATAAAAGTATTTGAAATATCACTACGTTTATTAATAAATAGATAAAATTAATTAAACATTTTCGAAAATCTAAGCTCAATACTATCTTTTTATATTAATACACAACCAAAACAAAAACAAAATTAAAGAAAATTTCAAAAATAGTATGAAGAATTTTAAGAAAAACAATCATCCTCATTACTTCATGTTGAAAAATGACCTAACCGGCAATCGAACCGAGAGGCCGCTGGTAAAGAAGTCAGTTGTGCTGCCCACTATACCGGTCAGAAACATAATGACAGCAAGTGCACGTTGTATATATTGTATTTCAAGCTAATAATTTTGGAAAACCGATATTGATGACACAAACTAAATTAATTATCGAATCGAAAAGAAAGCTTTAATAAAAAAATATTAAAGGCTTCTTAAATCTTTTTAACTTCAATTATGTATCCGATCCTTTTACCCCGGCCTGAAAATGTACATTCAATTTCTACTGTTGAAGAAAATATCAATCCAAGAGAGCAGATTTTTAAGAATGTTTCAAGATATTTCCTCTTATGTCGTCTTAAAGACCCTAGTTAACGAGGTAAATAAAGCAAGTTTAATGAAAATCGTTAAAGCTTATTAGAGATAATTGGATTTTTAAAAGGTTTAAATTATAATATTACCTAAACTTCATTCATTGCTTACATATTTTTTTATTTTCTATTAAATTTATTTTAAAAAAATCTGGTGTGATAAACTCATACGACTTTCTCTTGCCAATGTAAATAATGAACAATATACGGTAACTATGTTTAACAATGAGTAAACAATGTACAATGAAAACCATAATCTAATTTTAATGATGACTGAATGACGCAAAGTGAAAATCAATCTCTGTTCGACTTAATAATACGGGAACCACTAATTGACGCTAAATTAGGTTCTGTAGAAAAAATTGCTGAGATAAAAGTTGTAGATGTTTTATTTCCTATAACTTTAATTATACATACATTTGTCGTAAAATGCATATTAAAGCCGCAATATTTAAAAAGAACAATTGTTTTACCGATTTTGATGGAAAAAATACAGAAAATCACTAATTGACGCCAAATAAAATCGTTGTGCAAAATAACATATTTAAAAGAAACGTTATAGGTTTTTAAATGTACTACAACTTTAATTTCAACTTTTGCCCTAGAATCTATATTAGGGGCGCAATCCTAAAAAATATAATTTTCCTACGAGAGCACTGAAACCCCCCCCCCCACAAGAATTTCAGCAGATATGGCGCTTACCCTAACTTGTAGAGCATAACAAATTTAGTAAAAATGAGGTAATTTTTAAAAAAAATCATATGAGCTTTTTCGAGAAAATGGCACGAATAAACTACTGTTTCCGGTTGACCGATTTTGATGAAAATGTTTGTGTCGGATAAATGTTAGTGTTACTTAACTTAAGTTCCAAGTTTCACCTCTCTCTTCCTGTAAAGTAACCTTACTTTTTTAGTTTTAAGCAATTTTAAATTTTTTTATGAATTCTAATTTACCTAGTTTAAGTTTTAATTAGTGCGAATTTTCCGTGAAATTTTCACTATTTTGCCACACACGTTGTGCCTACAATGAAGTAAATGAGAAATCTACATTTTTGTCTTAAATTGTAGAGCTAGAAAAAATATATACATAAACTTACTACTGAAATTTTAATAACGACGTTACTTTGAAATTCTAGGATTGGAATTTATAATTTACGATGTTATTTAAAAAATTTTAATTTTGTAAATTAAATTTGAAGAGCATTTTGTTATAAGCTAGTTTAAGAACTGATCAGAATAGAACGAATGTTTTGTTAAAAAAAACCTTTTCTTTCCAGATCGAAGTTTCATAAATTAAGGAGTTTTTATTTTAGATGGTAATTTGTTGAAGAACTGAACGGAATTGTAGTAAATCCCTTTCAAGAACTTTGAAGTTCTATATTTTTCAATTCTGTAGTCATCGTTGAGGCGAGTTTCCTAATTATGGTTGTACTTATTTTTCGTAAATAACGTTGTTTTCCTTTACGCGAATTTTAAAATTTCATATAATTTGTAAAGAGATAATAATACTGTTCTAACAATCTTTTTTAAGATTGTTTGAAAACGAACCAATTACTTTCTCCCGTTTCTGTTAATATTATTAACAAGAGGTACAAAAAAAACTCTTTATTTCATTCATATAAAAATAAAAGTGTAACAGTTAAGTCTAAAACTTTGGCTAGTGCGTGCGTAGTTGTAAGTATAGAACATGATAATACCGATAGAATTCTACGGAAGGGGCGGCGATGAGGATCTATCATTACAGAGGCAGTTAATCAATGAAACTTTTAAACGTGTGAACTTCGGTCACACTTAATAAACACTTCACATGTTTCCCTTCTTGATAGCAACAATATCTCCCTACCACTAAGCTTAATGTTCATTCATATAAACCTCAGTTGACTTAGATATGTACAGCTGGTACGATAGCGCTCTCTCCCCCAGTCACTTAACAATCACTAAATCCTCCACTTCCCCAACAGGTAGAACTTTGTATAGGCCTTGTAGTATATCTATGTACCAGAATAACAACTTACTAATCCGGTACTCTAGGGAATTTCACTGTCCCAGATTATCAAATATTTAAATCTGTACACATAAAAGAAAAATCCTCATCGAGTGATTAAAATTGTCATTAACATTTCTCTAAATCCTGATCACCAGGGAACTGAAATTCGACAATTTGTTCCTTAGGGGTTGAACAGGAAATCAGATGCACTTGTATTTCGATTACTTGCGACTAATTGGTAAAACTCTGGTGTGAACACTCACACGACTTTCTCTTGCCAACGCAAATAATGAACAATATAACCCAACATTAGTTGTAATACATTAGAAATAAACAAATAAACTAACCTCAAAAAACATAACCCTATTTTAATCATGAGTGAATGAAGCAAAATGAAAATCAACCTTACTTTGCAACTTTAGTTTTAAGCATTTTTCTCTACAGTGCTTAGTTTAGCGGCAACTAGTGATTTTTCGTATTTTTATGCTCTACAGAGATTAATTTTCATTTGGCGTCATTTAATCATGATTAAAATTGGTTATTTTTTCATTTTACATTCTTTACTCATGATTAGGTTCGTTATATTGGTCATTATCTACATTGGCAAAAGAAAGTAATGTGAGTGACACCAGATTTTTTTTATCAAAGAAGTATTTTGGTATTTTATTAGCAAGAGCACTACTTAAAAAACTAAGATTACAAGAAATGAATTTATAAAAAACATTCACGATCGCAGTACTCTTCCACTATATAATAAACATATTCGGGAGAAAGTAAAAATAAATCTATGTACCATAAAAAATATATACATAAAATGTATATTAAACAACAAGATAAATATGGCAAGAGGAATTAGGCTTAAGTGATGAATACAGCGCACAGTCTTAACTTTCACCATTCACAGGTATATGTACACAAACACACACACACACACAGTGATTCACATGCTTTTCAAGCAAGCGATGCGTTCCTTCACAAATAACAGTTGTGATGTTCATCTAGGGACACCAAATACACAGAAAAACTCAGGCTTCTCTCTTTGTAAAACAACTCGTAAGAAAGAATCTTTAAGAGATTTTGGTGTTTACTGAACCCACTCTGATATTTCTTTATATTTTATTTCAGAATCTTTACAACGATCCTTTAACATCACAGTTTTCTATATAACTTATTTTATTTCATTTTTCAGCCGCATCAACGAGTAAAATGGATCGAATATTTTTGTAACGCCTGAAAAAATTATTTTAAATCAGTTAAATAATTATAACAATAAGAAAATTAAAATAATATGTTTATAAAAAAATCTGCAGTGAAATACTCATACGATTTTCTCTTGTCAATGAATATAATGAAAAATAATATATATATATATTTTTTTTTTTTTTGCTATTTGTATCCTGGAGACTCCAAAGGGAGTATAGGACATGTCAAGGTAAAATTGATGAACTGAAAGTTTATCACCAATGTGATAAATTTACTACTTACCACCAAAATTTGTTTTTGCTACTGCTTACTTCAGTAGGCTTGTCATGAACCCTATTGAATTAAATATCACACACAATAAATAATAAAAATAAATCAAACACAATGATAAATTCATCACTTACCAATAATTTCCCCCTACCACTGCTTAACTCAGCAGGCTTGTCAAGAACCCCGTTGTATCAAATTGTACACAATATTTGTTTAATTAAAGTTAAATACCAAAACTATTTAGAAAGGAATTCGTGCACACTGTAAAATGTTTCATCAATCAAATATTGTTTTAGCTTTTTTTTAAAATGACTTAAATTGTCACAACTTTTTAAACCTTGAGGCAATTTATTGATGTATTTTCTACCTGCATAAGTTGGTTTTTGTTCAAACAATTTAGTGTTGTGATTAGCAACATAATAATCGATTCTGTTTCTTGTGTAGTGATTGTGAACATCTAAATTCTGTAAAAAGGTATTTTTCTTTACGTACATTATATGTACATTATATGTTTAAGCATGCGACTTCGTAAACTGCCGTAAATGAATGGTTTATTCGTTCACATTTATTCGAATAGTACTTTTTTAAATTTTTCGAATAATTTTATTCGAAAATCCTATCACTATTTTTTATAAAATAATATTTCAAAAAAGTAACGTTTACATAGATGAAAACCTAACCTAGAAATCAGATATCTTGCCTATTAAACTGTCTCAGCTCAGTGTGTTTTATTTTGAAAAATCTCCTGAAAATTTTGTTGGAAGAAGGTACGATAATTACTTATTTCGCGTTATTCCACTTTGTACTCAACTTTGGGGTTACACAGTGGGGTAACTCAACCGAACACCTAATATTTTTTACTTGCAAAAATACGCAATTAAGATTATCGTAAACATTTCAAGGCATTATTCTTGCAAAAGATTGTTTGTTAAGGGAACCCGGTCCTAAAAAAAACAATATTTCACCATTCTTAAAAAAAATTATATAATTTTACTGGATTTTCTAATTAAGTTGACACTCACACAATAAGCGATCTTTTGATGGGGTTTTATATTTTTAATTAAAACCATTACGATTTTTATACTGTTTTTCAGGGACCAATTAAGACTAATTGTTGGATAACGTTTGATTTTCTTCGTTCAGAAATTTGTTTTATTTTTTAAAAGAAAGGTAACTTTTCATGCATGTTGTTAATAGCCCTGTTGTTTGTCTTGCTTTCTTATTTATTTTACAGCTAATTGTTACTTACAAAAGAGGTGATTGTTTGTTCGTTTCCTTCGTTTCTCCGTTTTCTGAAAATTTAGTTTTTCGTACAAGAGGAAAAGATTTTAAAAAACGGTTAGAGACAATGACTTGAGATTTTCAGGGTACAGTTATTGCATAAGAATATACATATTAACATTGCAATCTAACAAAATAATAGTTCAAACAGGTTTTATAGTGACAAATATTTGTTAATGTTTGGAAATTGTTGACATTACTAAAGAAAAAAAATTCTGATGAACTAAACGTTAATTTGAAAAACCCTAATGTTAAATGTGTATCAAGGAAATTTATGAAAAACAATTCAGCCAATTAAATCCACCACAGGCTGAGAAAATATTCCTTATGTTAGTACGGAGAAAGATATGGGGGCCGGGTCCCCTTAAATACAATATTCTCTCCTTACCGTCTCTTTATACATATGAAATTTTACAATTCGTGAAAAGGAACACGGTATTATTAACAAAAAATATAAGTACAATCATAATTATGAAACTCGCCACAACGATAACAACAGAATTGAAAAATATAGAACTTTAAACTGGAAAGGAATTCAATACAATTCCGTAGCCTACTATTTTTCAACATATCACCATCATTATCATATAAGACTCTTTAATTTAAAAAACTTTGATCGGAAAGTAAAAGTTTTTTAAGGAAACTTGCATTTTATTTTGATCAGGAGGTTTTAAATTATCTTATAAAGAATGCTCTTTAAATGTAATTTGTGTAAAATTTAGACTTATATAACAACGTATAGTGTAAATGATAAACATAGAATTCCTAAGTAATATTTTTATTAAAATTTAAGTAGTAATTTCATGTATAAGTTATATTTTTTCTCAAATATATTAAATGGCCAACGAAAAATTGTTTATTAAAATATTTTTTAATTTATATATATACAATTTTTGTAAATTATATTACTATGCTTGACAATGTCTATTACTTTTTTGGTCGCTGACAAAATAATAGCAATTTATTTATTAATAAATTCGCGAGAATGCCAGAGTCGTTTGCCGTACAGTTTATGTAGTACTGTTACAATAATAATTTATAGGTTCTTTTATCTAATGCTGATGCAATAATAGTAAGTAAAGGTACAACAGTTCCCGTAACAAATATTTGATCCTAATATTAACTGAAGTATAATTCGTTATCGCCGAATGTCTCGTGTATGAAATAATAACGGGTTAAATGTTAGTTAGACCTTCAACAAACAAGTCATTGAATTGGAATGAAATAACAGCAGGCGTAGATGACTGGTGATGTGGTAGAGGTAAAAGCTTAGAGTTTGGTTTTCATAACGGTACTTTTTCTTTAAGATTATTTTCTACAGTGCCTACATTATTATATGTATTATTACAGCCTATGTAATATTAGGTACACTTGGTAATTTACTAGACGGTTTTGGTCGACAGGACATGACAACAATCATGGACAAAAAGGCTAATGTACTATTTGTAAAAGTATGAAATATGAACAATTTCTAGCTGTAGAATTTCTACGTATTAAATTCAGTTACGAACATATCAGTAATCAGAAAACCAAATAATTTTTTACGCATATTTATTTTTATTACTTAGGTTACCCGTAACGTGATATATTGGAAATTAATTAAATAAATAAATAAACTTCGTTGTCACATAAAATAATATATTATACTAGCTAGCCCGTGCGAATAAATTCGCACAATAATTTTGATTGATGTACTTAATTTATTGTGACGGATTTTCCAAATTTTCATTTTTACGTAGTTTATTTTTTGTAATCCCGAATGTGTCCTCTTCACAACTACGTAAATATGTTTTAAATCCGATCAATAAAACTCTGTATTTAAGGGAAAACATAATCTCTATTTAAAAAAAACATTCGACTAGTTTTAAACCACCTTACAATTTGAAAGCAAAAGATCATACTGTATAAATTAAACCAATTAGTTTTGTTAACAGGGCATCGGTATGAATCACCAGTGGAAGGGGACAAATATACTTAAAAATAAATAAAAATCTGGTGTGAAACATACACACGACTTTCTCTTGCCAATGTAAATAATAAAACATACAACCAATATTTAATTTATTAGCAAACAATGTAAAATGAAAAACATGACCTCTGTAGGATTTAACATATGCGGAAAAACGTTATATGACACTAAACTAGGTTCTGTAGAAGAAAATGTTTGAAATAAAAGTTTTAGGTTTTTTAAATTACTATAACTTTGATAATGTAAAATGTTTTCCCTTAACTGTATACTAAGGCCGCAATCTTAAAAAATTCCTATTCTTAGCATTCGTTCAATGCAGGTTTTTCTCCTTCCTTGTGTCCGGCGTTCTGATTTTGTTCTTTATGGAAGGTACTAAAATCCGTAATTTTTTGTCTAAATTTGGTTCGATTCATCAAGTTTTTTGGATTTATTTCGGGTTTCTTTATGTTCTTTCTGACTTCCTTAAACCATTTTCCCGACACTTTATATCAATCAATATTGTTTAGTGTCTTAAAAATGTGTTTTGTCAACCGGTTGCCAATCATTCTATATAGGTATCCATAAAATTGTAGTCTTATTTTCTAATCGTTTTATATTATATTTGTATTTATTTATTGATTATTAAAATAAAAAAAATTACTTAACAGCTACCTAATCACAGACCTGTATTATTTTTAAAAAAAACTTACTTGAGGAGGGAAAAAATGATAAAATTAAAAATTCATAAATTTTTGTGATGTGAGTGGGATTGATGTTTAAAGCTCTTTTGTAGCGTTAACTTACAGATGTATTTAAAATTTGGCATTGAAATCAGATTATCAATAAAAAAAGAGCAATACGATCTCTTATTACATGTGGTGACACTAAAAGCTTTGAGGAAAAACGAGAATTAAGTTTTTGATAAAGACTCTACTTGAGAAGGTAGACCCAAGTAATTCTAAGAAACGTTTCCGTTCTTTACAAAAGCCACAGGAACATCAAAGAAATGAACAAATCCTCTCCTTTACGACCGTTATGTAAGCAAAGATTATCATTAGTGAACGGTTTGGTAATTTTAGATGAACTGTAGATTAACTATTCTCATAAATGCCGTTAGACTGTTACAAAATCCGCATTTTTTACAGTAATCTAGTTTAAGTTACATAATATTAAAGCTTATTCATAACGAGCAGGTTGCATACATAATTTATTAATTTTGAAATTTTATTATTACCAAGATTTTTTGCTCGTTAAAAGCAGAACTTCTGATATTCAAAAAAATTCAACATTCCAGTGAGATTAACGATACTATGGGCAGTGTAGATGTTGTTGAGAAAGTTTTATTAATTTAGAATATGTAAACTGAATAAATTACGGGAAACTGCAATGACTTTTTAGCAAATTATCAACCAGTACACTAAAACTTTGCTTATTCAAAATTCCGGTTTATTTGAAACTAGTTTTGAAATTTAAAAATTTAAAATTTTTTGTGATAATGAAAGATCTCATTTCCAATACAATTAAAAAATTTATTTTGAAAAATTTCTTATAATAAACGAGGGCTGTTTTTTTTTCAACCTCCGATAGGCCATAAATAAAAGATAAGTGAATTTAGAAAAAATATTTAATTACTAAAAGTTACGTACACTTATGTTTACTTTTCAACATAATCACCTTGACAATTGAGGCATTTTTCGTACCTATGGATAAGCTTTACAATACTCTCTTCATAAAATGACTCGGTCTGGAAGCTCTTCGTTGTGTTTCTTGTGGAGTTCATGCAGCGCGAAACCACGCTTAAAGCACGTGATTATTGTGAAACTTAACGAAGTTTGCGGAGTCATACAAAATAAAAAAAGAAGCATACTGACTTCCGGAATTGTTC
Organism: Catonia carolina; assembly: GCA_035578175.1. Classification (NCBI taxonomy): domain Eukaryota; kingdom Metazoa; phylum Arthropoda; class Insecta; order Hemiptera; family Achilidae; genus Catonia; species Catonia carolina. The sequence goes on along the minus strand of JAQMRL010000007.1, from coordinate 33,001,466 downwards.
TGATCCATGACAACGCCCGTGCTAGTGGACATTTTCGATCACTCGCTAGATAGTCTCAGCCTAGCACCGAGTGACTTCCATCTTTTCCCTGAACTGAAGAAATAGCTAGGAGAACAGCGCTTCCGAACTAGCGAGGAACTTCAAGACAACGTCAAAACTCATTCATTGGGGGCATCATTTTATGAAGAAAGTATTGTAAAGCTTGTCCACTGGTACGACAAATGCATCAATCGTCAAGGTGATTATATCGAAAAGTAACCATAAAGGTACGTAACTTTTAGTAATAAAACATTTTTTCTATATTCACTTGTCTTTAATTTGTATCTATTCAAGGTTGATAAACGACAGTTCTCGTATCAAGTTAGTTTCCTTATTTTTTAATTTAAATTTAATATCAAAAGTTAATCAATTTATGTTCAAACTAATTCAAATCTATGTTCAAAATTTATAAATCACTTATGATAAATTTGTGAAAAGAATGGACATCTTAGTTAACTGTGGACTTCTTTCTATATTCAGTAGGCTTACTTTTGGATGAAGATTGCAGTAGATTCACTGTTTTTCCGGGACAGTCTCGGATTACGGACATTTTTCTTGGTGTCTTAAAAAATAAAATACAAAAATATTTTACCCGTTATACAGAAATATTTTGGTTAATTTACAACGATATATAGTATTAACCGATGTCTGCTGGAGGCTACCAATCGTTAAAATGCACCAGAGATATCTTTAAAAATGTAATGCAAAACCTGCATAACAATTATTCTATTTTTCTTTCTCTTGCCTATATGAATATATAGGAAGAAAGCATTGTTTTCATGTAAGGCATGAAATCCCTTACTAAGAGCTACAAAAAGCATACTAAGGCTGAAATCTTTTAACAAAATCTATCTTTTACACATTTTCGTGAAAAAACAGAAATCGCTAATTACCGCTAAACTAAGCGTTATAAAAAAAATTTTTGAAGTAAAAGTTGTAGGTTTTTAAATTCTCTATAACTTTTAGTTTATACATTTTTGCGCTAAAATAGATATTAAAGACGCAATCGTAAAAAACATTATTTTTTTCTACAAGATCACAGCCTCCCCAAGAATTTCAGCAGAAATGGCACCTACCCTACCTTATAGAGCATAAAAATGTAGCAAATGAGGCGATTTAAAAAAAACCGTAGGAGCCGTTTTTGAGAAATTTGCAAAAGAGTGAAAAATGACACGAATAAGCAACTACTTCCGGTTGACCGATTTTCATGAAAATGTCGTTTTTTGAGATATTTTGTTTACACAGACACACACACACACACCAACCGCTAAAAACCTGTTTTTTGGTTTCAGAGGGTTCGAAAGCGAGTAGATCAGGTGAAAACTCGATTTCGAAAAATCGACATGAAAACAATACTTTCCTTCCTATTTATTCATATAGGCAAGAGAAAGTAAAAATAGATAAAAAAGGTTGTACTGTATTTTAAAGAGAAAATCTGAACGAATGAAGGAAACTCATCTATTAGGGAAAATTGAATCATAATTGTGAGTACGCAGTCTTAATTGTGCCGTTTCGCAAGGTCTATCCTCAATATCGTTCCAGGAAATGCTTTAATAAGTCATAACAGCACTTGTTGCGACGTCATATGCCACAGATTGCAACTGATCAGTCACCGTATCAATGACCACAGAGAACGGTATCAATCCACAGAATAAGGTTAGGTTGAATTGTTAATGAATCATAACTGCAATAGTATGTAACCTTAAAACTGTTAAGCAATCAATGTTCAACATGTCTGTAATAAACGCATTAGATGCGTGTCATTATAGCTGGTTGTCTATCGACATTTTTGAAATAAGTGTCTGGTCTGAAGGTATAAACCGGAAGAAAGTGATTTCGTTATTGTTTATAGGCTTTCATAAATGTTGAACACAACTGTAATAACAGTATCGGTAATTAATCAGTCTAATAGTCGATTCACAATTTATAGAACGAGCAGAAGTTAAGATTGGCCGTAACTAATGGAATCTGGAGGAAGAAAAAGAAGAGAGTGACTGTAGCTGCTAGGTTTAGTATTGTTATCGGATGATTAGCCATGGTTCATGGTTCACGGTTGTCGGTTCGGAGTCACTCACTTATGTGCATCCAGCGTGGTGGCCATTCGCTCTTCGCTCTCCACCGAACAAAGACATTCTCACAGAATTACCTTCAAGGACTCCTCCCCCCTCTACCGGTACAAATGTAATCGTCCACACCACAGCACCTCTCACCTGGAGCAGCAAGCACACTTACCTTACCTGCCTGCTGTTGTTGCCCGCCCGTACACAATAGCCCTCCTTCTCTACAATAGCATCATCCACCACCTCCACCACAACGTATTTCTTGTTTTCACTCACTCTCTCGCTCTTACTATGATTATATCCCGAATAGAAACGAAAAACTGAACTCGATTCGCCAACAAAAAGTAAGTTTCATCCATATAAAAAGAAGTTTTTACTCTTCTATGAGGTTAGATACGATTCAACGTTTGAACACTAATGTATTATACATTTTTTTCTTAGAATATGAAGAAGTTTTTATTAGAAATCATACTTTCATATTACTTTTCCGTGTACATTCAAACAAGGTTCCTTTCATTTTAAAGTCTTTTATAAGAGCAATTATGAATTTTTACATTCAAATATTATTCTTTATTTTGTTGAGATATTCAATTTAGTGAAATATTTTTTTAAACAAACAAACAATGTTTTACTGTCACGTTTATTAATATACCTTTTATATTCATAACATCTCAAAATTTGGTTTAATGAATGGGAAAGTTTTCTGTTGTAGCCCACACAAATGCCAATGCAAATTTAATAATCAAGTACGCTAAATACAGTAATTTGATACATAGTAAAGCAACCTGCCCATAACAGACAGGTGGAGTGTCAAATTATTTACACTCAATCTGTTTGTTACAGGGCTAAAATAAATAGTTCTGTTTGTTATCATATGGTCAGCCAATTAAATGACTGAATCATTTACGAACAGAAGAGGTAGAGCTGTAAAAGACACTAATCAGAGTTATCTTCTCTGAAAGTAATGAATTTCATTATACAGCCAGACCCTGTGGTTAATGAAGCGAAGGTGTCATTTTCAGAGTGGAAAATATGTGCTTTTCAGAGGGCCTGGCATGCTGATAAGCGTACTTTTCCACTCAGTGAAGAAGGCAATGGTAAACCACCTCACTTCTCGTTTTACTTAGTAAAACCTCTAGAGGTTCAAACCAGCTTTTCGGCTGATGACCTAAACAACAAGTAAAGCAACAATCCAAAATAACCTAAATGTTTAACAGGTTAATAAAGGCTAACATAAACTTTGATTTAAAAAAAAACACTAATTTATTGCAAGTGTAGAGTACAATCAATGAGATCATAAAAATAAAGGGAAAAATACAGAATTCCAAAACTGAATATATTAAGGAGTAAACTACGGTAAAATCCGTTAGAAAATATTTTTAACACACTTGTACGAGTGTTCCTGCCAGTGGTGTTTTGGTCAATAAGAAATACTTCTTGGGAGTTACGCGCGGTTGAAGCAATCCGCCGAAATGTCAAGAATTGTGCCAAAACCACTCGTGGAAATTGAATCACGATAATGCTCACGCTCACACTTCGTTGCTTGTCCGAATTTTTTTTTGGCAAACAACAACACCATTATGTTACCTCAGCCACCATATTTGCCGGACACGGCCCCCGGCAACTTCTTTCTAATCCCGAAGCTGATGAGAACCATGAAAGGACGACGTTTTGCCGCCATTGATGACATAGAACCAGAATCAGTAAAGGAACTGAAAGCTATACCAAAAAGTGAGTTCCAGAAATGTTTCCACGATTGGAAAAAGCTCTAGCACAAGTGTATTATAACTGAGGGGGATTACTTTGAAGGGAACGAAATTGATATAAATGAATAAATGAGATTTTTTTAAAGAAAAACTAAAATTCTCTTTTTTTTTTTTGTTAACGTCCGACTGTTCTGCAATTATTGCTAATGCAGACGGTGAAGGATGAAATGATTTTTTGTAACGTATGAAAATATGCCGTGCCTGAAGGGGATTCAAACCCAAGACCACACGATCAGAGGCGAGCATGTTACTACTACGCCAATGCGGCCGTCATTTTTCGATCTAACCTCAATACTATAAAGGAATACTAAAATTCATACTATACAGTAATTATTTTTAAAAATCTTAAATTTTCTTTTGAACTAAGACTGAATTTACTTTTGTGGCAGCAATATCTCTCATTTCTGTTAGTAACAAAGCATTCATGCTGTTTTTCTCACCATAGCATTGCAGTTTTTAGGGCAGTAAAGGGCTCTGCGTGAGTAAATATGTATTCTTTTCCCATCGATGGTGTTTCGGTTAATTGCCGGTTCGGATAACTGACGTTCGGATAATCGACGTTTATGTGTACTTACACTATCACAATACTTGTCTCTTCATACTACAGATAGATTCATAAGAGAGTAAAACCAAGAATTGCATTTACCACTTTTAGTTACAGTATTTAAGTAGATGTTTGGTCGGCGCATTGTTGGTGTAGTGGTCAGCGTTTATGATTTTTATGCCAAGGGTCCCAGACTTATGTAGCCAATCAACGTCCAAAGAAATAAAAACTAAAAAGAAATGATATCCAGGTGACTTAAACGACCATATGGCACGTAGCTATTGTGAATAGCAACGTATATAACACCGATGTAAGTATTATTACCTTTGAGCTACCAGATTTGCATTATTTTTAAAAATAAAACATGAAATTAAAGAAACATCAAAATTATTTTGCAATTATGTACTTATGCAGTCGTACGTGACATTTTTACACGTATTAATGCATTTTGTTTTGTCTAGAAACGAAGAATAATTTTCCCTTAAATGAAAATTTCTTTTTTCTTTCTTGCGACGAAGGACATTTGTCTGCTTGTGCATGCTTTGTTCGTCCTAAAAAAAACACTACTACAAAAATTGAAACGAAATTTTAAAATTAACTGTTTCTCATCAACAATTCAGAAGGTTAATAAAGTTAGTTTATGAATTTTCATAGCTCAATGTAATGAATTTAAAAAATCAAATTTCTTCATGGGCTTTGGGTATTTATCTGAGAGGGAAGGGTTTTTTTTGGCTACGGCAATCGGGAATGATGAAAGATTTCACGTAGTCTTTAGCTTTCCAACCGTAGTACATAATGTTCAAGATGGGCCCCTTCTACGTCGAGAAAACACAAACGTTTGGGTAACCAATCCCAGCAGAATACTGGGTCGGTAAACATATTTTTTAAAGTGAACTGATGCTTCATTCTTCAATTTTTTCACAATCACAATGGGTGGACACTAATCTCAATCCCTGATGTTTCTATGCCACCTTCAACGTTTCAGCAAGTAGCAGCACAATATGCTTAAGCTGTAAAAGAAAGTTGGACAAAACCTCAAATTCAATCCGTCTAGGTCCGACTCATTTAGTGCAGACCTTGAACTCTAGAAAATAATTTCTTTTGTATACAGATCTTATTTTCGTGTGTGATGTAAAAATTTTACGTTTAGGCTGATTGAATGCTGGAGCAACTGGTGATGTCAACACGACATAAACCCAAGTTTCTCTGAAGATAGAGAGTTGATATGCTCGCTGGACAAGTTTACAGCCGTGATCAGGCAGAAAGCAGCTCATGATAGCAGCGCGCTACAAAAACAAACCACCTGCAACTTTTGTAAACGGGCCTACAGTAGTTTGAAACTGTTGTTACTATTTATTTTTCAAACTTTTCCGAAATTAACAATTAGTATTAAGATTTAGCATGATTTCTATATCTAATTTTTTACAATTAGGCAAAGTAGGCCTGAGTAAAAAGTTGGCTGGATAGTGGCAGTCTCATAAAAATGTTAAACGGACCTTGATCAAATTGGTGGACGTAAGAAGGTAGGCCATAGTCTCCTCTAGGCAGGGATAGATTCTCTTTATTGTACGGCTAATAACCCATATGAAGTGATATTTTCGAAATGATTCAGAGAAACGAAAAGAAAACAGGTAAATTGGGAAAAGTTTTGGAAATTTTAAACAAAACAACAAGGATTGTTTACGATATTATAAGGACGCGAAGCGAAGCGAACCGGGGGTAGCTAGTACGTTATTAACATGGAAATAAATTAATTAAATTGAGCGGATTCGCATAGTGTTGTAATAAATTACTCAACTTGTTAACTTGAAGAAGTTAGCGAATTACATCGCTTGTTGTTCATGGGTAACATCCGAATAGGTTTTCATTAAAAACAGTAAATCAACGAAAAAACATAATGACAGATTTCTTAGAGCACATCAGTAAATAAAACTGTGCTGAATCTCCGAGCTCTAATTTATTTTATCAGGAGCGTTATTTAAGATACATACAAAATACAGATAATATAAATAAATTCATTAAAAAGAGAAAATTAAAATATTTTTTTATGCAAATAGAAAGAAGCACCATTAAATAGTATTTCAGAGAATTACATTATCAGTAAATAACAAAACTTTTAATAGTATTTACTTTTAAAATGTGAATTATTCTTTTTCGATTTTCCTTGATAGTTAGTCTTAAAGAAAATTGGTATATTTTCAATATAAATTTCGTTTATAGAAGAAAACGTTGTTTCCAAAAATTCTTAAAATATTTTACAAATAACAACGTAACCTAATTTGAAATGTTAATACTTTTAACTTATAATCTGTAGGAAAATGTTAAAAAACCATCAAACTTGGCAAATCCTAAACCTTTAAATAATTTAATATAGCCGCAGGGATGTCCCATACACTCAAGCAGCCGAATGAATGGGATGAGAATAACATGTCCCCTTTCCGAAACTAAACTACCATTTTCCCCAGCCTAACGGTAATAGCACTCAGCGAAAAATAAGGAAATTTTAATGAAACTGAAACAATGGGTACTTAAAGTGTGTAGGAAGCGAGCGACACTTATTAAACTTTTCTGTTCGAATCACATTGTTATTATATCTTTAACCAGATATTGCGCCCGCAATTTACACGGCTTATGGCTAGCATCTGTGGTGCTTCTTTTAACGATAAGCAATTACTGAAATCCTTCAGAAATACAAAGTAAATGGAAACCGCACCAAATAACTCGCATATCCAACTTTATATTACGTAAAACAATTTATTAATTTGAATTAACACTGTGCGCTATCTGTGAAAACGTACGTTATTACAAATATTTTAAGTTAATGTTTTTATTTTACGGAGTGTTGGAGCAAATTTCACATTTTAAGTACTTGGGTTGTGATATGACATATGTAGGGGAATTTTATATAATAATGAAAGTTTCTAGGTTTCAACGTATTTACTGTTACATAAATAGAAGATTTAAAAGCAAGGGCCCGGAAATAAACGCAGTTGAGGATATATGATGTAATGGGACTGCCTCTTTTGTTGTACGGTAGTGAAACATGGGTCCTAACGAAATCTGAGGGTAGGAAGTTGGAAGCAGCTAGCTGAATTGGGCTTTTGGAGCTTGGTGAGTAGAGCAACACTTGGGGATCGCATCAAGGCATGATTTGGGTAGAACGGAAAATGTGAGGCAGAGGATTGAACGATATAGGGAGAGGTGGTTACAACATATAGGCTACGCCACAAGCCAGAGGATCGATATCCGCTACTAGCCTTACAATACCGTCAGTAAAGGAGTATGGTCGTTGGGTAGACCACGAAAAAGATGGATAGAAGCTGGAACAGGCAATGTGGCTAATCACTAAAGGAGGAGGAGGAGGAGGACGAGGAGGAAGAATTTTTTGTCTTAGAGAAACCTATCTGTTAAAACATAACGATGTACAGTCCATTCGAAATAGTATGATAGTAAGTCTGAATGGTGGTACTGAATAAAAAGTTCCTTTAAGAAAATAAAATTTCCCTTTTAATTATTCTTAATGGTATTTTTATTATTTTAAGTGGTACCACAGATGCATAAGCACATAACAAAATTCCCTCTGTTCTTTATTCCATTTAAGTAACACTATCATGCTATTTCGAATGAACTATAGATACCATTTTAAACCAAAAAATAAAAAAATAAATACGGGTAAAACAAAAGTACATCACATACAAAAGGTGCAACATTACTTTGTAATATTCCTTCCTTAAAGTGCCAACGTCCGGATAAACGGACGTTCACAAAAATCATATTTCACGTAAAAAAAATATTGAAACGATGTATTTTGAGTATTATTTTATTTATTAATTTATATATTTATAATTAGTTACTATACTGAAACGAAAAGTTTATGCTGGGACAACATTATTCGGTTTAAATCTATCATTAAAACAAAACACTTATTGTAACATACACCGGCTAGGCGATGATGTTTAGTTTATAAAGCTTTTAAAGTGAGTGAACTTATAGTATATAACAGAAAATTCTATAATGTTCTATACGTTATATTGGGTTCTAGCATTTATTCCATTAGGTACACTTTTCATACGTTGAGAAGGATCTATGGTTTTTTAATATATAAAATATGAATTATTATTAGTTAGTCAGTGTTCTTCTGAATTAACTAAAGCAAGTCTGTTAAAAAACTATTTGTGCGTTGCGTATTGAAGTAGTTTCTCCACGACAGACAAATAGTGTACAATTGTTATCAGGTTGTAAGTAATAATTGATTAATTATTTAGATGTAATCGACTATGTTTCTTTTTAGTTAATGTACTTTTAAGTCTTGATTAAGTTTTAAAAAAATTTGTATTAAATTTAGTATGTTATTAAGTTAAATAGTTTATTGTGATTTCCTAAATAGCAATAATTAACTTAAGTAATTAATTTGTAAATAAATATCTATTAAAGAAGGTTTTGTTATTTACAAATAACCAAATCCTGAAAGAACCCGGAATAAACGTCACAGTATCTACTAAATTTTCTACCCACTTAATTTTACCGACCTGATGATGTAATAATCAGCGCATCGGGATTATATGCCACTGGTCTTGGGTTCGATTCCTAGGCAGTTCTGGAAATTTTTCATCACTCATTTTCAAGTACCACCCGACACCTCGATACACACACTTTATACACCTCAATACATTACACTTCACATACATACATAGTGTAAATACATTACACTATGTATCGAGACACCTCGATACATTACACTTTATGTGCACAACAATAAACGTAAAAAAAAATCAATTTTATATTTTTGATTCGTTAATATTTAAAAACTAAATAAGGGAATAAAATGTTTTAAATTATTACGATACATTTAACAGTATATTTGTTAAACGGTTTTATTTTTATCAACGATATTTCATTTCATTTTTTATTATACGCGATAAAAGGTACACCGTTGGCGTTTTAAAGGTTGAAAAATGTTTATAATAAAATATTTTATCTATATAAAGAAATACATATATACATTTCATATTTCATACGAATTAATTAGGAAAAAATGTATGTTAAATTATTTCTGGATGAGACTTAAAATTCTTAAACGCAAGAGCCCGTCTACTTGTGAACGTTTAACTTTTATAAACTTTCATAATTATTTCTGGGTCGGCTATTAATTTAATTTGTACTTAATTTGTAATTTAATTTGATGCACTATACAGGAGTTTAGTATAAACTGTGCAATGTGTAATGCGATAGTAATCCACTTTAAAAGCTTAAAAGCTTCCGTAATTTTCAATCCCCCAGGGGGAATTCATTTCCTTAATTACTTAGTACTCAACGAGAGCAAGGAAACAAATATATAAAATAAATTCTGTACTATAAAATCACGTCACTTTATTTTTTCAACTTTTTCACTACATCCTTTTCACGAATCTTTATAAATCTTATTCAATGTCTCCTTACAGAAACGTCGGGTTGGAGGCGATCCGAAAATAAAAGCTAAAATTCTAAGGAAACCTGTACAGAATTAACAATACACCTGAGTGTTTGATACCTGGTTTAAAGAAGCAGAAAAGACGTAGAAAATTTAAAAATAAACCAGGAAAACGCAATGGATTGAACCAATTACAGATTACTGTCTTTAACAACTTCCACGAAAAGAAAAAGTATAACGAATGATCGAAAAAAAGAAAAGCCAACGGTGAAAGTACAGCACTACTCCGGATATCCTCCGTTTATCCGGATATCCTGATCATCCGGAACAATCTCGATAGGGAAAAAATTATTCATATAATTGCGATATCCTACGTACAGTAACAAAAACTGATATATGGTACAGTTAATTTTATTTTGTTATTCATAATATTTTATGATGACCTTAGAATGGAGAGATATCGAGTTAGGTAGGTACTAAGTAATTCTATTAGTTTTAATTTTTGTGAAAATTATGAAGATCCTAAAGGTTATCTAATAGACAATTCCTTCCGTGCTAGGTTAAGTGCAGTACACTAAGTTTCTAATACTTTTCTGCTGCACTAAGATCAAAAAGTAGAGTACGCCATCAGCTTCCGCGCGCATTATAGCTTCCAATTATGAAGTAAATGCAGCTTCCAATTTCTATTTCTTTTTCCCTGTAAGAGCCCAAGTTTCGCTGCTATACAAAAGTGTCGGAACTGCCATTACATTATGAAATCTCATCAAAGTATATTTGTGAACTCTGTTCCATAGTGTAGTGGCAACCGTTCCGTAAATTCTTTGGAAACGAAATATTTTTGTGTCAAAAAATTTAGCTTTTCGTCAATACCGATTTGGCAGCTCAAGTAATTAAATTTTCTGACCAGCTCAATAAGACAATCTTACACGGTCGCTTCCAACAGACCAATTACTTGAGCTTTTGTGCTAGATATGCATGGATTCCACGTAATGCATAACTTTTGGAAAAGAAGAATGGCTGTTTGGAGCTGCTCTTCTGACTCGGGTACTTAACACCTTAAGTTACTGTCGAGTGAGACACAACAGCTTTATATTTAGATATAGATGGTCAGCTCTGCCAGCGAATACTACTACCATTAGTATTCGGTCCGACATCTGGGAGCATGGCGGAATGTAGGTTGTCGTTATGTAGCAGGATGGAAGAGGGTGAAAAGTGAGTCCCCGCGCCTCTAAACGAAGATATTTCGTCTAGTTTAAGCAATGGTAATCCTGATAACAAAATCTCTGGTTTTCCTGGTATGGGTTTAACGAATGGGTTGGTGTTCCTCCATCGTAAAATTAAATCGCTCCAAAGGATTAAAGTGTAGTGTGGTTAGGAATGGACTGAACGGAAAATTAACTTTTCACAATCATTGAAATGAATAATCTCGTGTAAAAAATAACCAAACGTAGGTTGAATTAAATGAAAACGGTACTAAATCTAAAAATGATGAAATGATATAACATCGAATTTTATTTGATTCTAATTATATTTTAATTGGAGGTTATTGCGAGCAGGAATTTTCTGTGTAAGGTAAAAGATACAATTGATTAAATGAAGCAAAGCTACGTCTCCATGGCTACGAACGGCTACAAGTTATACCCACGTGGGCGTTTCATATAACTAACTGTCACAGGCCTTGTTTTTAAACAAACTAAACAAATACGTCAGAATAATTAGTACAGCTGTTGGTAATTCCTAAATTTAAAATATATCCACGCTCAAAGCGAGATTAGTTCAGAAATCAATGGATAACTCCAGTGTGGTTTCACCACTTAAATTTTGTTCTAATATTTAAAATAAATTTTTTTTACACTCAACAACCCTGTTCATCCGCACTAATAGGGACTGGGACCTGTTCGCATTATTCGAAAAAGCATATAAAAAAAATTATCCAAAATTTAATACTACGCACGCATTACCAGAATGTTGTTGACCAACTGTGTATAATTAAATGAGAATACAACACTTAACATTTTAGCTTATGAAACAAAATTCCAGGCTGTGAAAATTCAGACGAAATTGACGAGAATCGGCTGATGATAAAGGTCTACAGTTCGTAGAAGAAGAAATACTTTTTGTAATCATAAAGGTCTAGAAGAAACTCACGATATTTTTAATACGGAGCGGCTTATTTCACTTTCCGAAGCAGCAAAAGTACTAGAAATAGTACTGTAGTACGTAGAGCAGCACAACAATGGTACACATTAGATGTTGCCTCAATGTTATTGATATAATTGTTATTAAGATCACTACGATTTTTGTTAAATTTATTTTTCATTAAAAAGAGAATTATTTTTCATGGATGAGGTATAAACCCATTAGCTTAAATTTAGCTTATCTTTGTTTTATGGGGTTTTTGTAATGTGATGTATGATGCTTGAAGAATTTTGGTTTCTTTTGTCTTAGTTAATTCTAAGCTTTATAATAAGAGTGATTTTACACATTTTTTTATAACATCAAAATAATTCTTTTTTCAGACATCTTACTGAAATTTCAAGAACTTGTAGATATATTGGAACTTATTAGTTTAATTTGTTATGAAAGTATTTATTTTTGCTTTTCTATAAAGCATTTTGGCTTTTTTTATTGGTTTTTTTTGGCTCATCTGGTTTTTGACGCCTCATTTTCATATTGCGTTGACGAAATATTGTGTCATCATTAGGATTTTCGGCTTTAAGGCAGCAAAAATTAATAATTTTCTGCAGCCAGGTAGTGGCGAAAAACTATAATATTTGTAATTACTAATGAACTATAAGGGTTTTACCAGTAAGCGATTTGTATTTTTAAGTGCATCTTGTATTAAGAACTTGGTTATGTTTGTTTTATTCTCTACTACACTGTTTATATTTTTGAAATTTTATTTTTATGTTTAGAGGCCTACTAAAAATAATTTTTAATTACACAACGAAGGTTCCAAAACAGAGTGCTCAGGAACACTGAAACGCTCCGTGGTATGCACGGAACAGCGACATCCATCGTGACTTGCAAGTGAACACAGTAGCAGAGGAAGTATGTAAATGTGCCAAGAAACATGAAAATCGTCTTTACGATCACGTCAACGTTGAAGCACTTCAACTGTAGGACAATAGTGTAATAGGCGACTGAAAAGAACTAAGCCAGTTGATTTTGTGTGTTAAGAAAAAGACTACTAAAAATACCGTTAGACTATAAATAAGAGTAATTACATTTAAGTCATGTATATAAGTTACTAAAACTAATGGTTAGCTATAAATAATAAGTTTCTTTTAAGTCATACCTATAATTACACAAGTTACTAAATTAATATTTAAATGAACAAAAGGATTAAGTTAGAGATTTAAGAAATTAATATGTTTATAGAACACTGTGTAAGTGAGATTACAAAATAAGCACCAGTGGGTGACTGCATTATTATATATAGGGGGGAGGGGATAATATCGCTAAAGAAAAACTGTTCGTTAGCTTCAAGTAACTAGTTGCAGTAAATCTAAATTTAAAAAAATTACACAACAATCCCGCTAATCCGACATTTTGGATAATTCGAACTTATTTTTAATTTTTTAAACATGTGTTGTACCTACAACAGGTGTTTCAAAATAAAAACGAAGTAATTTTAAGAAAAAAAAATCTGGTGTGAAACACTCACACGACTTTCTCTTGCCAAAAGAAATAATGAACAATATAACCTAACATTAGTAATAAAACATTAGAAATAAACAAAAAACTAACCTCAAAAAACATAACCTTATTTTAATCATGACGCAAAATGAAAATCAACCTCACTTTGAGTTAAAAATTAGGAAAATCACTCCTTCACGCTAAAATAGGCTCTGTAGAGAAAAATGCGCTAAATAAAAGTTGTAGATCTTTTAATTTCCTATAAATTTGACTATATACACTTTTGTCGTAAAATGTATACTAAGGCTGAAATCTTAAAAAAAATGATTGTTTTATCAATTTCGTGAAAAAAAGAAAATCGCTAATTACTGTAAAAAATTACTGTAAAACTAAGCGTTATAAAAAAAAGTTTGAAATAAAAGTTGTAGGATTTTAAATTGTCTACAACTTTTATTATATACATTTTTGCGCTAAAATCCATATTAAAGTCGCAATCTTTAAAAAAAAACAATTTTTACGAGAGCACAGCCTCCCCAAGACATGGCGCCTACCCTACCTTGTAGAGAATAAGAAACTTAGTAAATGAGGCGATTTTTAAAAAAAATCGTAGGAGCAGTTTTTGAGAAAATCGCTAAAAAGTGAAAAACGACACGAAGCAGCTACTACTTCCGGTTGACCGATTTTGATGAAAATGTTCGTATCGGGTCCTCTAGTGGTATCTAACTTAAGTTTCAAGTTCGTACGATGGTCCGTTCTTAAGATATTCTGTTCACACACACAAACACACACAGACCAATCACTAAAAACATGCTTTTTTGGGTTCAGGGGGTCTGAAAACGTGTAGATCCGATGAAAACTCGGTTTCAATAAATCGACATGAAAACAATACTTTCCTTCTTATATATTCATATAGGCAAGAGAAAGTAAAAATTATATCGGATTATCCGAAACTTCGGATTAGCGGGTTCTAGTGTAATCATATTTTTTATAGTTTTATGATTTCTTTTTAAAATTTCTCATTTTTACAACCGATAAACGGTAAACAAACTTTCCTGGTAAAAATAAAGAGTTAAACACTTGAAATAAAAGAGAGAATAAAAATACATTTTACCTTTCAATAAACAAGTAGTCAATAGTGAACATTTCGTACATTTTAGATAAAAACAATAATTCTAAAAACGATGAAAATACCTCTTCGATAAAAATAGAATACGAAGGCGGTAAAACTCATAAAAATTTTAATATACAAATAATTAGGTGGTTTTTATTTATTTTTGTAAATTAACGTACTTATTAAATTTGTATTTTTATTCTCTGAAGAGGGTATCAAATGGTAAAAGAGATATTAGCGAGGAAACAACGATAGGGAAATGTAATTCAATATTTGACCGCACCTCTTTGTGTGCCATTCAGTTTTCTTGGTAAACATAAAAGTGGGCTTATAACAATTGAAATGAAATATTTAAAAAAAGCTTAAATGAAAAAGGAAAGACGGAGTCTCAATTAAAATAATAGCCTTTCATGAAAATAATTGAAAGGAAGCCCACGTTCGGTATGGATGTATTACAAAAATATAATAATAATAATAATGGAGAACTGAACACCTAAAATATTCAGAAAATAGAACCGAATATTACGCGCGATTAAAGAAACCCAAGAGTTGAATGACAAGAGTTCATTGTCAGCTTTTCTGAGGAAAAGAAAATCAATCTAACATTGGAAAGAACAATACAGATTTACATAACATCCCAAAACTTGAGTAGGGAAAAATATCGTAAAACATCTGGTGTGAAACACCAACACAACTTTCTCTTGTCAATGCAAATAAATAACAATAAACCTAACATTAGTAATAAAACATTAGATATAAACAAAAAACTAACCTCAAAAACATAACCTTATTTTAATCATGAGTGAAAGACGCAAATGAAAATCGAACTCAGTTTGGCTTAAAAATACGGAAAATCACTCTTTCACGCTAAACTAGGCTCTGTAGAGAAAAATGCTTTTAATAAAAGTTGTAGATCTTTTAATTTCCTATAAATTTATTTTTCTACACTTTTGTCGTAAAATGCATTCTAAGGGCGAAATCTTAAAAAAATTGATTTTTCACACGTTTTCGTGAGAAAAAATCAGAAAATCGCTAATTACTGCTAAAGTAAGCGTTATACAAAAAAATGTTTGAAATAAAAGTTGTAAAATGTTTAATTCTCTACAATTTTTATTATATAAATTTTTGCGTTAAATTGCATATTAAAGCCGTAATCTTAAAAAAAACACTGTTTTTACGTGAAAACAATCTCACCAAGAATTTCAGCAAACATGACGCCTACCCTATCTTGTAGAGAATAAAAAATTGAATAAACCAGGCGATTTTAAAAAAAATCGTAGGACCAGTTTTTGAGAAAATCGCAAAAAAGTGAAAAATTATACGAATAAACTACTACTTCCGGTTGACCGATTTTGATGAAAATGTTCGTGTCGAGTCCCGTATTGGTATGTAACTTAAGTTTCAAGTTTCAAGTTCGTACGATGTTCCGTTCTTGAGATATTCTGTTCACACGCACGCACGCGCACACACACACACACACACACAGACCAATCGCTAAAAACATGTTTTTTGGGTTCAGGGGGTCTGAAAACGTATAGATCCGGTGAAAATAGATTTCGAAAAATCGACATGAAAACAATACTTTCCTTCCTATATATTCATATAGGCAAGAGAAAGTAAAAATCAAGAAAATAATTTACAACTTTTTTAGTTTATTTAATATCGCATTACCAACTTGGTCATTACTACTGAGGAATATGGTACGGTAGGTTTGAATAACTTCCAGACTATAGCCATGAGTCAAACCCGTGACCTTTCGCATGGCAGCTCAGGATTGCGTCACTTCAGCTTCAATACATATTATCACTACATTTTTTTGTGTTCGTTTCATCATCTTTAGATATGTATGTTTCGTATGTGTATTTTTTTCTAAAACTTATTTACGAAATTTTAGATTTTTGTAAAATCTAATTTATAATTTTATTAATTCAACCAATATAAAGCGTTTCTTCATTTACTACATCTGCTACGCTCACGTCAATATAAGTAATATCTTGGGGAATATTTGTTGTCATTCCAAAAATTGATTTTTCAACAATTACAGCTTTACGGTTTATTTCAGTGCAAAAGTACAAAATGTACCAATGTAACAAATGTTATAGATAATTAAAAATTTTACAACTTTTAAATTTGACTTTTTTTGTTAGTATTTTATTTTAGCCGTTATTTATCCTAAAAATTGCATCAAAATTAGTTCCTTACGAATTTACAATCATAAATGCAGTGAACGGTTGTAATTTAACAAAATTTCAAGAAAAAGGACAATGTTGCAACTTTTGTACGTAATATTTCTACGAAGTCCAAGAAGTTAGTAAAAATTAAAAGCTAGTCAAAATGAGATAATTTAGCATTCTGGAAGTACAATTTTTATTTTAAACGTAATATAATATAGGGCTCGTTCTCCTGCATTGTTAAGAATTTAGAGCGATCAGAACTGGCAAAAGCTTTTATATGAGATGGTCGAGAATTTCCCGATTTTTAGGTGCATCCTCCACGTTGTGATCTTAGATAGGTGAAATATCTGTTCTAATGAACTGAAAAGAAAATCTTTACAGCTCATAACCATAGCTCTAAAATTGGACGAAGCAATAAGTTCCACTTTTTACTTTCTCTTGCCTATATGTATATATAGGAAGGAAAGTATTGTTTTCATGTCGATTTTTCGAAATCGAGTTTTCACCGGATCTATACGTTTTCAGATCCCCTGAACCCAAAAAACATGTTTTTAGCAACTGGTCTGTGTGTGTCTGTGAGTGTGTATACAAAATATCTCAAGAACGGAACAATGTACGGACTTGAAACTTGAAACTTAAGTTACATACCACTACCGGACCTGACAAGAACATTTTCATCAAAATCGGTCAACCGGAAGTAGTAGTTTATTCGTATAATTTTTCACTTTTTTGCGATTTTCTCAAAAACTGGTCCTACTTTTTTTTTTAAATCGCCTCATTTACTAAACTTTTTATTCTCTATAAGATAGGGTAGGCGTCATGTTTGCTGAAATTCTGGGTAAGACTGTTTTCACGTAAAACATTTTCTTTTTAAGATTGCGGCTTTAATATGCATTTTAGCGCAAAACGTTATATAATAAAAGTTGTAGAGAATGTAAAATTCTACAACTTTTATTTCAAACATTTTTTTGTAAAACGCTTAGTTTAGCGGTAATTAGCGATTTTCTGTTTTTTTTCTCACGAAAACGTGTGAAAAATCGATTTTTTTAAGATTTCGGCCTTAGTATGCACTTTACGACAAAAGTATATATAATCATATTTATAGGAAATTAAAAGATCTACAACTTTTATTTAGAGCATTTTTCTCTACAGAGCCTAGTTTAGCGGGAAAGAATGATTTTCCGTATTTTGAAGCCAAACAGGTCGATTTTCATTTTGCATCTTTCACTCATGATTAAAATAAGGTTATGTTTTGTTTTTTGAGGTTAGATTTTTGTTTATTTCTAATGTTTTATTACTAATGTTAGGTTATATTGTTTAAATTATTTGCACTGGCAAAAGAAAGTTGTGTGAGTGTTTCACACCAGATTTTTTACTTTGAAGTAACTTTATCATGCATGATGGGAATCCACCTTTGCGTTGCTTCACGAGGCACACACAGGCCATCCGATTTCGGAAAACCTGCACAAACATGTATGAAGGAATTAAAATCTTCTAGAAACCCTTCAAATAATGCAATACTGAATGAACACCCACCGGATGGAAGGAGGAAAAAAGAAGAGCCTACAACGAAAGAATGCTGAGAGTGTTGGCTGGAAAAAGAACTTCCAGAAAAGTCTAAAATTACTTTACAATAGTCTCAAATGGCTCTAAATACACAAACATTACCCTAGTACACATATTATACTCCAACACGTTTAATTACAGTCGGGTTTTTAATAAATTTACGTCAAGCGTAAAATAACTTTGTAAACTAATTACGTATCAATTAATAAAACGTTGTTATTTATAATTTACTCATTAAATTCCTCTGGCCACTGGGTAGATGTAAGAGAAATAAATTTAAAAATAAAAATAATAAAATAATGCATAGATGTTTGTATCAAAACCAGATAAAAATTTTAAATTTTTATTGTTTCAAAATTATAGGTTTATATAAAATTGATAAATGAAACTGTTCTATCCTTCTCTTGAAAAATAATCGTTTAACTTGTTCTTTTTTCCCTAGCACCGTAAATTTATTTGTTCAACCTTTAACTAAGCAAAAATTTCCAATTTTCTTTAATACCACCGCATTAAATTTGTCAATTCTATATCTCACAATATCAACCACATAAATTAATAACCTTTAATGTACTATAATAATAACTACAATCAACAACGGATGATAAAAGTGATTTTTTGTTTTTTTTTTTTTTTTTTTTTTTAACGTTTGGCTCTTCTGCAATTACTGCTAATGCAGACGGTGAAGGTTGAGATGATTTTTTGTAACGTATGAAAATATGCCATGCCTGAATGGGATTCGAACCCAAGACCGCATGATAAGAGGCGAGCACGTTATCAACTACGCCAATGCGGCCGGCATTGATAAAAATGAGTAAACCGAAATATTTTTTGAAGGTTATATAAGGAGCGTTAGAGCGATCTAATGTACCATTTATTTAATATTCGATTGGTTTTCCCACATTGGTATAACTTACACAGGATTTTCTGTTTACAATTACATAGCTTTCTGATCAGATTGGAGAGAGAGAGACAGTCACCGTTACCAAGCTAGTAGATCAGAGGAAAAGATAAGTACTATTCCTCTACCAAATTACAAAAGGGGAGCGAAACTCCATTCTCGCTCCTACAGAAATCTCCTTCCTACAGAGAAACGATCTTTCAGATGCTGAATTGTTTCAAAAAAAAAATATTAAAAACTTTTCTTTCACAAATTCCATTAACTTCCTCCTGAATACAATTGTAGTACAACCTCCTGTAACCGAAAACAGTTAAAATTAATGGAGGAAAGCTACGAAACCCGGACCCCATTTGGTTTTTTGAATTCTTTTGAATCCAATTTTATGTTAAAGTAAGTCAAAATAATTTCAGTACGTACTTTACTTATACCGTATTCCTCTTAACTTTGAAACCGATGTAACCAAATTATACGAACGTACGGTTAGAAAAATGATATTAGTGACCAACGGTTCATATTCGACGGCGAGGTGCCAGAGACGAATCATGATATATTAACATATATAAATTTATATTTGCTTCTAGCAAAGTAATAAGCTACTTCTGTGCTTCTGGTGTCGTTCAGAGCTTTATCATAAACGTTGTTATTTTTATACGGTTTCAATTATACCCTAACGAACTAGAGACTGAAGATAAAGGCGGAGCATAGTGATCTAGATCACAGCACACAGCCAATTGACTTTCGTTAATTAAGGTAATAATATATATGTACAGTTCATATAATAAATTTTTTGTCTAGGTTTCTTGTTCAATTAACCTTTCTTTTGATTTCCGTAAATATATGGGACCGACATATGGGCCACTCTGTATTCAGAATCTGTAAATATGTTCCAGGCAATAGGGTTTCCTGTACAACTCGGAAGCCATAGATTTCACTGTTGGTTTGATGGTCCATCCCCGACGCCAAAGGTAAACAATTCATTCACCTTAGTTGTTAGTAGCTAATTTCTGCTAAACAGCATCGTTTCAAGTTTCGTTACTAAGTATTATTGCTTTTGAAATGTAACTTAAAATGTAAAATAGAGAATTAAGTAACAGCGTTGATTTTGAGAGACAAAACTAGAATAATCTAAATTAAGGTATTCATTTAATTAAGTTATAAGCCGTAAGTACACAATTTAATACCTTAATACATTAATAATGTACAAAATTGACCAAGAAAAAAGCAATAGACCATGTCCTAAAACTCGACAGACGAACCTAAGAACCTGCATAGGAAAGAAAAACAAAGTAGATGGGCAATGGAGAATTCAAACAAGCGAACAAAGTCTATAAAGAAAACGAACCCATAACAGATACAATAAGGAAGAAAAGGATATCTTTTCTTGGTCATCTTATCAGAACACCTAAAGACAGAATTTTGAACAACATGATTAGAAAACTCTTTCCAATGGTAACATCAGGAGCATGGATCCGAAATTTCAAAGAAGACATGATCGAACTCGGATTAACTTCCGATGATTTAGAAACAAAACAGAAACATTAAAAATCTTAAGAAATAAGGAAAGTAGATTTGAAACAAAATCAGATGGAAGAACAAACCCAAGCAGGAAGAAACCAGTCGTTTCAAGAGTAAGTTCGGCAAGGAAGATCAGCCCGAATGAAGGCATACTGGAAGAACATCAAGCTAAAGAATATGAAAAGGAATAAGCTGTCTAAATTTGACTAAAGTGATCCATTGTGGTTATAAAAGACAAAAAAAATGTATCAAAAACAGAAGTTATTTCTATTGCTATTGGTATTCCATTGCATTCCTATTGCATAGCATTGTTATTCCATGCCATTGCTATCATGCTATTTCCATTCGAAATAGCATGCTAGTATTACTTAAATGGAATAAAGAACAGACGGAATTTTGTAATGTGGTGATGCGTCAGTGCTACCGCTTGAAAGATTTTTTTTGTTAACTTTCCCTGTTAGTGAATGAAATCGTTTGAAAAAACCAACAAATGATAGAAAATAAAAAGCAATAATGATTTTCCAGTAACACACGGAAAAAAGAAATCAAATTAAAAACATTTAAGATCACCTCTTTAAACCCTTACAATTAAGTAATTAAAAATTGGGTGAGGGTTGGTCTAGAGGTAAAGTCGTCGCCGCGAGTCAGCTGTTCAACAGCTGATTTTCGGAGACGAAGGTTCCTGGTTCAAATCCTAGTATAAAGGTTTAGTACAAAGTCTTTTTATACGGATTTGAATACTAGACAGTGGTTACCGGTGTACTTTGATGGTTGGGATTTAATTAACCATACTCTCTCAGGAATGGTCGGCCTGGGTCTGTACAAGACTACACCTCATTAACACGTCATACACACCATCCTCATCTCATTGGGTCATGGAATTGCTTACTGTCCTGAATTGAACAGATTGCAACGTATACAAATTAGGAATAAAAAAAAGATCACCTCTTTAGTTTGTCCGCTAATTACTTTCCGTCCATCTAATTTGCTTTTAAACTACGATATTATAATAATTAATCACATTGGTGTTTTTAATGCATGGGTTTCAAGGTATTCAAATGCAATGGCACAATAACAAATGCCAGTAAAATAATTATGACGAAAATTCCATATAATTTTCAAAATTGCAAAACAAAAATTTATATTATATTTTGTAAGAATAATTAAAAGGGAAACTTTACTTTCGAAAAGGGAATTTTTATTCCAAAAAGTTACAACCATACATTATTTCTTGAAATACTTTTTTCTGTAATTATAAAATTTTAAATCGTTCTTTTAAACACGTATATTTTTGTATTGTATTTTACTAAATTATATCAATTCCCATATTGAGTTGCTGATAAATAAAGATTTATTTATTTATCGAAAAAGGGGAATATTTACACACAAAACTGGAGCATTTTATTTCGCTAATTTTTATGAGGACTTCCGTTTTATTGCATTCAAAGCTGGTATTTTTCAAAAACGTATGTCAATGGAGGTTTGTTTACGATGATAAAATTTCCAATAAACCAAAATTGTAGGATAAAATATTGAAGTACAAAAGTTCTTGGTTTATAATATTAATTTTTATATATATACAGGTACTATTGCTTGAAGGGAACCCGGTCTTAAAAATAATAGAATTTCACCACTTTTTTATTTGTTTATTTAATCCTATTTGATTTTCGGAGTACGCTGGTACACAATTAGTAAACTTTTGATAAGTTTTCATAATTTTATTAATTATTTAAATTGACACCATTAATTTTTTTCTACTGTTTTTCGGAGACCTATCAAAACTTTTATTGGATATCTTTTGATCCTCTTTGTTTAGAAATTTGAATTATTTTTTTAATAGAAAGGTAACTTTTCATACATATTGTTGGCAGCCCTGTTATTTGCCTTGCTTCATTATTTATTTTACAGCTGATTTTTTCTTGCGAGTGAGGTTTGTTCATTTTCTTTGTTTGTAGGAATTACGTTTTTTCATTCCAAAGGAACATTTTCTCAAAAACGGTTAGAGATATTGACTTGAGATTTTCAGGGCACATCCAGTGCATAGGACTACACTTTTTGACAAGACAGTTTAACAAAAACGTACCTCAAACAGATTTTATAATTAAAAATAAGTTAATTTTTGAAAATCATTGACATTACCTAAGAAACTTATTTTTCTAATGAACTAATAGTTAATTTGAGAAACCCACATGTTAAAATGTGTATCAAGATCCAATAAATCTCTGTAAAAAAAATCAGCCAATTATCTCAATCGCAGGCTGAGAAAATGTTCCTTATGTTAGTATGGAGGATACGAGGGCCCTTAAAAATACACCTGAAGGCCGTAATTTGAGAAATTTTAATTTTTGTACAAGAGCTGAGAGTCTACCATGAATTTCTCACGGTTATCATTCGTAAAATCTTAACGAACACAGAAAATAAGGATAAGCTAAGTTAAATACAATCATTGTAGCCGTTTTTCAGAAAATGAAATTTTTCATTTTTTTTTTAATTTAAATAAAAGCCCTTAATTTATTGGACGCATAGTTCCAAGGAAAACCCTTGAGAAACCCCGTTTTTACAAAAATTAATTATTTGTATTTTTTCATCAGGGTGCAATACCCTTAATTTTTAGGATACATTGTTAATTTCGAAAACCCTTTCTGAAAACCGTTAAGGAAAACCTATTTTTAGTAAAAAAAATGACATTTTGAAGCTGCTTACATTGCAGTACATGACCATTAATTTTTCGGTTACATTTTTGATTCCACGGGAATTATTTTTGAAACCACGAGATTCCTTGAGAACACCCGTTTTTGAGAAAATTACATGTTTACACAATAAAACCTCGCTTAACCGAAATATAGGGGACGGACCCGATTTCGGATAATATGGAAAAACATATTTTTTAAAATTAAAGAATAGTACAAGTAAATACAAAGTATTTTTACGATTGATTGTTAATACGCCTAAACGAAAATACAGACATTTTAAGACAACAAAAAGATCTTATTTTAATATTCGGTTTTTATAAGTCTGAGATTTAAGATGAAAAGCTCTTTTGCGGCAATATCACGCCATCGTTTTATTAGAAAAACGTCTGATGGAGAAGATTCCTCACACTATTCAAGAGAACGTAAGGCAACTTAAAACTAATTTCAAGAATAATAAAACCTTATATTCGTAATTTATTTCATTGGAAACTGTTCTGTATCTCACCGACGCTACGTATTTGAATTTAAATACAGTATTGTGCATTATACAGGGTGATTCACGAAGATATGCATAAACTTTGGGAGCTCATTGTACATGTAAAAATAATGAAAAAAGTTTTTATAAACATGGTTCCGGAAATGCTTCGTTACCGAGTTAGGGCTAGCAAAAGATTTCGCCCGAATTTCAGTTCACCAGGTGAAATGAGGTCTTCCTGAAATTCTGGTAAGGTAGATTAAGGGGCGAATTCAATCATTTCTTATGGTTTTTGACCTGATAAATTCAATAAAACAGGTCCCAGAACTGTGAGTTAAATAGTTTTTGAGAAAACCAGTGTCAAATATAAAATATGGAGTGAAAAAAACACTTTTTTTCATCTTTGGGCAACAATAACTATGTTATTTCACAAAAAAATAGATAAAAATTTTGAATAAAACTTGTAGAAAATTTTATTCTCAACAAAACGGTGTAAATAAAGTACACAGAAAGCGAATAGATGTTTGAATTAATGAATTTTTATTCGTAACAGTACAAAGTAAAATTAACCGGAAAAACATTAATCTAAACCTATTCAACCAAATTACTGTGAATTATTAAAAATTTCTCCGCCGACTTCAATGCATTTTTACTTTCTCTTGCCTATATGAATATATAGGAAGGAAAGTATTGTTTTCATGTCGATTTTTCGAGATCGAGTTTTCACCGGATCTATACGTTTTCAGACCCCCTGAACCCAAAAAACATGTTTTTAGCGATTGGTCTCTGTGTGTGTGTGTGTGTGTGTGTGTGTGCGTGCGTGTGTGCGTGCGTGCGTGCGTGCGTGCGTGCGTGCGCGCGCGCGCGCGCGCGTGTGTGTGTGTGTGTGTGTGTGTGTGTGTGTGTGTGTGTGTGTGTGTGAACAGAATATCTCAAGAACGGAACATCGTACGGACTTGAAACTTGAAACTTAAGTTACATACCACTACTACCGGACCCGACACGAACATTTTCATCAAAATCGGTCAACCGGAAGTAGTAGTTTATACGTGTAATTTTTCACTTTTTTGCGATTTTCTCAAAAACTGGTCCTACGATTTTTTTTAAAATCGCCTCATTTACTAAACTTTTTATTCTCTACAAGATAGGGTAGGCGCCATGTTTGCTGAAATTCTGGGTAAGGCTGTTTTCACGTAAAAACATTTTCTTTTTAAGATTGCGGCATTAATATGCATTTTAGCGCAAAATGTTATATAATAAAAGTTGTAGAGAATTAAAAAACCTACAACTTTTATTTCAAGCTTTGTTTTGTAAAACGCTTAGTTTAGCGGTAATTAGCGATTTTCTGTCTTTTCTCACGAAAACGTGTGAAAAATCGATTTTTTAAAGATTTCGGCCTTAGTATGCATTTTACGACAAAAGTGTATATAATTAAATATATAAAAAATTAAAAGATCTACAACTTTTATTAAGAGCATTTTTCTCTACAGAGCCTAGTTTAGAGAGAAAGAGTGATTTTCCGTATTTCTAAGCCAAACTGAGGTCGATTTTCATTTTGCGTGTTTCACTCATGATTGAAATATGGTTATATTTTTGAGGTTAGTTGTTTGTTTATTTCTAATGTTTTATTACTAATGTTAGGTTTATTGTTAATTATTTATATTGGCAAGAGAAAGTTGTGTGAGTGTTTCACACCAGATTTTTCTGCTCGTTTAAGGATAGCTTTTGTTGCTTTCCTTTAACGGTGTAAAAGCTTCATTAATACGTCTAAGTATTAATGTTATTTTAAAAATCTGGTGTGAAACACTCACACAACTTTCTCTTGCCAATGCAAATAATTAACAATATAACCTAACATTAGTAATAAAACATTAGAAATCAACAAAAAACTAACCTCAAAAATATAACCTTATTTTAATCATGAATGAAAGACGCAAAATGAAAATAGACCTCAGTTTGGCTTAAAAATACAGAAAATCACTCTTTCACGCTAAACTAGGCTCTGTAGAGAAAAAATGCTCTAAATAAAAGTTGTAGATCTTTTAATTTTCTATAAATTTGATTATATACACTTTTGTCGTAAAATGCATACTAAGGCCGAAATCTTTAAAAAATCAATTTTTCACACGTTTTCGTGAGAAAAAAACAGAAAATCGCAAATTACCGCTAAACTAAGCGTTATACAAAAAAATGTTTGAAATAAAAGTTGTAGAATTTTACATTCTCTACAACTTTTATTATATAAATTTTTTCGCTAAAATGCATATTAAAGCCGCAATCTTAAGCAGAAAATGTTTTTACGTAAAAACAGCCTCACGCAGAATTTCAGTAAACATGGCGCCTACCCTATCTTGTAGAGAATAAAAAATTGAATAAACCAGGCGATTTTAAAAATAATCGTAGGACTAGTTTTTGAGAAAATCGCAAAAAAGTGAAAAATTACACGAATAAACTACTACTTCCGTTTGACCGATTTTGATGAAAATGTTCGTGTCGGGTCCGGTAGCGGTATGTAACTTAATTTTCAAGTTTCAAGTTCGTACGATGTTCCGTTCTTGAGATATTTTGTACACACACACACACACGCACGCACGCACACGCACGCGCGCGCGCACACACACACACAGACCAATCGCTAAAAACATGTTTTTTGGGTTCAGGGGGTCTGAAAACGTATAGATCCGGTGAAAACTCGATTTCGAAAAATCGACATGAAAACAATACTTTCCTTCCTATATTTTCATATAGGCAAGAGAAAGTAAAAAATGATTTTGCACTCCATTTTTTGCATTTGACACTGGTTTTCTCAAAAACTACTTAACTTACAGTTCTGGGACCTGTTTTATTGAATTTATCAGGTCAAAAACCATAAGAAATGATTGAATTCGCCCCTTAATCTACCTTACCTGAATTTCAGGAAGACCTCATTTCGCCTGGTGAGCTGAAATGGGGGCGAAATCTTTCGCTAGCCGCAACTCGGTAACGAATCGTTTCCGGACCCATGTTTATATAAACTTTTTTCATTATTTTTACATGTACAATGAGCTCCCAAAGTTTCTGCATATCTTCGTGAATCACCCTGTATGGAGCATTGAAATACATTTTATTTCTTCTTGTCATCAGTCTCTCGACTGGTTTGATGCAGTCTCCAAGCTGTTCTATTTTGCGCAAATCATTTCATATCTACATACCTGCAACACCTTACATCTTTGTAATTAAATATTATAATCTTTGCCTCCCCCTACAATTCACTTTCTCAATATTACCCTCCATTATTGATAAGACTAATACCTGGATGTCTTCAAGATATATCACACTAGCCTATCCCTTCTTTAGGTGAGATGTTTCCATATATTTTTTCTTCTTTCATTTACTCACCTAAGAACCTCTAAATTACTTATTTTGTCCACCCACTTAATCTTTAATATTTTCTTATACACCACATTTCTATCCTCTTCCTTTCTACAGCCTCTATCGCCTACGTTTCACTTCCGTTTAATGCTACACTCCAAATACTGTGTTTTAAGAAATTTTTCCTAATCTGTAAATCAATGTTTGTAGTCAGAAAGCTGTTTTTCATTTCAAAGGCCCTTTCTAGCTTAAGCAATCCTACTTTTTTATAATTATTTTACTCCCTAGACAGCAGAATTCCCCAACTTCCTATATGTTTTTGTTGCCTACTTTTAAACTTCCTATCTCCTCTAAAACACTCTTGCTACTGCACAACACTTTCGTCTTATTATTAATTTTCATGAAGTAATAACCAAATTTAAAAATATATGGGATCCGTTTCGGTTAAGCCGGATTACGGTTGAGCGGGGTTTTGCTGTATGTTTTAAAATTGATGTTATTAGTCTAAGAAAATGTTTTATTATAATAAACAGCCAGAACCCGAACGAACCTGGAATAGATATCACAGTATAGAATTTCTGCATGAGTAGACTTTTGTAAATGAAATTTAATACAGTGACAAGTTTTAATAAGATTGTTTAATAGCAAACAAGTAAGAAAAAAATATAAAAGAATTTATGAAAATTAAAAGAGAAATACAAAAATATTTTCTAGAAAATGTTAAAGAAAGTCCTTCTACATGAAGGACTACGTTAATACCAAAAGTATTAAAATGAAAATAATGTAAGCAGTAAAGAATATTTGAATAAAATAATATGTTTTAGGACACGCAATTAAGAATGTTAATATACAAGGCAAAACACCATAAGACAAATGAACAATTTAATTTAAATTTGTAATAATAATTAATTGTTGGTGTCCAGTAATGTATTCAAATTAAATTTCATAAAAATAGAAACGAGCAGACCAAAGAGGACGAAAATAAAATGAAGATACGATAGGACCATTGAATGTGATATTTCAGTTTTATATTTCCGTTTAGGTAATAATGTAACGGACGCGTATGTGCTTGACGAGGGGAGAAGTGGGCTTAACCTTGAGTGGGAGCGTTATCAGAGAAACAGCGTTAAAGTGTACATCGTTAAGCGGATTAAATCCCGTTATAAATTTGTTGTATCACAATACTGTCTGGTACCAATCACAATTTCCACGAAACATTCCCACCTTCCTCATTAATATTCAGTAAATATAAAATATTATAACGTACGAATCTGTATTAATAGGCCTATTATAAAAAAGTCAAGTTGATTGTTTGTTTGTACGAGCTTATCTCAAAAACTACCCACGCGTTTCAAAAATGATTTCACTATTGGAAATCTTAAAGCTTCCTGAGTCTCATAGGTTGTATATCATTATGTAATTTTAAATTTCGGAAAATAAATTCCTTATCAATTAAAAAAAAAAGAAGAAAACTGGTGTAATTGGCTTCTATTTCAGGAAGTATGGAGTACAAGCCAGTTGCGTTGACCAATACACCACGAACCGGCCTACAAAGTGTAAACTACAAAACATACCATTCCGGCTAACAATTAGTCCTGAGATAACATTTTTGGTTTAAGTTGTACATAAAATCGTTATCCATCGACAGGGCTTGTTAAAAAAACCTCTTTTGGATTGATTATTAGATGAGAAACCCGTAATTAAAGAGCTTTGTGGATCAAGGGGTTATGCTACAAAAATGTAAATGCGATCAAAATTCTAAAGTTACTATCGTTTTGTAAATTGTCTCTTTTTTTAATTTCTCTTGCCTATATGAATATATAGGAAGGAAAGTATTGTTTTCATGTAGATTTTTCGAAACCAAGTTTTCACCGGATCTACATGTTTTCAGTCCCCTGAACCCAAAAAGCATGTTTTTGGCGATAGTGTGTGTGTGAACAGAATATCTCAAGAACGGAACATCGTACGAACTTGAAACTTAAGTTAGACACTACTACCGGACTCGACACGAACATTTTCATCAAAATCGGTCAACCGAAAGTATTAGTTTATTCGTGCAATTTTTCACTTTTTTGCAATTTCCTCAAAAACGACTCCTACAATTTTTTTTAAAAATCGCCTCATTTACTACATTTTTTATGCTCTACAAGATAGGGTAGGCGCCATGTCTGCTGAAATCCTTGGAGAGGCTGTTTTTGCGTAAAAAAATTGTTTTTCTTCAGATTGTGGCTTTAATATGGATTTTAGCGCAAAAGTGTACATATAATAAAAGTTGTAGACAATTTAAAATCCTACAACTTTCATTTAAACCATTTTTTGTATAACGCTTAGTTTAGCGGTAATTAGCGATTTTCTGTTTTTTCTCACGAAAACGTGTAAAAAATCGATTGTTTTACGATTTCAGCCTTTATATGCATTTTACGACAAAAGTGTATATAATCAAATTTATAGGAAATTAAAAGATCTACAACTTTTATTTAAAGCATTTTTCTTTACAGAGCCTAGTTTAGCGTGAAAGAGTGATTTTCCGTATTTTTAAGCTAAACTGAGGTCGATTTTCATTTTGCGTCTTTCACTCATGATTAAAATAAGGTTATGTTTATTGAAGTTAGTTTTTTTTTATTTCTAATGTTTTATTACTAATGTTAGGTTATATTGTTAACTATTTCGATTGGTAAGAGAAAGTTGTGTGAAAGTTTCACACCAGATTTTTTTTTTCATTTTGGTTCCTACATATTTCCACCTAATAAAAATGTATAGCCTAATATGCAATTGTAAGCTTTTCAAACTGAACTTTTCAATAAAAAATGACAAAGGTTTTCATATATGTTTTAACAAATGAAGATAAATGATTACTACCAACGTTAATTGTGATTTTTCTAAAAAGATTGTCTATGAGATTACAATGCATTCTGGTGCAATCAAGAGATCTGAACACCTTTATAAACTTCAAAACATAAAATTAAGCAGCCTCTTTATCCACTAGTAATTCTTTAAGAGGAAAAGTTAGATCATTTTATGTCATTTACATGGTTAAATATGCAATTAACATCTTCATAAATCACAAAACAATTTTTTTGAAAAAATAAGAAATGTTACATAACACCTTCATCCACCCATCTATTTAATTTTCAAATGTCACTCTAATCGGTTCACTTGTTTTCCTCTAGAACAAATAAAATAAACACACGCAATCCCTAAAAAATACCTTTCTGGTTTTGGAGAATAATAAATAGATGAAATCCGAGAATGCAAGTTTCGCAAGCCCATAGCTCTTATTCTATTCAGTTCAATAATGATCCAATAACCTATCATATTATTATATTACATTACATTATGTTTTTGATTACCAAATAATGACTACAAATATTACAATATCGAGTACATTAAAGGATTAAAAAATATGCATTAACACTTCTCAGAATTTAGATGTTGCCTATTGGAGCTTAATTAGAGAGGACACTTCATTTAAACGATAAGAGGATTATTATTTGCTTTTATAATAGAACATTTAGAGATATAAATCATACAGGAACTTAGTAAAATTAATAAATTATTAACGGGTTGCTTAATTAGACGATTACACAACGAGGAAAAGCGCCCCATATTTTATTCAATTCAGGTCATTTGTTTTAAAAAGGTTTGTTCGTGTATAATAATTGGTTTCTGATTAATAACATTTACAGACAGGACAATTATATCCTCACCCGTATTATCTGATAATAAACTAACAAATATACAGCGTGATTCTAAATTGCGCGACAATCTCTAAGGAGATGATTCTATAGCTGAAAATACGAAAAAAGTACATATAAACATAACTCCGGAAATGCTTCGTTAGCGAGTTGTGCCTGACGAAAGATTTTGCCATGTTTCCTGGGCTAAGAGTGAAATAAAGCCACACTGAAATTCTGAGAAGGTAAATTAAAAGGGAATTTTAGTGGTTTCTTAAGGTTTTTAACCTGCGAAACGTAGGCCCTAAATAAAAGAGTCCCAAAACTTTATCGCCTTTAGTTTTTAAGAAAACTATGTGAAAACATTAAAAAGTTGGGTTAGAAAATAAACTTTTTTAAGTTTAGAGTAAAATAACTTTGTTGGATTGCGAATAAACACACAAAACGTTTCAATGGAAATTGTAGAGAATTTTATTCTAAAAATATGGTATCACGTCTACGAAATTAAACTCATTCGAAAAGTTTAACTTTCACAAACAAAACAAAACTGCATCGGAAAAAATTAAAGACAAATAATTTTTTAAATTAAAAACTACATACTCGTTAGTTTTACTTTTAGTAAAAAATTTTCGAATGAGTTTAATTTTCATAGACGTTATTTATAAAAATTTTTAGTAATAAAATTTTCTGAAGCTTTCATTGTAACGTTTTCTGTATTTATTCGCAATTTAATAAAGTTATTTTACGCTGAAATTAAAAAAGCGTATTTTCTAATCGTTTTTTTAATGTTTACACGTAGTTTTCTTAAAAACTAAAAGCGATACAGTCTCACTTTTTTAAGTTTCCTAGGTTAAAAACCATACGAGACCACTAAAATTTCCCCTTAATTAACCTTCTCAGAATGTCAGTAATATTCATTTATTTATTTCAGTAATTTCATTTTCTGCCCAGGATTCATGGCGAAATCTTTTGCCATGCACTCACTAACGAAGAATTTCTGGACCTATGTATACACATATACTTTTTGTCTTATTTTTTGCTATACAATAATCTCTCTAGAGATTACTGAGCAATTTAGAACCACCCGGTATATTGAACCAAATAGCATCCGATTAAAGTTAATTAAAAGGCGAAGATGAAGACAATGTTCCAAACGTTGTACTTTAAAAAAAAATTCCATTTCATGAGACGACGCATCTAATGGCTGGTGGCAATTTGTAAAAAAAGCTTACCTTTGAACTATGGCAAAAAACCATTAGTGATTTCTGTATCTACTCTTTAAGAGGAGTAGAATGGCACTATTTTTGTTTCCAAATTCCGACTTTGATTTCTTTACTTATGGTTTTGGGCCACTTCCCGATCTAAACCGGAATTTCAAACCCAATCCACACTCAATAACTTTTCGTGTACATTACGAATTCAAAAACCGTTTATTGCCATTTCTTGTAGTTTTTGACTTATTTCTTATTTTCCGGTTTTGGGCCACATCAGTCGAAAACGCCACTTCAAATCCAATCTAGCCCCACTAACTTTTTGTGTAGATTCTTCTTTAGGTCAACAGCCGAAAGCCTGGTTTAAACCTCTAGAGGTTTTACGAAGTAAAACTAGGGGTGAGGTGGTTTACTCTTGCCTTCCTCACTGACTTAAAAGAGTATGCTTATCAGCAAGCCAAGCCCTTCATAAACCACCCACTTTCCACCACCCTACAAATGACACCCTCACTTCATTACAGGGTATGGCTGTGTATTGAAATTTATTACTCTCAGAGGAAAGAACCCTGACTAGTGTCTTTTACACCTCTACCTCTTCTGTTCTTAAATAGTTAAGTCATTTAATTGGCTGACCATGTGATCAGACTGCCCATAACAGACAGGTGGAGTGTCAAATTTTTACACTCAATCTGTCCGTTTCAGGGCTAAAATAAATAGTTCTGTTTCTTATCACATGGTCAGTCAATTAAATGACTGAATCATTAAAGAACAGAAGAGGTAATGGTGTAAAAGACACTAATCAGAGTTATCTCCTCTGAAAGTAATGAATTTCATTATACAGCCAGACCCTGTGGTGAATGAAGTGAAGGTGTCATTTGTAGAGTGGAAAATATGTGCTTTTCAGAGGGTCCTGCATGCTGATAAGCATACTTTACCACTCAGTGAGGAAGGCTATTGTAAACCACCTCACTTCTCGTTTTATTTACTAAAACTTCTACAGGTTCAAACAAGCCTTTCGGCTGATGACCTAAACAACATGTGATAAGAAACAGAACTATTTTTTGTAGCCCTGGAACCAACAGATCGAGTGCAATTAATTTAACACTCCACTGCTCATTAAGGGTAATTGTATAGACTACGAAACTAAAAACCGTTTGTTGCTACCTCTAGTGGTTTCTGAGATCTGGGTGTGACGGACGGACATAGGTAAATGGTGATGAAAATTTAAAAATTGCAACCAGTAAGATTTAAATAATTTATGAAATCTAGACTGTTAAAAGTTATGGAAATTATTAAAATGTCAAAATGACTTATTAATTGCTAAAACACGAAGTTAATATCAATATTAAAGTAGTAAAATAAGCCTAATGTAATTAAATTTCAAATGCTTTATTGTACTTTTTATTCCATTAAATAAACGGTAAATACACGACAAATAATAGACCTATTAATTATTAAAATTACAGATTTTTCTCTTTATCCGGCATATCTTCTCTAATACTTAACAGCTGGAATTGATATGTTGTATTTTCCATTATCTACATTATTATTACTATCTTTATGAACACATTGAATCAAGGCTTTCATCCTATCAGACATCAGTTTCCTTACTTCGACTGATATTACTCACTCCTTTTCCTATTGTTCGCTTATTTATTACTTCCTTTTGCCAATGTGAATATATAAGTAGAAACGGAAAGTATTTTTTTATGTCGATTTTCCGAAATCAAGTTTTCACCGAATCGTTTTCAGACCCCCTGAACCCAAAAAACATGTTTTTAGCTATTTATCTGCGTGTATGTGCGCGCGCGCGTGTGAAACAATTATCTCTAGAACGGAATACCGTTAGAAGTTGAAACTTATGTCAATTAAGTAGAGGGTGATTCAAAAAGAGCGTCGGTTTTTAAACGGCTGGTAAATTTTTGTTTATCGGTTGGCAACATTGTTTGACCTCATTTCTATTTTGGAGAACATTCCGATTGACGATTCAGTTGTAGTTTCTCTTGTATGCACAGCGAGTGACAGTTTGGTGCGGCTTTTGGTCGGGCGGTGTCATCGGCCCTTACTTTTTTGAAAATCAAGAAGGACAAGCCGTGATAGTAAATGGAGACCGATACCGTACGATGATTAGGGAGTTTTTGTGGCGTCATTTGGATGGAATGGACATTGACGAGTTGTGGTTTCAGCAGGATGGTGCCACCTGTCACGCTGCACGAGAAACAATGTTGTTGCTCCGTGAACGGTTCCAGGATCGCATCATTTCTCGTAATTCCGACCATCAATGGCTACCAAGGTCGTGTGACTTGACGCCTTGTGACTTTCCTCTTTGGGGTTATCTGAAGTCATTGGTGTATGCCAATAAACCCCGAAACATCAATTACTTAAAGGAGGAAATTCAACGGGTTATCGGGCAAATGGAAGTCGAAACTTGTCGTGCAGTAATATCCAATTTCATGGACAGAGTTGATGCGTGCCAGCGCAGTAGAGGAGGACACGTGCATGACATCATTTTTCATACATAAAATCGGAAGGAAAGATGAACTTGTTGATGTATTTATTTTCAGTTTTTCAATAAAATAAATCTCTTAATTTGATATATCAAAACCGGCGCTCCTTTTGAATCACCCTATAGTAGTTTATTAGAGCAATTTTTCACTCTTTTGCGATTTTCTTAAAAACGGCTCCTACGATTATTTAAAAATTTCTATATTTACTACAATTTTAATGCTCTACAAAAATAGAGTAAGGGACATATCTGCTAAAATTCTTGGGGAGGCTGTGCTCTCGTAGAAAAAATTGTTTTTTTAAGACTACGGTCTAAATATGCATTTTACGGCAAAAGTGTATTGAATGAAAGTTGTGGAACATCTAAAAACCAGACAATTTTATTTCAAAAATGTTTTTATCCCATGCTTAGTTAAGCGGCAATTAGTAATTTTCTGTTTTAGAATTTTTTTTGTTAATGTAGTTTTTCTTTTCTTCATCAAAATCTGTAAGAAAATAGGATTTTTAAGATTGCCGCCTTAGTTATGCATTTTAAGACAAAAGTGTATACAATCAAAGTTATAGGAAAATAAGAAACCTACAATTTCATTTTAAGCATTTTTCACTACAGAGCCTAGTTTAGAGATAATTACTGATTTTCCGTATTTTAAAGTTCTACAGAGGAAGATTTTCAGGTTTTGTTTTTCATTTCACATTGTTTACCGGTGATTAAACATAGGTAACATTGTTCATTAACTACATACACATTGAGAAAAGAAAGTCGTGTGAGTGTTTCATACCATACTTAGTTTACCTGTAAAACTCTTTATCTTTTAAAATTTTTAATTTTCCGTTTTATTTTTTTAGATCGTCCAGTGATAAATGATAATTACTGAAAAGTTGCATGTACTCTTTTTTAAGGCTATATTCTCTGTTTTTAAAGTAAAAGTTCTCAGTTTGGCTGAAAATATTATAGAAAGTTTAAGAGTAACTAATACTAATTTAGAGTAATAACTGATTTAAAGGGTTTCTACGAAGAACAAAAGCAGAACACCGGATGGATAGAAGAAATAAACCCCTACAATAAAAGAATTTTGAGAATGTGTACTCAATAAAGAGCTTACAGAATATTTAAAGTTACTTTACATTGTCTAAAATTGCCTTACACAAGTAGGAAAAATAAGATAATTAAAATCTTTTTACTTTAGTTTCGCTAAAATAACTTTAAAAGCCGATTTTGAAGTGGATATTTATACAAAATTTAAAATAGCGGCTACTTTTAGCGCTAAACAAAAAATAAATATCAAATGGAAAAAAATTAAATTATCTTTAACTTTTGTAAAGTTTTTTCTTGCTCTAAAATTGTGTAATATTAAAAAACTTATTTTTTGAAAGATAGAAAAGCCCGACAATTTCTTTTGGGTTTCTAAACTTGTATTACCTCAGTGACTTCAGCAAGTGTAGTGAGCGAAAAAGTTCCGAACTTTAAGGAATATCTCGGTAATAGAAAGTTCTCACCTACAATATTCATATTCCTAATGTTTAGACGAGGTAAATTTACAATGAAATAGTGTTAGATTGGTTTTAAGACTACGAATCTTTAAGTTAATATCAGTTTTTCAATAACAATGGAGAGGAGTTAATTTCCGATCACTAGATATAAGTACAAAGATGTACAGCTTTATAAAAGTGAATATTTCATAAGGATAGTGAAAGATGATGACAGCATCAACGCAGAGGAATGGTACAGTGACGTGATGGAGCGTGGAGCGTGTTTGAAGCGCGGGAGGAAACCATTGTACCGGGCCAGTTATTGTCACAGGCAACTTTTATAAAACAGGTAGTACAACGACCGGTTCTCTGCCGTTGAACAACAGGTGTTCTCGGCCAGGTAAGGAAGGACGCCCCCCAACTCCCCCGGACCCTAAACCGATTCCCCATTAAACTGTGAATCATCATCATCATCATCAACAACAACAAAAGCAGCTCCCTCCCACTCCACCAATTTCTACTCACGCTCCGTGGACCGTGGATACTTTTGTGGAGGGAGGAACAACGAATGGCGTAACATGTCCTGCGGAAAAGGCTGTTATGTTCCACGCCACGACACACATCTCAGGCCCTAAATTGATTCCGATTCCACCAGCATACCACCGTACCTGCTGCCACTGCTCTCTCTATTCTTTCAACAATACATTATTCCATTTTAAGAACATTTTCCAAAAGAAAAACATTAATAAATTATTATGTTAAAACAAAACTTTATTCTGTGCTAGCCACGGTATCCATTTACAAGTTAAATTTCGGGTCACGATGCTTTTTGTTATGCATAAAGCTCACGTGAATTAACAATGCCGGTAATAAATTTACCAGATAACAGTAAACCATTCGGGTTCACAGTACGAAAAATATTTTATTTAAATACAAAAAATCTCACCTTAAATAATAACAGTAAAACTTCATTTTTAATGATGCTGTTATATTATGCCTAAATCATACTAATTAATATGTTATTTTCAGTGCTACAAAATATAGTTCACTAATTTATCTTAATATCAATTCATTAAATCACAAATGAACAGCAAAGGTAGAAGTCTAAGTGATACAATTAGGTACAGTTATATTTTGGATGGAAAGTAAGTGTTTTTCAAGGGGCTTCAAAAATTGTGTAAGTCATGCAGTTGGTCCTCGATTTACCGTCCTAAAGTCTGGTCGGACACCGAAGTTAAATCCGAACCCTCAAAAAAGAGGTGGGGAAATTTGTAAATTCGTATATGTACATTGATCCTATATACTTACTTTTTTGTCCTATTACAATAGAATATTAATCATAATTATATAGACGTGTTACTGAATAAAGAAGGAAATATTATCAATAAACAACTATTCATTGTTAATTAAACTCATATTTTGTGGAATTACCTGGCATTTTTATTAATTCAATCAATAACTCTCTGTCCACTGTTAATTAAAAACATACTTTGTGGAATAACCAGGCACTTTTATAAATTCAATCAAAACTCACAAAAAAAGAGCCGCAAGGGGTGGGGGCGAAATTATTTTTTTTTTCAAATGAGTGACAAATGCACCGTACGAGGAACTATTGTCCCTTTTAACTCAATGAAAAAGACAATGGCAAACAGCCTCCTCGTTTTATTTAGTATAACCTAATACCAAAACATTGAAGACCTACCAATACCTGAACACAATAGTATTACAAATCATAAAAAATATTTAAAAACAATGATATAATTAGTTTAAAGATAAAAAATCAGGAAAAAATGAACAATAAGTTTTATACAGTGTTATTCAACATTGTTCGGTTATTATAATTTTTTCCTGAACTTTTAGACACAACTTTCTTATCTTACTTGGGGGAAACCCAACCAACGAAGGGTCAAATCTACTTTGATAATTTTTTGTTTTACCTGATAGATATTTATGTCTGTATATTGTAACTTAACATTGTAATTTATGGTAAATTAATTGCTTTGAAATTTGGAGTGAATTAATTGCATTCGATCTGTTAGTTCCAGGGCTACAAAAAATAGTTCTGTTTCTTATCACATAGTCGGCCAATTATATGACTGAAATATTTAAAAACAGAAGAGGTAGAGGTATAAAAGACACTCACAGTTATCTCCTCTGAGAGTAATGAATTTCACTATACAGCCAGACCCTGTGGTTAACGAAGTGAAGGTGTCATTTGCAGGGTGGAAAGTGGGTGCTTTTCGGGGGGCCTGGCATGCTGATAAGCATACTCTTTCAACTCAGTGAGGAAGGTTGTAAACCACTTCACTCTTCGTTCTTATTAGTAAAACCTCTAGAGGTACAAACCAGCTTTTCGACTGTTTACCTAAACAACATTGTAATACAATGCCAAAAATGACCTAATACAATTTTATTAATATCATGAACGACATGAGGAAGCAAACCACCTTTTGGTATAGCTTCCATGAATTTATTTTATTAATTTAATATAGCATATTAGGAGTTTATGTTCTATTTTAAGTTACTAAATTTTAAGGGAGCAATAAATCTCTGTTTCAAGCTCTTTTTAGGCTACTTGGAGGGTTGTCCGGTGAAGTAACAGAGCTAATCGACCTGATAAGTTCTTTTTTGTCTTCCTAATCTTATGTGGAAGAGTTTACAGTATTGTTTTATTGTGTACGTAAGGAACTTTTAGGTTATTACGAATAGTCATGTATCGTATGTACCAAGAAGTGCCCGTTATAACTCAAAGTGCTCTGGAAAGGCAGGACTGTAATCGAGCTATATTACTCGGTGGGTCTGTGAGCGTGGAACCATAATATGCCAGATTGGTTTCAGGAAGTAATGATAAAAGTGATAAAAATTTAAGAAATATTTCCCATATTGTCCATTAATTTGAAATAATAAACAAGTAATGGTGTGTTAATTGAACAATATCTATTTAGAAATATAAAAACTGTAAAACTTATACATTTTTTTACGTTTAAAATTTCAAGTGAAAACTTATAGCTACACTTTAATGACAAAATATATTTTTAGGATAACATTTCTAAGTTGTTTGATAAGTAAGTGGTACAGAGAAATCAGACAGAACTTTAAAGCACATCAGGTTAAAAGGAAAACATACCGGACTGAAACAAGTAGAAATCGATGACTTCAAGGACTTCCATGAGAGCAAACGTAGATAGAGGACAAACTCAAGAAAAACAATATAAGGCTACAATATGCCCATAATACAATAGTACGGGAGATACAAAAAGGTTGGGAACCTCTAGAGGATCAAATCAGCGTTTCGGCTAATGATCTAAACAACAACAAGGCTGCAATGAGAAATGATCAGAACGTAAGATCCAAAGAGAGCTTATAGAATTATTTAATGTTTCTTAACATATTCTGTAATAACTCTAAACGAAAATTTAAAAAAAACAATCTAACAGGAATATTAATTCTAAGGAAAAAACAATATTTCAATGTCATTATCTTGTGTAGATGTCAAAACAATTAGTGTAAAATACAACCACATAATTTCCTACCAATTCTGGTTTTAATTTTGTGGTTTTTTAAACACGATAAGATATTACATCCTCTGTGTCCTCACCGCACAGCTTTAAAGAGGATAAAATTCCTAAATATGCCATGTAGTTCAAAATTAAAATCAACCTGCAAAACAGAAACCGTTATGCGTCAATTCTTACTTCTCACGAAAGCAGTGCAATGTGGCACCAATGCGGGTAATGGTTCTAACTCTACATGTACTGTGTAACACAGAGTGATTTTTAGTCCTGTAACCCAATAATGTTAATGTTAATGTCTAGTAAGAAAAATAAATTTTGTTTTGTGACACGAAGTTGAGTGGGCCCTACCAACCGTTATAGATACGGCAGTGTGAGTTGATTCTCCTTGATCTGTGTAAAAGTTTGTGCCGTTTCCGGTTGTGTTACAAACAGAATGTCTTTTTCCCTAGAACAAAGGGTTTTCATTCTTGAACAATATTTTGTTCTGCCATAACAGACAGGTGGAGTGTCAAATCATTTACACTCAATCTGTTCGTTGCAAGGCTAAAATAAATAGTCCTGTTTCTTATCACATGGTCAGCCAATTAAATGACTGAATCATTTAAGAACAGAAGAGGTAGAGGTGGAAAAGACACTAATCAGAGTTATCTCCTCTGCAAGTAATGAATTTCATTATACAGCCAGACCCTGTGGTAAATGAAGAGAAGGTGTCATTTGCAGAGTGGAAAATTATGTGTTTTTCACATTTTTTATTTGCTTTAACGTCCGATTGTTTGCAATTACTGCTAATGCAGACGGTGAAGGATGAAATGATTTTTTGTAACGTATGAAAATATGGCGTTCCTGAATGGGATTCGAACCCAAGACCGCATGATGAGAGGCGAGCACGTTACCAACTACGCCAATGCGGCCGGTACGTTTTTCAGAGGGCCTGGCATGCTGATAAGCGTACTTTTAACAAGTAAAAAAAAATTTTAAAATGAGAAGTCAAGAAATCGGGGTACTGACCAGGCACTCGCTTGGAGGTTCAAAGAAATACTATGCGAAAATCTTGTCCAGGACAGCCAAAAATTATACTAAAATTAATTAATCACAGATTAATTCTTATTATTTTATAGTGTTTATGGTTACAGCTTATTTCAAGGATGTTGTGTAAATTTATGCGACTAAATTAAATGGATACATAAGTTAAGTATGTATTCAAAATCGTAAACAATAGTCCAGTAATCTGATAACAGCCCAGAAAATTTTCAAATTGAACCGCGTGACAACTTCTTATAAAATAAATAATATTTAAATGAAGTTCCTGCTAATTCGGAAAGGGCTCAGTTCCGTCAAGTTCAGGTAAACGTTTCTTAAGTGTAGAATGTTACGGTGGATATATTCGCCAGTAAGTTCGTGAAGTCTGCCAACATTTATTTTTTTATAGCAACATAAAAGTAATGTACAATACCGGTTTAGTAGATTCACACAAATGAAATGTGAGTACAGATTGTAAGCTGAGTAGGTGCAGTTTATGACCTTTGCATTGTTTAAACATATTCTGATATTCAGGTGGCTGTGGTTTGTGAGAAACGCTCCACTGGTCGTAACGACATACGTGGATCTAATGTATACTTTAGCTCCACCGTATTATAGTTAACGTCCAGCAATAATTTTTAGGGCAACGTTTACAAACAGTTCTGAAGGCCAAAAAATAATTAACCGTTACAATGAAACTCCTATAAAATCACCAACAACGGTGAACTGAAAAAAGTAAGCGCAACTGGTCTTTTACAAGTCATGACAGAACCTAAATTTTAAATTCATTAAATAAATAAAATGTATTTTCAAGTAAACTACTAATCTACGTTTACAAGTCATAAGTGTTACGGATAGGAAATGGGGAGATTATAATACTGCACAAAACGCAAAAAGGAGAGTGACCAGGCATTCGTTTGGAGCAGCTAAGGAAAACTGCGTGTAAACCTTGACCTGAACAGCCTAACTTTTTTTTTTGGTTTAACGTCCGACTGTTCTGCAATTACTGCTAATGCAGACGGTGAAGGATGAATTTATTTTTGTAACCTATGTAAATATGCCGTGCCTGAATGGGATTCGAACCCAAGACCGCATGATGCGAGGCGACCACGTTACTAACTACCCCAATACGGCCGGCTAGCCTAACATTAGTATTTTAAAACTGACAACGAATAAATTCTTAATAATATACATTGTCCATGCGCGCAATCAAACTTTTCAGTTATCCATTACACTTTAATTTAAAAAATCTGGTGTGAAACACTCACATGACTTTCTCTTACAAATGTAAATAATGAACAATATAACCTGACAACGTAAAATGAAAAACGGTCACCTCCGTGATAAAGTGAATAGCGCGCTAGCCTACTAAACGGAGGTCCCGGGTTCGACTCCCAACTAGGGTCTGAAAATTGTTACGTGCCAAAACCCATCAATACAGTTTCTTAACCCACCGTAACCGCTAATGATCAAGCTGCTGATGCGACTTTAAATAAACAAAAAACCTGAAAACATAACCTAATTTTAATCATGAGTGAATGATGTAAAATGAAAACCAACCTCAGTTTGGCTTAATAACACGGAAAATCACTCTTTGACGTTAAAATAGGCTTTTTAGAGAAAAGTGCTCAAAATAAAAGTTGTAGGCTTTTTCATTTCCTATAAATTTTATTACTACACTTTTGTCATAAAATGCATATTAAAGCCGAAATCTTAAAAAATTCGTTTTTTGACAGATTTTGATGAACAAACAGATCACTAATTACGGCTAAGCTAAGCGTTATGCAAAAAAAAACAACACAAAAAATGCCGTAGGTTTTTAAGTGTTCTAAAACTTGGATTTACACTTTTGCCCTAAAATGCATATAAAGGCCGGAATCTTAAAAACCCCATTTCTTTCTTCGCAGAAAGAAATAGGGTTTTACTTCTTGGGAAGGCTGTGCTCTCGTGACAAGAATTTATGGAGGCATGGCGCTTACCCTATCTTATAGAGCATAAAAATGTAGTGAATGAGGCGATTTCTAAAAATTCGTAGGAGCCGTTTTTAGGAAAATTGCAAAAAAGTGGAAAATTACACGAATTAACTCCTGGTTAACCGAGTTTGATAAAAAAGTTCGTATCGGGCCCTTTAGTGGTACCTAACGTAAGTTCCAAGTTTTAACTTCGTACAATATTCTGTTCTTGTTGACAGACACACACACACACACACACACAAACACACACACCAATCGCTAAAAACATGTTTTTTTGGGTTCAGGATGTCTGAAAACGTGTATATTCGGTGAAAACTTGACTTCGAAAAATTTACATGAAAACAATAGCCTACTGTCCTTCCCATACATTCATAATATAGGGCAAGAGAAAGTAAAAAACAGAACAGATCAGAAGTATTATAGGCTTATGACAGAACAATTTGAAGATAAGATGTTACATATTTTTTTAACATAAAGTGATATTCTTTTGATATTTAATTTAAAAAATGGGAACAATTAAAATATCTTATTTTATAATAAAAATTTAAAAATGTTTTTTTTTTACTGTATAAAATAGAAAATAATTATTTCATTTCCCCAACTTATACGGATTATGTTTACTCAAACGAGACAGTTGAACCAAGGTTTTCAGAAATTGATTTTAGCTGATATTAAAAAATTCATTTATATTATAAAATTAATTATCTACCGGAAACTGTTTGAGTTTATTTTAAAACTGTAGCCTGTAGTGGAAAATATTTCAAATGATTTGGAGAGTTGTTATAAATTTTGAGAGAGGTAGCTATAGTTCTTTTCGTATCCGGTAGTTCTATATTGCACAATTATAAAACAGTTTTTGTATCTGGTAGGGTATGAATAGATTTATTTATTTTTCAAAAATAAGTATTAATTCTTTCTCAGAAATATTGCTAAAAAATATTAATACACTCTCATAAAAATGTAAATGCATGCAAGCGTTATTTATTTAGTAAAAATTTATATATTTTATGAAAGGGTTTTCATTTATTTATTTAATACACAATATTTACCGACATCGCTGATCCGATAATCTATATAATGAAATTAACAATAAATTTTCAGTTATTTATATACAACTCCACTTAATGCAGACAACTATTTAAGTAGCTTAACTAGCTTACAGTACAGTTCCCTTATTTTACATTTTTTTGAGGTGATAATGTATATTAAACAAAATGCCTTTATACAAAATCTTAACGATTACTTCTTTGCAAACCACAACAACGGATTGTTTGAACACAAACCTACTTAATACGGGGAAAACATATTCATAAATTACCACAAGCTTTCAAAAG
Source organism: Catonia carolina (assembly GCA_035578175.1). NCBI lineage: Eukaryota > Metazoa > Arthropoda > Insecta > Hemiptera > Achilidae > Catonia > Catonia carolina. The sequence continues at coordinate 32,957,523 of JAQMRL010000007.1, read as the reverse complement.
TTGTGGTAAACTTAATATGTTTAAAAAAGCCGAAACATTACTTTATCGATGAGACATTTTATGATGTAGGCTACAAGAATTCCTTTCCAAATAATTTTTTACTTTCTCTTGCCTATATGAATACATAGGAAGGAAAGTATTGTTTTTATTTCGATTTTTCGAAATCGAGTTTTCACCGGATCTACACGTTTTCAGACCCCCTGAACCAAAAACAAACATGTTTTTAGCGATTGATCTGTGTGTGTGTCTGTGTGAACAGAATATCGTTCGAAGTTAAAACTTGAAACTTACGTTAGATACTACTACCGGACCCGACAAGAACATTTTCAGCAAAATCGGTCAACCGAAAGTGGTAATTTATTCGTGTTATATTTCACTTTTTTGCTATTTTCTTAAAAACGGCTGCTACGATTTTTTTAAAAATCGCTTCATTTACTAATTTTTTTTATGCTCTACAAGGTAGGGTAGGCGCCATGTCTGCTGAAATTCTTGGAAAAGCCTGTTTTGTCGTAAAAAAATCGTTTTTCAAGATTGCGGCTTCAATACATAGTTTAGCGCAAAAATGTATATAATAAAAGTTGTAGAAAATTTAAAAACCTACAACTTATATACCAAACATTTTTTTTGTATAACGCTTAGTTTAGCGGTAGTTAGTGATTTTCTGGGGTTTTTTCCTGAAAATCTGTAATAAAATCGATTTTAAGAGTTCAGCCTTAGTATGCATTTAAATTTTTAAATGCTTAGTATGCATTTTACGACAAAAGTGAATGCAATCAAATTTATACGAAATTAAAAAATCTACAACTTTTATTTATAAAACTTTTCTCTACAGAGCCTAGTTTAACGTGAAAGAGTGATTTTCCGTATTTTTAAGCCATACTGATGTTAATTACATTTTGCATTTTTCACTCACGATTAAAATAAGGTTTTGTTTTGAGGGAAGTTTTTTTGTTTATTTCTAATGTTTTATTACAAATCATCCTCATCTCATTGAATCATGGGGTCGCTTATTGTTCAAAATTAAACAGATTGTACAAACTTTAAGAATAAAAAAATATATTTCATAAAGGACAAGTGAAAATATAAATATTATTGGTAATAAAATCGGTTACTTTTGGAATAAAAATACAACATAATATTTTTACGTGTTGTTTTGACAGAATCTATTATTTGTTATGGTTGTTTTTATTTATGAATAATAACATTTAAATGACAATGAAATGAAGGAAAATACACAAAACATATATTTACGGAAGTATTTACAAACATATGTTTATTAGGGTAAATGAAATATGATAAGCAATTCGAATCGTAAAACTTTTAATAGGGCTTAAGATACTTTTAATGGGGGTATAAAGTTACATTACCAGGTATTAATGCTTTGGGTTTCACAATAAACTGCCCTTATTTCTAAACATAGTATCGACCGTAGTTTATAACGAGCGCGTGAAATAAAATTGTAAATTTAATTATTTAAATTATTTCCGGGAAATGCGCTTACGTGCGTGTTAGTAAAATGTCTCGATTATTATCGTTCGGTAAGGGATTACGAGTTTGCGTGAATGACGGTTTACTAATGGTAGAGGGGAGTAGGTGGAGGGTGTATGGGGTCATTTTCATTTTTATCGGTATATGTATACGAAACATTGTTTATAACTACAATAGTGGGGCCTAACATTTATTAACATAATACTACATGTAAACTAGTAGCGGTAAAGGCCTGTTCCCGCACTGCAAACTGCAGGCCGATATACTCCTTTTGTTTTCGGCAATCGTTCTAGGAAAATTAGGTGGAAGTGGTATGGTGTAATCTATGAATTTCCCCTAAGCAACGGTTTTCAAAACAAAACATTGATCTCTGTTGTTATAAGGCTTATGTAGTCTGGTCTCAATATTGCTACACCGTATCTGTTTGTAAGTCATGAAATGAACAAAAAGTCTTTTCATAATCAAATAAAATTTTTATTCGAAAAAACATTCCGTCTATCTATACTGGTTTCATTCCGTTTTTCAGCTCTCCTGTAAAATTTCAGGAAATGGAGTCAGCAGGTTAACACTCTTCACCAACGTTATAATTTGTGTTCTTTAAGCGTCTTATAGTAGTTATAGTACCATAACATAACCTACTATAAAGAAATTATTACTTTAAGGCAAGAAATATTATTTCTGTTTTTTTAAAGAGCTACAATTCTGAAAATCAACATTAGTACACTTAAAAGTAATACTATGACTAAGATGCCTTATTGAATGTTTTCGAAAAAGTTGGAGTGAATATCAAAACACTTCTTCGAAAGTGAAATTTCTAGAAGTATGCGAAAAGTTTAAAATTAATTGGTGTAAGGCAAGATGATCGACTGTAACATGTTCTCTTTAACTGGAGAAGGGTACAAAAAAACAGGAAATAGAACTTGCTGGTAAGCGAATGTTAAACCAAATGCCCATTACAGGATCAAAGAATGGCATTAAGATCAACTGTCTTGCTTTTGCAGACGACCTGGCAATCATTTTTAGGAATACTCTACATACTCCACACACCAAAATAATCCAGCGGTAAAATAAACTAGATGGTTGTTTTAGAAAAGAAAGTTCCTAATAACAAAATAAAAACCATAAAAGTAAAATCAACCGATTTTTATGGAGTTTTTAAACGACATTTATGGAAAACTACGGACCAGATAGTAAAGTTTTAAAAACTTAAATTTATCAGAAATTGCCACTTAACTAAAAATTGTACAAACAATGTTATTTACAAGAGCTGTAGCTTTTTTATTTTTCTATAATTTATATGTTTGTTGTTAAGGTTACTCAGCCGGAAGGCTGGCTAGAGCCTATGGAGGTATAACTAAGTAAAACGAGGAGTGAGGGGGTTTACCATTGCCTTCCTTACTGAATGGAAAAGTACGCTTATCAGCATGCCGGGCCCTCTGAAAATCACATATTGTCCACTCTGCAAATGACACCTTCACTTCACTCAACACAGGATCTGGCTGTATGATGAAATTCATTACTTTCAGAGGAGATAACTCTGATTAGTGTCTTTTGTACCTTTACCTCTTCTGTTCTTATATGATTCAGTCATGTAATTGGCTGAACATGTGATAAGAAACAGGGCTATTTATTTTAGCCCTGCAACGAACAGATTGAGTGTAAAATAATTTATATACTGATCATTTTTTCTACAAGGCATAGCTGTTTGCTGTTTACTGTTTTTTGGTGTTGTGCACTTAAAAGCTGAATTTTTAAAATGTGTTTTGAATAAAAAGTAATTAAATGAAAAGTTTTTAATTATTAACACAATTATTGTTCTCTTATAATTATGTAATATAATTAATGAGATTAGGTGTGAATCCATAAGGATGAACGATACTTTAATGGAAATAGCTAAAATCCAACTTACTACAGAAACTGAAACGGTTTTTACACACCAGACAGCTTTAAAGTTTGAATTTCAGTTTTTGGTTCATCAGTGTCGAAACAGTAGGCTAATATTCAACGTTACGTGTACAATATTCAGTTAGCAAAAGTTTTTGTTTTTTAAATAAATTAAAAAACAATTTAAACTTCTAAAACAACAATGTTCATTACTGGTTTAAAGTTTACAGTTAAAAGGATTCATTTAGATCTTCTAAGATCTTAATAGGATTTGTCAGTGAACCAACACCAAAGATTACTTTAATTAAATTTGGGCTTTTGTTTCAAAGAGAAACCAGTAAGTAATTCAATAAAAACATTACTAAAATTCTAGTTAAAATGTTTAACTTTGAAAATCCACGTAGTAAATCCAGTTGAGTCCTGACAAATCATCACTCTTGAAACTGAGGGTGATGAATTAACAAGTGTGACTAATTATCGAATTAACGAAAATTACTGTCTTATTCACTCTGTAAAATCTCGAGAACTACAATGGCTACAAACTTAAAATTTAAAACGTATGTTCCATGTGGGTTGTAGAGGCTTTTCCATAAAGTATTAAAAAAAACTTATTAAGTATGAAAATAAAATACTTACAATACTCTCTATACTCAAATTTTCAGGAGTAAATTCACAAAATGCCCTTAAAACACCTCGTTAAAACCGAATTTTACTGTATTACGTATGAGATGGCAAAAATTAAGGTAGAGAATGGAAAGGGTTTTACTACTACACCGAAAACAAACAGGAGATATATCAGGATTTGCTTAGAGTAGCAAAGGAAACTGTGGGAAAACACTGACCAGTACATCCACTATTATCATATTTAACTACGAATACTGTAAAACCACGAATTTAACGCACCATAGATTCTAATGTTTTCTATGCCCAAGATTTAAAAAATCATCTTAATGAATATTTTTTAGGTATTTATAATGAATAAAAAAATCTGACTCCAAAAATTGTTTAATGTAGGTAAATAAAGATACAAATATTTTACCCTAGTACTTAGTACCTTAGTTATACCTTACCCTAGTATCTTTTAGAACATAATCATTCAGTAAATGAGACGATTTTAAACAAAATCGTAGGAGCAATTTTTGAGAAAATTGTAAAAAAGTGAAAAATTGTACGAATGAACTACTTCCGGTCGACCGATTTTGATGAAAATGTTAGAGTTGCATCCCCTAGCGGTACCTAACTTAAGTTTTAAGTTTCAACTTTTGTAAAGATACCGTTCTTGAGATATTCTGTTCACACACACGCACTTAAACGCCTACACACACAGACTACTTACTAAAAACATGTTTTTTGGGTTCAGGGGAGCTTAAAACTTGTATTTACGAGGAAAACTCGATATGAAAACAATACTTTCCTTTCTTATTATTCATAAAGGACCAGAAAAAGTAAAAATAAGTCTGTATTTCAAAAGAAAAGTATAAAAAATTACGGATAGCAAATAAAAATAGAAGAAACAACGGAGTAAAAGAATAATGGGATTTTGGAAAAGAAACAAATCCAGACTATGTAAACGTGATTCGTGGTCGGAACTCAAAAAGAAACTATAAAATATTTACGAATGTAAAGTGAAGGGAGCGGTGGTTCCTACACAAGTATAGTTAGTTGGGCAATAAAAGACGTCAATAAAAGTCAGGTTTCATCCGAAATTAACAAAAAATGTTCCCGCCGTTGTCCACTACAAAGCTGCACGTCAAAAAAACGTACCTATACGAGAAATATGATCAAAACAATTAAGTATTTAATTAATTTTATAATCTTAAAAATACTTAACACTACATTTTTGAGTTATTAATTTCAGATCATGTTTTTAGTGTTATCCTATTACATCAGACGTATTTGTATATTAATTTTTTAGCATATCTTATTACATATTTTATTGTTATTTATCTATCACCGTGTCATACCGTTTATCTGTAAATTAAATAATGCTGACTCATAGATGTGAATTAATTAAAGTAGTTTAATATTTCTCGCGGTTTATATTTAAATTTAATTTTAAAGAACAAATTATTTTTGTACATTGTTATATTTTCTTGTCCTGTATGAAATATATGGGAACTAAAGTAAAGCTGTTTTAATATCGATTTTTCGAAATTGAGTTTCACCGGAAATACACGTTTTCAGCTTCTCTTGAGCCAAAAAAAGATGTTATTAGCGATGAAGAACAAACAATCGTGCAAGTTGAAACTTGGATAGGTAATGAAAATACCCGACACGAATATTTTTATCAAAATTTGTCAACCGGAAGTAAAAGTTTATTCTTACTATATATTTCTTACGGTTTTGCAATTTTCTCAAAAACTATACTATTTTTCAAAGTTGATGAGCTCTGAACGTACGCATTGCCCCCTAACCACTTCTTAGCTAGCCAATGACTTGCCAGCAACGTTTCCAATACTTGCTCTCGTAGCTTTGTTATATATTTTATCAGCCATTTTTTTTTGGTCTTTCAATAACAATTATAACCTATGAACCAGCTGATTATATTATAAAATAATTATAAAATTATTTTCCATCAATTATGAGGTGTTAATAATTTGTCTATTTTAACAATCGGTTTATTATATGAATTATTGTTTTTATTGATATATAAAACGGCAGGGTAAGGGTCATGAGAATTTATTATTTTAATGCCTGTGAATTTGTTTTCAATATTTCCAAAAAAAATGTTCTCCTCCGTTTGAAATAAATAACAGGGAAAATGTACATATTTCTAACCTTTTCTTGATAGGTTGTATAGGAATAAAAATAAATTGTTAATTTTATTTAATAATTTATAATAAGTTACCATCATAAGTTAATTAATTTAGTTTTTTTAATATTACGAAAAGATTTTTACTTTTTTAGTTATAGTAGGCCTATTTTTGAAGTTTCAAATGATTGTATTGTTTGTATTAACTTAAATTATTTATTATTATTTGTAAACAAGAAATAAATAAATAAATTTCAGTATTGCATGTTAATGCGCTCTATAATCGACGTGTTCAGTACGAGATGCAAGACACGAGTGAACTATTTTGGCTCTTATATGCATGCGCACGTAATGTTTGTCAGGCTGATACAATCGTATAATCTGACAACGCTGGCAAACGTTCTGATTGGTTTAAACACGTGGAACGACAGAATTTATCAACGGTGAAAAGTATTATAAGTATATTTATCTTCGGATTGACGAGACAAATCCAGAAATTACGTACGACCTTTTCAAACACCCTATATACATTTTTATACGGAACTATATGAAGCAAATACAATTTTTTGATTGTATAAAATCATGGAAAATTCAGTTTAGTATTATCCTGAATAATTCTAAAAAATATGCACACACATTGGAGGTGACGAATTATACACATTCATATTTAAAAGAACATATATTTTTTCATATGATTCACTCCCGGAAAACACAAGTATTCATTCAAAATTACCTTGTACGAAATATTCTCTTTAATCACACACATACTTTATTTTAATAATTTATGTAAATTATCGTCAATTAAAATGACTCGTTCGTATTTTTTAATGCAACCTACACACAGATGATTAAACACACTTGTCACTGGATATTTCCGTTACATTTTTATGTTATTTATTCGTATGTATTTGTAGTATTTTACAATAGGCTTAGATAACGCTACAAAGTAAGGGAGTATGTAAAGAGGGATTACTGACTAAGTCGACTTAAGCCGTCGCTTAGGGACCGAAGGTAAAAGCAACTAAATTGGGGTAACTTATAAAAAAGCAACATTAAGGAAGACTTTTTATGTGAAAAGAACATAAAGAGGAATTGAACACAACTTTTTTCAGAGATTATTACTTGGTTTAGCATGGGAGAGACATCTAAATAACTCTACTGACATATATACGAGATTTTAACCCCATTTGGGTTTTTGATTGAAATAAAAAAGGAATTTTAAATCTTGTTTTAACAATATTGAAAAAGAATTTTATTTAAGGTTATTTTCTTAAAAAAGAATTTAACATAATATTGTATCAATTAAATAAATTCCGGGTTAATGCAGTGGCTGAACGCTTTCTTTTAATCCAAAGGTTTTTGATTCGAGCCCTAATGTTCATTTATCATTTATGAACGTTTTTAAAGAGAGCTAGGAGTATGTAACTCCATACGCAATAAAAGAAACATTTTTCAGCTTGTATTGAGTATTGACTTGATTTTTTTTAAATTATTGGCTTTTGCATACAATTCAACAAGCGGGTTATTCAAAATTTTTATAATCAAAAGTTTGAAAAAATCCTGGTCTAGCCTTAACACTTTTAAAATTTAAGGTTTTATATGTCTTTGATTTTCCGTTCGGGGAGGGGGGCTGAATCCACCACGCTATATGGCTGGACTGGAGCAAATGTTCCTTTTGTGCACAGTACCTAAACCAATTTTCGGAGAATCATAAAACAAAAACATATCTAGTTTTACCTCAAAACATTTTAGCTTTATAGCCACAAGTACTCGTAATATACAAACTAACATCAGTGTGTCTACAATTTTAAAAAACTTGAGGATGCTAGCAAAATTTTAATCGAATTTATGAAAAAAATTCTAAAACTTTTTTAAACTAAAGTAAAAAGATTCATCTGTTAATTCTATTAAATACAAAGGAACTTCACAAACGTGTAATTTCAGATGAAAATCTGATTTCGAAAAATTGACATTAAAAATACTTTCATTCCCTATATATTCGTATATAACAAGAGACATTTGTCCACATTTTTACATGATAATTAAAGGTTCTGCGACACCAACTGTAAATAATTTACTGTTAGGAGAAAATTTAAATTACTGCAATTATAATACCTTAAATATAGAGAACTTTAATTTTATATATATAGTACATACATTTTGCCCATAACGGGCAGATGGAGTGTTAAATTATTTGCACTCGATCTGTTGGTTCCAGGGCTACAAAAAAAGTTCTGTTTCTTATCACATACTTAGCCAATTATATGACTGAACTATTTACGAACAGGAGAAGTAGAGGTGTAAAATACACTAATCAGAGATATCTCCTCCGAGAGTAATGAATTTCACTATACAGCCAGACCCTGTGGTCAATGAAGTAAAGATGTCATTTACAAGGTGGAAAGTGGGTGCTTTTAGGAGGGCCTGGCATGCTGATAAGCATACTTTTTCAACTCAGTGAGGAAGGCAATAGTAAACCACCTCACTCCTCATTTTTTACTTAGTAAAACCTCTAGAGGTACAAACCAACCTTTCGGCTGTTGACCTAAAAACCAACAACAGTACATAATATACAAATTCTATCTGTTATAGTTCCTGAGAAAACATTACAATGTTAACATTGTGAAAGATCCTTAAGGACACTGATTTCTCTTAAAATAAGATCGTTCGTTCAAATAGATGAGATACAATATTCGAGGTTTTATTCTTTTAGAAATGTAATATTCAACCAATCCCATTCTTTAGAAAGATTTCCTTAAAAACTTTTTTTTGATAAATCATTTATTACATACAGATTCATTAGTCTAGGACTTGTGAATTTTTTAACTGGTAATGAAGATGATTAATGCAGTTTATTACGGCAATAAATTGATAAAATATTGATTAGATTAGTCATGTAGTTTGCTAGAAATTAGGCGTATACAGAAGGACTATAACTTGATTCACTTATTATGTTTAACTGATGATTAGGACCTGACAATGACTTTGTGACTGACTCCCACTCCAGCGCCCGAGGGCGTATCAGTTACCGTTAAACTAGGCTTACTCTGTAATAAATACATTTACTATGACTTAACATATAAATATTTTAAGTATGTGGGGTAGTGCATTAAATCTACAGTCTGTGTGATAATTAGAAATCCTATTACGAACGATAATAAAGGTCAGTCATGACAATGACAGCTCTAACATGAGAGGTGAACGGGTGGGAACTGAACACGTCTACAGCTTGCCAGGTAAGAACGAGCACTGTAACGACGACAAAGACAACCGTAGAGTCTACCTCGGGTTCAAGTAGAGAAAGTCGGCCGACCGGTAACAAGAAGCAAATGTGTACACCGTTACTTTCTGTTCTGTCTGATACACAAGTTTTAATATAAACGGACTAGGAGTGCTCGGCTACGTAAACTAATGCAGTCCTCAGTAATCAAGTTGTTTAAAGAGCGTCAATTCATGATACTAAAGGATCCATCGTCACAATGTATTAGCCAATAAATAAATTATATTACAAAACAACTTTAAATACACAATGTAAATTTTTATAAATCTACGACACATTTAAGCATACCAAATTTAGCAGTGAAATTTAAAATTATTATAAAAAAATAATGTTAGTTTATTTTTTGTGGCTTTATTTTTACGAGATAATCTGAGAGACTACCAAACCGATGTTAAAAATTATTTAATTGTTGGAAAGCTTATATTTTTCTCAGTAACATAAACTATATGCCATTACGTAATTTTAAAAATTTCAAACAAAGATTTTGTGATGTGTAATATGAAGTCATCTTTTACTGTATTTGTTTGGATATTAAGTTCGTATTATAAAAGAAAAATTACCAAGAGAGGACAGCCCACTCAAGAATTCAGCGCTAACCCTATCTGGTAGAGCCGGTGTACTCTACTCATAAATTGCTAGTTTAACAATTGGCAATAATGTATTATTTATATTTGGTTAAATTTAAAAATATAATAATATTTTATGGTACGGTGAACGACGAAACTATATAACAAAGTACTGCAACTTTGTAGAGCCTAATCTGTACCAACGTTATCCAGAGGACAACAATCCTACATCGTTATACTGTTGATAGCCTACTGCCAGTATTAATACTTCACCAGATTCGAAATACAAAACAACTTCTTACACGCACGGTTTCATTAAAATTTAATTTTAACCTTAACAGTTAGTTACATAAAACCGAAATATCATTTTTCCTTGTAGAATGGGAAAATACATAAACTTTCTTCTAATTTTAAAATGTTATAAAAACAAAATACTGTAAAAATGTACCAGTGGAAAATTTGACACTGTTTTTCTTTTGATAACTGTTTAAATTCTATTTCAGTGTTTGTAGTTGCTATTTTCAAAGTTAATCTCAAGTGACTGTTTGTTAACCGCGTATGAGCTTTAGATTTGATAGTTTTCATTAACGAAAAAGCATGCTCACAAATAAATGTACTACTGAACAAACACGAAAGTTTTAAAAATATTTTTCAATAGTATTAAACTATTTCTCGTGGTAAGTAATTTTTGTAAAAATCTAATGAAACATCTTAGGTATTACAAAAATATTGTGTGGGTAACACTCAATGTCAGTTTAATATTGTTGTTTGGTGCAGCAATATTGTGCTGGTTTATGCCTTTTACTATGAAACAGTAATATTCGTTTCACTAAATTTAAGAGTAACATTTTAGAGCGGGTAGTGCACCCCGTTGTAGAGCAATTAAAATGTAGTAAATTAGGCGAGTTTAAAAATCGTAAGAGATTTTGTGTTTCTGGGTAGCTAAAATTCGGTAAAATCCCGATATTTCTTAAAATTACGGCCTTAGTGTGCGTTTCACAGCAAAACTGTAAATACAAAAGTTGTATGAGTTTTTGAGAATATTACAAAAAAAGTGAAAAATCGCACGGTACTACTACTTCCGGTTGATAAATTTTGATGAAAATTTTCGTGTCGAGTCCCCTCATGGGACCTAACTTATGTTCCAAGTTTCATCTGTGTATGATATTTCGTTCTTGAGATATTTCGTTTACACACGCACGCACGCACACACACACAAACCAATCGCTAAAAACATGATTTTTTGGGTTCAGGGGTCTCAAAACGAGTATTTTGGGTGAAAACTCGACATCGAGAAACGATATGAAACAATGCTTTTCATCCCTATAGGTCTATTTTCATATAGGGCAAGAGAAAGTAAAAAAAATAACCTTACCGCGTTCCGATGTCTAAGTGGCTATCTTCAACGGATTTTAAAATACAGTAGACGCGGTTATAACGGTCCCTGTTAAACTGATAAGCCGTTTATTTACGATCATATTCAAAAAAACGGATTCCATTCACAAAACTATGTTAAAATTTTTCTGGTTTTTATAAATTGCAGTGTTTTATTTCACCATTCATTATAATTAAGTAGAAGTAGTACTTTCAAGAAATCAAAATGATTGTAATTATCATACGTGCAGTGACTATTATTCGTGGAACGGTGAAACAGAATATGAATGTACGTACTCAAGTTTTTCAATAGGAAGTTGAAACTGTAATTTAATCAGTGACGATCAATAAAAAAATTCTTAGAATATGTGATTCAATTCTAGAGTTGTCTAAAGTTTTGAAGGAATACGGAGCGGGCTGTGAATGATATTACCAATATATGTAGTAAGTTTAGTTGAATACATTATTAAATAAATCAACCAATCAGAAATGAAATAAACTAACGAAATTTTTATATCTCATAATAATTACGAGATATAAAAGCAAGTGTATTGAACTGTAGTATTTGGAGGGGGGTTGACATTTTTTAAGTGTTTTTATTTTTCACTTTTTTGCAATTTTCTCAAAAACGGTACATACGATTTTTTTTTAATTGCTTCATATTTGCTGCATTTTTTAGTTCTCTACAAGATAGGGCAAGCGCCATTTCAGCTGAAATTCTTGCGGGGGCTGTGTTCTCATGATAAACATTTTATTTTTTAAAGATTGAGGCCTTATTATGCATTTTAGGGCATAAGTGTAAAATTAAAGTTGTTGGAAATTAAAAAAAACCTACAAATTTTTTTCAGTGGATTTTTCGTTAACGTTAAGTTTAGTGTCAATTAGTGATTTCTGTAGTTTGCTCATCAAAATCTGTTAAAAAAAATTGCTTTTTTTACGATTGCGGCCTTTGTATGCATTTTAAGACAAAAGTGTGTACAGTAAAAGTTACAGTAAATTAAAAAATCTATAACTTTTATTTCAAGCACTTTTCTCTACAGAGCTTAGTTTAGCGTCGTTCACTCATGATGAAAGATATTTTTCATTACTTACATTGCCAAGAGAAAGTCGTTTAAGTGTTTCACACCAAATTTTTTATATTTATTTTTCAAGAACAATTAACACACAAATTTTATGTAACTAATAATTAATTTATATTTAATTTTTGAGGAAAAGATATCTTGAATTTAAGCACTCTAGATCGTGAGGTTAGATTTAGTGAGTTTATTGAGGAGGTGTTTAGTACAGTGGAACCTCAATTATCCGTCAGTGTCGGGACCGTGACCCTGACGGATAACCAAATAGACGTATAACAGAAAATCATAATTCACATATGCAGTACTATGTAACCTAATTTTGTTGGCGGACAGGACTAAAATAAAAAAATAATGCTTACAAGTGGATGATACACGTTTATATTTGTACAACTAAACTATAAAAACCTGGTTCAGAACTCCTGTTATTTAATAGGAACTTACTTTAGAATTCCAGTTCTACACTTAAGATGTTTTTGGTAGACAATTTAAAACAATCTATCACCTTCTTCTGTTTCTTTGAGGCTCGAGCTTTCTGTGCAGTAATGTTCAGTATTTGCGATGAATTTGCAATGTAATGTTCCATGAAACTTGTGCTGCACAAATTATCTGCGTGGTATAGGTACAGTACTGTAATGTAATAAACTTTTTTCTAACGCCCGACGGAAAAAGACGGGTGTTTAGTATCGAAGATCCCAAACGGATGAACAAATTTTGACTTAGTTTTATTGTTTCAAAGCTGACTAAATCAAAAGCGTTCTTAGCTATGATTCATCAAAATCGGTCAACCGGAAGTAGTAGTTTATTCGTGCGATTTTTCACTATTTTACGATTATATCAAAAACGGCTCCTACGATTTTATTCAAAATCGTCTCATTTACTACACTTTTTATGCTCTACAAGGTTGGGTATGCACTATATGCTTCTTGAGGGGGGGGGGCTTCTGCTCTCGTTGACAAAAATAGCTTTTTTAAGATTGCGGTCTTAATATACATTTTAGGGCAAAAGTGTATGTAATCAAAATTGTAGAACATTTAACAATCTACAGTGTTTATGCCTAACATATCTTTTTGTGCATATTTTTTGTGCATATCTTATTGTTACAGATTATCGGCAATTAGCGATTTTCTGTTTTTTTTCTTTCAAGAAAGTCTGTAAAAAATGTTTAATATAATATAATCCACAGAACCGAGCAGTAGAAATAAACAGCATCATATTCTGCTACAGCGTATGATTTTTTTTAACATATGTTGAAAGTCAGTAAAAAGGATACGTAATCATGTTTTACTCTACCAACGCCTTCGGTCAAAACAACCGGTGAAAGAAGGGATGTTTTATAATAGGCCTATTGTATGAATTCTTTCTACTGATACTGTCGTATTTTGTATTTAGTATATGTTTCAATTAGTTTATAGCAAGTTTCATCTGATAAGCTAAGAACATTTTTTGTAACTCGAATGGCTCGCGCTAAGTTCAATCACAATTTTAATACATTTATGTTTTGAAATGCTGCACGGTTCCATAGGATATAGTAGTCATAAATAAAGTTTAAAAATATGAAATAAAAATTAAGTTAAAAAAACTTTCAAAAAGTAAAATAAACAAAACAAAAAAACGTACAAATATATTAAAATAAACGTAAAACAACTAAGTTCTATTTTGTTACTTAGCGGTCCCCCGACGCGAAGATATTCAACCTAAAGGGCCAATACAAATTAATTTTTATTTACTTTTTGAAGGATTTCTTTGTCGTGGGTTTTGCACTGAAGTATAACAGAAAGTGACGGTTAAAAGAGTGACGGATGATCGAGGTTTTACTATAGTAACAATTATTTTTCACGTATTATATAACCTATCTGTATAAACCTATGTTCGTTTATACAGATAGGTTATAATACTTGAAAAGTCTGGCTTTTTGGGTATTTAAACCACTTGTTAGAATTATAGCGTTGCAGATTAGGATATTTAAACCACTAGTTAGAAATAAAGCATTGCAGATTACGGTATTCAAACAACTTGTTAGAATTATAGCAGTTGCATAAAAATACAGATTACAAACAATAAACAACACTTATTACATAACTATTATGATCTGTTTTCAGAACATTTTATGCTTCTGTCGCATTTAGCCTAAGTGTTGCAATATTGTACAGATGATAAGCCGCTTATATCAAGTACCGATAATTACATGAATACAACTTTTGTACATAATGGAGTTCTGCATGATCGATCCTAATTTCAGTGAAATTTTATAATCTATAAAGCGTTTCCATGAAAGTCGTTTCAGTAATTTCGAAGAAAAGTTGAAGATAATTGGATGCATATCAAATTTGTGGTGGTAATAAATTTAAGTATGAGACCCATGTACAGTAAATAAAGAATTAAATTTGAATGTTTGAAATTTATTTTATAATTTTTCCTTATCGGTTTAGCCACTTAAGTTTAATTTCAGTACGTAGTTGATAAAAAACAATTAATTTAAAATTAGCGCGGTAAGATATACAAATTTTGTGTGACCTTGGTGAGGGGGATGAGAGAGGACCCACGAAAGGGAATGTGTCTTATAGTATATATACACGCGCGCATCCACTGTACGTCGAGGTACGAAGTCGTAACTTAGCAACAAGTTACAAGAGGGAGTGTAACCACGGGAGGGGGATGACAACAACAGCAGCAAAATCGATGTGACGTCATTCTCCTTCATATGACGCAACAAATTATACCAAATATAATCTCGCTGAAACGTTTGTTATCAGATGCAACAACGCTATGCATTTCTAAGCTTCCGGTTGAGTTATTTTTAATTTACAAGCAAATTAATAATCATGACTTGTACGTTAACAAATATAAAGATAACATAAAAAATATTTAAAAAACTCTGGTATAAAACACTCACACGATTTTCTTTTGCCAACATGCAACAGGACAGATTTTGATGAGCAGTATAATAATATGCAAAATCACTACTAAATGCCACAAAATGAAGTAAGATAAAAGAATAATGTTCACGTTTTTTATTTTCAAAATTCTTCATAATTTGTACCTTTACTAAACTGATAACACTGTAAATTTGAAACGATATATTTCTTGATCTAGTCATAAAATATTTAGCCAGTTAGTTACAAAAAAAATCCCATTTTGAAAACCCGCGTGAAGTTTTTACCGATTTCAATAAACAAATTATTAAAAATCATTAACTGACGCTGAACTATACGTACAACAACTCTGTACAACAATCGATTAAAATAAAATTTGTAGGGTTTTCACTTTTTTACAATTTTTTTATAAACTTTTATTCTAAAATGAATATTAAGGCCGTAATCTAAAAAAAAAAAAAACAATTTTTACCATGAGACCACAGCCCTTAACGAATTTCCCAAGCCATGTCGCTTACCCTGACTTGTAGAGCACAAAAATGAACTAAATGAGACGATAAAAATCGTACGAGCCGTTTTTGAGAGAATTGCGAAAAGTGAAAAATCTCACGAATTAACTACTTCCGGTTAACCGATTTTGATGAAAATGTCGTGTCGGGTCCCTTGATAGTACCTGACTAAACTTATGATTTTCAACTACATACGATTTTACATTTTACATTTACTGTGTTTACATAGTCGCACAGACCATCGGTATTTTTTTGGGGTTCAGAGGATCTGAAAACGTGTATATTTCCGGTGAAAACTTTTATTTCCAAAAATCTATATGAAAACATAACTGTTCAGGAACCATTTGGCGTTTACAAGAGTTACATATTCTCCTTCATAAAATACATTCGGCTCAGCTAATAAATTAAAGCCAGATTTTTTCAAAAATTGAAATAATACACACATCAGTATAATAACTAGAAACAAATTAACTTTTATGTTTTCGACAAAATTTTCATAAAAATCAACATATTTTCGGTCAACCATTTGTTCTTGTTATTTACGTCATCAGCCGAAAGGCTGTTTTGAACCTCTAGAGGCTTTACTAAATTATACGAGGAGTGAAGTGGTTTACCAATGCCTTCTTCACTGAGTGGAAAAGTATGCTTATCAGTACACCGGGCTCTCTAAAAAGCATCTACTTTCCAACCTACAAATAACACCTTCATTTCAATTACCACAGGGTCGGGTGTATAATGAAATACATTACTATTCGAGGAGATAACTCTGACTAATGTCTTTTACCTCTACTTCTTCTGTTCTTAAATGCTTCATTCATAAAATTGGCTGACCAGGTGATAAGAAACAGAACTATTCTATGTAGCACTGGAAGTAGCAGATTGAGTGAAAATAATTTATCAAGACATTAAATATTTCGTAAAATCTCTTTACCCTTACAATTTTGATAAAATTTTACTATCATGAGCTCACATAAATAATTACATAGAAAGGTAGTTCATAATTTCAAGATGCAAACCAGAATCCAAAACATACATAAAATTTACACATCTAGCAAACGACTATACCGGTTGTCCCACGAAGAGGTTGCTATTTTTGATATAATATGTCGGACGTATCGCACACTCTACAGACTGAAAACTGTCAGTTATAATAAATAGATATGTAAAAAATTACCCTCGAGTTTCATTTGCTTATTATTAATCAAAACAAAATGGCAGAAAGTAATTTTATTTGCATAACCATTTCAAATTGGTGATTTGTTACAAAGTTACTTAAGTAATAAAATGAAAGAAATATGAAAGTGACAAATTATTGATGAACACAATTTGTTTCATTAACCTTTATTTGGACTGATGTCCATCAGTAGCTATGCACTGATAGTAACGCAATAAAAATGAGTCATAAGCGTTTTTGAGAAATTGCCGAGGTATCAACAGTATCATTTTTGATTATATTTTCTTATTCCGCCATTTTGCTTTGATTAATCATAAACAAATGAAACTCGAGGGTACTTTTTTTACATATCTATTTATTATAACTGAAAGTTTTCGGTCAGTAGAGTGTGCGATACGTACATATTAATTCAAAAGTTACAACCTCTTCGTGGGACACCCGGTATTTTATATAGGGCAAGAGAAGGTAAAAATTAACTTAAATTCCAGCAAAGAGATATGAATAGGGTTGATGGAAGAAGAGTGCCACGAGGAAAGAAGACAAGGCAGCTTACAAAGAGAAAATAAAAACAGATCTTTATAATAAAACATAAAAACAGTAAACCGCATCATAATAATTTATCCACGTGCTGTGTTTTAACACTCTTTACAATCCTGAAAATGGTTTAACAATAACAATATGTATAAAAATGTTAATATTCAAAAACCCACAAAAATGACACACATTTTATTTATACGCTCACATTTTCTTCAATTTCCCATTTGTATTCAGGTTAAGTGTTCGTTAATGTTTTATGTTTTGTTTGCAGATGAACTGATTACATGGGGAAAGACAAGGGAGGTGGAGAAAGCATTGTAGTTGTGGAACGAAGAGATCGTTAAGTGTTGTTTGGGATCAGTGAGGAAAATGGTGAAGTGCTGGTGCAGAAGAGATGTGAGGAGGAAGTTAAAGAATTCATGTATTTAGAAACTGTGGAAATCCCGGACTGATTTTTTTGTACGATCGAACACATTCAAACTATGTACTACTGATACAATTGCAACAAAATAATTTAGTAGCAATACATCAAAAATCTGCCCATAACAGACAGATGGAGTGTCAAATTATTTACACTCAATCTGTTCGTTGCAAGGCTAAAATAAATAGTTCTGTTTCTTATCACATAGTCAGCCAATTAAATGACTGAATCATTTAAGAACAGAAGAGGTAGAGGTGTAAAAGTCACCAATCAGAGTTATCTCATCTGAAAGTAATGAATTTCATTTTATAACCCGACCCTGAGGTGAATGAAGTGAAGGTGTCATTTGCAGAGTGGAAAATATATACTTTTCAGAGAGCCCGGCATGCTGATAAGAATACTTTTCCACTCAGTAAGGAAGGCATGGTAAACCACCTCTCTCCTGGTTTTACTTAGTAAAACCTCTACAGGTTCAAACCAGTCTTTCGGCTGATGACCTAAAGACGTTTAACTTAGTAAAACCTCCGCAGGTTCAAACTAGCCTTTCGGCTTATGACCAAAACAACACATCAAAAACGTTTTTTTAGTAAAATTTTATATATAATTTATTTATGTACATCTAGTGCAGTTTCCACCAGGAGGTGTAATAAAGGTCAACGGTAAAGTGCTGGAGGAAGTAAAAGAATTTTCATATTTAGGGACTGTTTTCTCATCAGACGGAAAATTGGAAAAAGTAACGTAAAAGGGCGTAGGAAGTAAATGATTTCTTCTAAAGCGTGAGAGACCTTAATGTGGATGATCAATTTCATAACCATTTTAAGATAGTTATATACAACGAATATAAGTTTGTATCAATGCTGACCTACGCAGTGAAAAGAAATTCAAAAGAGTATGCTAAGAAAAAAAAGAAGAGATAAAATAATAATTGATAAAATTACGGAACAACTGGGCATGGACAGCCTAACAAGGAGTGCTGGACAAATAAAGCTACAATGGTTTTGTCGTACAGTAGCATGGAGGAGGGTAGACTGCATAATAGAATGTCGTACTTGGAGATGGAAGTAAAAGACCAAGGGATTGACCAAGTGTGAAGCAGATCGGTTCAGTTGTTGATAAATTAGGAAAATGATGTGATACCAAGAGAGCATAGGAGGAAAGATGGTTCAGTGATAAGGTGAGTTAGAAAGGAGTTTGGTTGAACCGGATCCTAGGAAACTTGGAAAAGGGATAAAGAGGATAATGTCGATGATTACAATGACGGTAGTGGTGAGGTGAAGATGACAAAAGAACTCTAAATTTAAGTGTATTGAGATTACTCAGAAAATAACAAAAATAAAGTTAAAATACAAAGCTAACATACATAAATCTCGATATGGAAAACCTAGTAATAAAAAAAAAATCCGTTAAAATATATGTAATAACGATTGAAAAATAATGTACATAAAATAAAACAATTTAAAGGAGTGTATCAAATAATGAAAAATACATTTTCAATTCGGTGCAAAAAACAATAAAATATGAAAAATTGTTCGTACAAAGGAGTTTACCAACTGAAGTACCTATATATATTTATAAAAAATTGTGTACAAACTGAAAACGCCCAAACATATAACAAAATTTTTGTTTGAAATATTTTTAAGAACCGATACTTGCATTGGCGTATCAAAAAGGAGTAAAAATTGAAAATTACTGGTATCTTTAGAAAGAATAAAATTAAAACAGAAGACTTATTTATTCAATTTGCATAATTATGCGGAATCACTTTTTAATGTCTTTGTTTACTTTCACTGAGCCATTAATTGTTTTCTAAAATTTCTCTTCAATTTTATGTTCAGTATTTCAACTTATCTTTTCAATAATACTATAATATTAAATCATCTATGATACTTAAAATCACTCTACAATATTGTTTGCGAGGTGATTAAAATAAATAGAAAATCGTTTCATTATTATTCAATAATTAAAAAACAATTTGGTGTGAAACCCTCACACGACTTTCTCTTGCTAATGCAAATAATGAACAATATAACCTAACATTAGTAATAAAACATAAGAAATAAACAAAAAAACGTATCCTTATTTTAATCATGAGTGAATGATGCGAAAAGAAAACAACCTTAGTTTGGCTTACTAACACGGAAATCACTCTTCACGCTAAACTAGGCTCTGAAGAGAAAATGCTTGAAAAAAAAAGTTGTAGATCTTTTAATTTCCTGTAAATATTATTATATACACTTTTGTCATTTTGAATTTATACTAAGGCCGAAGTCTTAAAAAAACAATTTTTTTACACATTTTCATGAAAAAAAAACAGAAAATTACAAATTACCGCTAAACTGAGCGTTATACAAAAATATGTTTCAAATAAAAGTTGTAGATTTTTTAGTTGTCTACAACTTTTATTATATACAGTTTTGCCCTAAAATGCATATTAACGCCGTAATCTTAAACACAACCATTTTTTTTCTACTAGAGAACAGCCTCCCTAAGAATTTCAGCAGGTATGGCGCCTACCTACTTTGTAGAACATAAAAAATGTAGAAAATGAGGCAATTTTTTAAAAAAATCGTAGCAGCCGTTTCTTGATAAAATTGCAACAAACTGATAAAAGTCCTCTAGTGGTACCTAACTTAAGTTCCAAGTTTCAACTTCGTACAACATTTCGTTCTTGAGATATTTTGTTCACACACACAGACCAATCGCTAAAAACATGTTTTTTTGGGTTCAGGTGTTCTGAAAACGTGGATATACAGTGAAAACTTGGTTTCGAAAAATCGACATGAAAACTATACTTTCCTTCCTATATATTCATATAGGCAAGAGAAAGTAAAGCAGGGTAAATTAAAGGAATTCTGATTGTTTTCTAGAAAACAAGTTCGTGAAAAAATAAACCTTTATTAGTACCACTGGACCTAATTTTTGACACACCGATCCGGATAATTTTTGAAAAACAAAGTCAAATAGATTTTCTAAGATTTAAAAAATTTCTTTAGACAACTTAAAAGTATTGCTGTGTTTAGCTGATATATCTGTGTATTACTGTGTAAGTACAACTTTGTCAAAAATATTTTAAACGGTTTTACTTGAATTGACTTGTTAATTAAAGTGTTTCATTAAAATGAAGCGAGAAAAATGCGTTAAGTGAAATACTTGGCACTTGAAAGAGATTATTTGAACGATTTTTTATTAGAGCGATTAAATGAATAAATGTATATATTGTTGAACAAATCAATCTCGTGTCAATTCAAGTTGCTTTTAGATTTAACATTTTTCAAACGCATCGCTTTTTCAATCTATAAAAACAATTGTTCATTTATTAAATAATACCTTTTGAAAGGTACTTAAAACAAAATAAAAATATTATTCAGATTTTTGAATTTACAACTTTAAGAGATAGTGTGTTAGAATATACGAATTGGTTTTTTAGGATCTTCACTAACATTTAGGACTAAAATTGCATTGTCACCTTCACTGGGATGAACAAGTACACGATCATTACCGAATAATCCAAAAATCAATCTATTTTCAAGTATTTGAACGCAGTATTTGATCATAGAACGTTAAAATATTTTCCATTGTCCAATCAGTAATCAGAAAGCCTATAAAATAATAGGTTAAGGCACAAATTGCCAATTTTATACCCTCCGGAGAAAGTTCAAAAGCTTATTTTATGAGTAGTATCAACAAAAACGACCCGCTTTATCCTTTCAAACAATTTAAGTTTAAAGATTTGGAAGTATTAGATACTTGTCAACTTTATACCCGGGAACTAATTATACAGGCGCACAAACCACAGGAAACTTCGTGAAACGAATCCTTAACTACAGTACAAGAAACATTTGATTTCTTTGCTCAAAGCTACAAAAACACTATTCTTAAGAAATTCTGGTTAACTGGCTCCCCAACTGCGCAACATACTTTCCCAAAATTATAAAATAATGTGAAGTATCATTAAGTTTAAATTACAGAAGTAGCTTTTTGACGCTGGTAGAAAAAAATTCAATTTTTTAGATCAAAAACCATTAAGTCTACTTATTAATTGTATCTCTAATAATTTCAGGATGGCTTCATTCCACCGGGCTAACTGAAATTCGGGTGAAAAATTACGCTAAATGTAAACGGAAACGTTTCCGGATTTATGTTTAGGCCTATATGAAGTTTTTTGTTATTTTTACTTTCTCTTGCCCTATATAAAATATAGTATAGGGAAGAATATAGTTTTTTGAAATCGATGTTCACCGGATATACACGTTTTCAGGCCCCATAAACCTAAAAAACATATTTTCAGCGATTGGTCTGGGTGTGTGACAGTGAAAAAAATATTTCAAGAATGGAATATTGTACGAAGTTGAAACTTGGAACTTAAGTTACGTAATATAAGAGGACCCGAGACGAAAATTTTCATCAAAATCGATCAACCGGAAGTAGTAGTTTATTCGTGTGATTTTTCACTTTTTGCGATTTTTTAAAAAACGAATCCTACGATTGTTTTTAAAAAATCGCCCCATTACTACATTTTTTATGGTTCATAAGATAGCTTAAGCACTATATCCGCTGAAATTCTTGAGGAGGCTGTGCTTACGTAGAGAAAAATGGTTTCTTAAGATTATGGCCGTATGAATTTTACATTAAAAATCCTACATTTATTTTTAAAAATTTTTTGTAGAATGCTTAGTTTAGCGACAATTAGTGATTTTCTGTTTTATTTTCATCAAAATCAGTAAAAAAAATAGGATTTTTTAAGACTGCGGCCTTAGTACGCATTTTACAAGTGTATATAATCCGTTGTAGGAATTAAAAATATTGCAAGCATTTTTCTCTACAGAGTATAGTTTAGAGGTAATTACTGATTTTCCGTATTTTTAAGTTCTATGGAGGTTCACTTTAATTTTGCGTCATTCACTCATTATTAAAATTAGGTTATGTTTCTCACTTAAATTGTTTATTCATGATTAATTATAGGTTAATCTGTTCATTATCAATATTGCATGCTCGTAATAGGCAGATGGAGTGTTAAAATTTTTGCACTTGATCTGTTAGTTCCAGGGCTACAAAAAATAGTTCTGTTTCTTATTACGTAATCAGCCAATTATATGACTGAAGTATTTAAGAACAGAAGAGATAGAGGTGTCAAAGACACTAGACATAGTTATCTCCTATGAGAGTAATGAATTTTCATTATACAGCCAGAACCTGTGGTGAATGAAATGAAGGTGTTATTTTCAGGATGGAAATTAGATGCTTTTTAGAGGGAATGTCATGCTGATAAGCATAGGCTACTTTTACACTCAGTGAGGAAGGCACTAGTAAACCACCTCACTCCTTGTTTTACTAAGTAAAGCCACTAGAGGTTCAAACCAGCCTTTCGGCTGAAGACCTAAACAACACATCTACATTGGCAAGAGAACATTGAGTGGGTGTTTCATATCTACACTGGCAAGAGAAAGTCGTGTGGGTGTTTACACCAGATTTTTAGGTTAGAATAAAATCCTGAAAGATTGTGGCGCAGTTTTTGATCACCCTATATAAGAGCTACAATACAATTTCAACTATTTCCATTATTTCTACATCTGCATGAACAAACGCAATCATCCGTAACATTTTCCTACACATCAATATTTTTTGTTAAATTAGTTATTGTAATAAACAAATACCAGGCCCGATGGGATCAAACAGACTAAATGTATAATAAAGCCAAAACCGTACCTACACAGTGTATTGATCTACATCAATCCTAACAAGTGGGCCACCCCTATCCATGACCGATGTTTTTCTATGTTTGGAAGGGTGCGCCGAATATAATGAATCTAACGTTTCCTCAGGAGGACAATTATCAATTGTCAATCCAATTATTCGACTCCTATTTCTCCCTTGGGATAGTAGGAATGAATTAAAATAATGACATCATTAAACACCCCATTTTAAATCAATAACGAAAATTCTTACGTCAAAAGTTTACAAATATATAATGAACTGCTGGCTAACAAAAAATGTTCAACCGATTTCGGAAACCTAATTACGATCAAAATTTAATATATCAAGAAGCAAGTTGTTTATCCATAAAATATTTACTTAAGCGACATATCCCGGGTGAGCAACATAAAAAAACTGAACCCATAATGAAACCGCTACCCTAGAATATTTTCACGCGCCAGATGTGGTAGTACTGATTTTTTACGTCGTTACTGATAGTTTACCTCAATATTTTTGAAGAATTCTTTGCGCAATGAACAGATAACGAGAAATAATACAGCTTATTTCAACAAGACGGAGCAATATGTTACACGTCAAACGTTTCACTGAATCATGCTGCTTTCTTGAAAGAACGAGTTGTTTGTTACCAATGTGTGGCCTCCACGATCCCCAGAGTTGTCTATTTGCGACTTTTCTCTTTAGGGCTACTTAAAGGAGAGCGTTTATGCATCTAATCTCAACAGTATTGATGAACTGAAGGTGAATATTCAACGAGAAATCAATGCAATTGACAACAACGTTTTGCGTCAGACATTTCTCTACAGTCAACTCTCCGTATTCGCGGATTTCATATTCGCAGTTCAATTTTTGTTACCGTCTTTGGTATTCGCGGTGAGCTAAATTCAATATTCGTGGTTTGTTCCGAATGAAAAAGAATTTTGAAAACGATGATAAAATGCATGATAAAGATGGTTATGAACTTAAAATGTTCTGTACATCATTTCTGAATAATGTGCTTTTATTACGTACATAAATACAGTACCTACGAAACACTGAGTTGCTGGTTTTAAAACCGGTAAGTTATGGATGTTTATTAAAATAACAAATAAATATAGTATGTACACTACAGTACGTATGTAGGTGCTACGTTTAGGTATTGCTTATTAATTTACTAATTCAATTTCCGTATTCGCGGTTTTTGTATGTGTTCCGTATTTGCAGCGAATGTTCGGAACCTAACCTCCGCGAATACGGAGAGTATCATCAGTCGAGCATAAAAATGCATCGATGCTTAAGGTGGTCTGGTCATTTTAAACATCTTTTCTAATAAAAAGGTAAATAAATGCAACATTCAAATTACTTTTATGTTATTTTTTACTTAAATTATCCGCATCATTCATACAATTTCACTACAACGTAACCTACCGATTCTGCAGCGGATACGTTATGGGTACGGTTTTATGCACCCGTTATACTTAAAAAAAAAAACAATGATATAGCGAATGTTTTTTACTTTCTCTTGTCTATATGAATATAGGAAGGAAAGTATTGTTTCCATGTCGATTTTTTAAAATCGTGTATTCACTGGATCTACACGTTTTCAGACCACCTAAACCCAAAAATCATGTTTTTAGCGATTAGTCTGTGTGTGTTTGTTAGTGTGCGCGCGTGCACGTGCGTGAACACAATATCTCAAGAATGGAACATTGTACGAAGTTGAAACTTCAAACTTAAGTTACGTACCACTACAGACTCGACACGAACTTTTCATCAAAATAGGTCAACCGGAAGTAGTAGTTTATTCGTGTCATTTTTACTTATCAGCGATTTTCTCAAAAACAGCTCTTACGATTTTAAAAAATACGCTTCATTAACTTCATTTTTTATGCTCTAAAAGATAGAGTAGGTGCCATGTCTGTTGAAATTCTTGTTGAGGCTGTTCTTTTGTAAAAATAAACGATTTTTTTTAAGATTACGGCCTTAATATCCATTTTAGCGCAAAAGTGTACAACCAAATTTATAGGGAATTCAAAGTTAGGTTATATTGTTTATTATTTCCATTGACAAGAGAAAGTTGTGTGAGTGTTTCACATCATTTTTTATTTAAATAATCCGCATTGTTCATACAATCTCATTACAACGTAACCTACCGATTCTGCAGCGGTGACGTTATGGGTTCGGTTTTATGTACCCATTATAATTAAAAACAATGATATAACTAATGGTTTTTCTTAAAAAATCTTTATTTTGTTTCAGTTTGTTTTCCCCTCCGTTTCCTGGCATCTATATTTTGACGGTAGATAAATAGTAGTATATACAATACAGAATAAGCTTAAATAACTGTAAAATCATTTCAATTATTAGTTTAAATAAATAAACATTGAAAGAAAGCGTTCTTTTTATTTTTAACAATTTCAGATCAGAGATCTCTAGAAATACCTTTTACCAAAAAGTAACTTTTTGATTAGTTTATCGATTATATTTTAATATAATTTTATTAAGTTTGTCTCTACACAAATATATTGCATTAACTGATAAACAAATTTTGTAAATATACTGAACGAGATGAGATAGTAGAACTTATGAGTAGAGGGAAAGTGGTTTGACTGGGTTCGTTTTATACGGCTTCGCCACAAAGAAACTATGGAATTCTGATACGCAGTTGATTTGAAAAAAGCAACGGAGACCTTACTGTTAATATAATCTTACCTAATAGAATCTACGCTATTAATTTACTAATATAATCCAACTTTGCAGTCTCAGCTGATGCATTTGAATTCAGACTCAAAATGTCTGAGTTTTATTGAAGATATCTATAAAATAATTTTAAGTAAATTACTGATTACCATCATTCACTTATTTCAGCTGGATAAACAACTTTTAGCAAGCAGTTAAAACCGAGATTCAACAATGGCAAATCTCATTAGCTTACATATTATTTTATTTTTATCCTCTATAGCCCTGTATGAAATATCGGTAAGAAATGTTATGCTTTCATGTCATCGAAATCGAGTTTTCACCTGAAGTAAACGTTTTCAGCTCTTCTGAACCCCAAAACATATTTTAAATGATTGAAATGAGTGAGTGAATGTGTTTTAACGTAATAATAACTTAAGAACAGAAATCGTACGAAGTTGGAACTTGGAACTTAAGTTAGGTATCACGAGGAGATATTTGAAAAAAATAAATGGGCCACCTTTAAGTTTTTTTTACAATGAAGAGAACCTTTACGTAATTTTTTCTATAATACAATTTTAATTTAATATTTAAATTAAATTAAAAAATTCGTATATATTTTTTAAATTTAATTTTTGTTCAGAAGTTTATTAAAAAGTTTTTTTACTATAAAATTATTAAGTTTTTATTTTATAACAAGCTTTATACGTAGTAAAAACTAGAAAATCGTAATCAGACCGGATTAGCGGGGTTGAAGTCTATTCTGAGCTGTAAATAATAAAAATAAACCTACGCTGTAGACAATGGAGGCAAAAAAATCCTTTGTAATATTATAAAATTGATATGTCAAAAATGAAAAGATAAAGTTTTTTTTATATTCACTGCCAGTATTTATGCAGGCTCTAAATTTCCTTCAAAGAAACTTCATAAATTTGAAGTTGAAGATCGAAATTCACTTGGTTTGGCCTTAAGTCAATAAAAGAAAAAGTTCCGTTAAAGTTTTCAATAACAACTTTTGAATTACATCCCCAGAAGCGAATGTTATTCAGAAGGTTTGAGTAGCAGTAACTAGCTCATAATTTGACAAAACTCCGACTGGAGAAGAAGTGATACCACCCTGTGAGCGTGAATTTGTGAAATAACCCGAGGGCCCTGGTTACGGTGTTGAGCATGCCCCTTTATATTATATTATGTCCCCACTACTTGAATAAGGACCGCTTGCTGATTACATTCATTCAGTTAATTCACATTACCCAGCGTCGCCCCTTCGAAATTTCCCCTGCTGCAACATCCAATATTCCATTTCGATCAATCCACCCCTCGTTCTAATACTGCATAAACTAATCAACTGTTTCCTCTATCACGATTTCACTGAGATTTTCTCATTTTTTAAAATAATCTAAAAACGATTTCTGCAATTCGCTTACATTAGTTCCAAGTATCTTGGGGTTTTGTAACCCTAAGCAATGGTAGACCCAAATATTTAGAATGATTTCTATTACTACTATTATAATCTCCCCACTAAAGTACCTAATCAATTAACTCTAAAAAACCGAATAAAAAGTAAATTTTATCTTATTTCCGTTGACATAGATTATAAATTGTAATTAAAATTTTCGCCCGTAACAGGCACGTGGTGTTAAATTATTTGTACTCGATCTGCTAGTTCCAGGGCTGCAACAACTTTTACACTAAGTGAGGAAGTAAACCACCTCACTCTTCTTATACTTAGTAAAGCCTCTAGAGCAGCGATTCCCAACCATTTTTGCCTCGCGGCACACTAACTGAAATCCATATTTAGTTACGGCATACTTGATACACTTATTTTCGTAATTAACTATAAGTATATAGGTTTTTTTTGTATTACCGTCTATAAACAACAAGACACGACTAGTAAATAATTAGAAATGGTGGGGATGTTTACTAAGGAAAAATAATGAAATGAAAAACTACATTTTAATACAAACACAAATACATATTTTAACTGTTAAGTGTGGTATATGTAAGCGGCGAGATAAACTTTTACAAGTAAACAAGATTGCGAGAAATTTCGCGGCATACCTACATAGACTTGCGACACACCAGTGTGCCGCGGCACACTGGTTGGGAATCGCTGCTCTAGAGGTTCAAACCAGCCTTTAAGCAACACAACAACTAAAATTTAATCAGTAGTTTAGACAATACGCGTCAGGAAGAGAACTGTAAACGAAAAACGAAAGAATAATGGGAACGATCTGAAAAGAGACAAATTCTAAGAACATATTTATCAAATGGATGTCAAAACATGTCCTCAGGTCATTAAAAATTATACTTAATGGGTGGATAAAAGAAAGAAGATATTAATAAAAAGGATATTGAGAAAATTTGAATAAACCGAGAAACATAATGGCCGAACAAAGTTCAGACAACAGATAATGATTTTTATAGGATTTCACAAAGAATAAAGCAGAACACCTGATGGACAGAAGAAAAGGAAAACCTACAATGAACAAATGCTGAGAGTATGGGCAGTAAAAAGCTACCAGCAATGTCTAAAGTAAAGGTAACTTAACCTTACATCCCTTACATTGTCTAAAAATATTCCAAGACGAAAAAATAAATGTCTGTAATACGTGACTAATAAAATAAAAACATGTAACTTAAGGCGAAAATTAAAATTAAAAGTTTTAACAACAAAACCGTAATTCAATCAGATTGTGTTCTAATAAAACAACATA
This sequence comes from Catonia carolina, assembly GCA_035578175.1. NCBI lineage: Eukaryota > Metazoa > Arthropoda > Insecta > Hemiptera > Achilidae > Catonia > Catonia carolina. Next base: position 32,928,502 of record JAQMRL010000007.1, on the reverse strand, counting down.
AAAGTTATTGATATTTGCTTATTAATTAATACGAAAATATTAAATATGAATTTCAAATAAAAGAACTAAAAAAATCTGAGTTAATGAATAGCGCACTTCCTGACAAATGCGATAGAGCAAACACGATAAAAAATTTCAATTAATTCATTCGCATCAACAATCTTTCACAAACAAAATTAAAAATTCGAAAAACAAACACTTTTCATTTATATAAAAATGATTTTATTAAATTTTTATCAGTAATAAACCATATTAGGGATTCCACTAACGTCTTTTCCCAGTAACTGTATCTTTTTAAAGAGAGAAAGGAATATCTGATAGAATAGTAGTACTAATTCGTAGATATGAAATAAAGTTTCTATCGTAGATTAATAAGTTTTAGTACTTTACTCTCTTGTATCTACAGAGAGAGGGGGAAGAGAAAGACGGAGAAATCCTCTCTACTTCAATATTATCTAACACACTTCAACAATTCATTCAATCGTTAGTAATACAATATGCACAATTTATAAAGCTTGTATCCGTGTTCTCCATGAAATTTTTAGCTGAAAAAGTAAATACCTAAAATAACCTATGAAAACGTTTCAGTACTAAGTAAGCACATTTTATGTAACTTTGTGAAACATTATAAGAAAAGATGCACAGTTAACTGACACTTCATTTTATCTGTATAAAATGTGACGGAAGTTTATTATTTGCTTAAAGGAAATAAGATGGATATAAATCAAATATTTAAATGATTGATAAGAAACAAATAATTTAATTCCAAAGCACTAAAGTGGGTGAAAAATATTAATTTCTAATATAAAAATATTGTTAAATTCTTAAAAATAATCTTAGAAGATTGTACGAAGAATGGGAGATCAAAATTTGTTTGTGATGGAAGAAAAGTATTCTATTCTTAATTTTTTTAATTTGGTTATGGTACCTACAAAATCTTGGCTTGTGGATAGGTTACATGAGGTGACATAAAGATTAAAAAAATGCCACACCTGATCGGGAATCAAACCCAGGACCCCTGACATTAAAGCCGATTGCGCTAACCACTACACCACAACATTTAATTTACTTAAGGTTAGGAAAACTCTAAGGAAAAATATTCTTAAGTGTCGGTATATCTTAAAAAAAGAACGATTCCTTCGAAACTATGTCTTCTAAAAATTATATTTAGAAGTGGAGGATTGGTTTCTACCGAGCTAGGTATATCATTTGATGCTTAGATACTTTTGAAATGTGATGCTACCGACGAATGCGGTGAGTTTGTTGGAGGCTCCATCTAAGAAACGAACAAATATTGGAGAAAATGAGGAAAAAGAGAGAGATTATGAGCACTGTCAAAAAAAGAAAACTTGTTAGCTGGTCATAACAAAGAAGACTGGGAAGAAAATAGTTGATTGAAGCTGTGCACGTTGTAGAAGCTGGCATTACAGGGGAAAATCCAAGGGAGTACGGGTCCTGACTAAAGAGGAATATCATGGCTCAAAAAAAGACAACGGACTGGTCTCATTTCAATATCCGATCGGCAATAGATAGGATTAGATGAACTATGATGATCGCCAACGTCCACTGAGGATATGCCAGTCCAAGAATGAAACAATTCCACGGAAGCTCCTTCGAGTGCTGAAGCACTAGAGAGGAAGAAACATTTACCGAAGTAACGAAACGTTTCAAAAGGTAAATAGTTGGAAGTCGATGGGTTTCCTTGAAGATATAATCATCTAGAAATAATTCCTCGATATACTAGTGCTAGGGAGTAAACAGAAAAGAGACTAAATTGGTTTTACTTTAGTAAAAGAACCAGTAGCATTTAAAAATACTATGAACCTGAAGTTATGTTTGGGTAAACATGACTTCTGACAGTAGGACTAATGGAATATAACAGTACAGACAACTGGAATCAATTAGGTAAAACTTAAGTCAGAAGTTATAACATTATCGTTTAGAATCATGACCTGTTTATCCGATTTAAACTTATATAACGAACTTACATAGAGTAAACCCAATGTAAGGATGTTCCGACAGAACGTCCCCCATAATGGGCTTACATAATACTAAAACGACCCCTATTTAGAGTTGACCATTGTATTATAAACATAAAAAGCATTTTAAAAGGCAGACATATTAATTTCTGTCATATAAAATCCAATTTCCGGGCCAGTTTAAAGAATATCCCAGAAAATTGAAATTTCATAGACAGGCTATTCTTCTGCCCTAATTTTCTAACGAGCTAAAATCCAAAAAGAAAATCCGAAATTATTTAATCCTTAATTATAGTTTTGAAAAAAATAAGAAAAACTAAAAACGCAAGTAAAAATACAGACGATAATTTATGAACATACGTAAGCAGTTTCTTAGCTATGAAAACTTAACGGGATTCCTTTACAAGTCATTTATGTTGCCTTCCGGTTAACTGATTGCCTTTAATTAGTATCTTTTCAAGTGAATTTTATTAGTCAAGAGTTACACTTTAAGAGATTTTGTTAAAATATTTAAACTACAGCGGTTACAATCATATTTTTTATTCATGAATCAATCTTTAAAATGCATCCTGCAGCTTGTAATCAATCTAAATAACATTATATTAAGATTTTACCAAGCTTGATTTTCCGAACATTTGCTTTAATTTAATATTCGTATTAACGTACATGTTTTCGTAAATCTATTTTTATCGGAGTAAATACATTATTTAAATTGAACTTATGAATCTGTTAAAAGGTTCTCAGAAAATATTTTCTTTGAAGTCACTGAAATAAAACCTGTAAAATGGCTGAAAATTTTGTAAAGTATATTTAGTGGACTACATTATATCAGCAGTGGAAAGTTTAACCTCTAGGGAAATTATGGACAAGATAAAAATTGTTTTGAAACGTCTTCCCGATAAAAGTTATTTTTCTCTCAGAACTTGAAGAGGAGTAAAACCGATTACAACTTTTCCATCTTTTGTAAATGAGTAAGTAGTAGACGAAATCTGAATAGACAATACTCCACAATATTAATATGAACATAGTAGCTAATATTTTATTAGTTTTTCCGGAGTAACCTTTCAAATTTGACATTTTAAATGAAATGGTAAAAACGAGAAGAAACTAAACTCTACACACTGATAGTGTTTCATTTCAAAGAGTCGAGAAGGTTGTTTATAATTATGTGATTTGGAAATATCATTGATAAAAAAGGCTTCACAGCGCAACAATTCAGAATGGAATACAGTATAGAAATACAGCACATTATACAAACTCTAGAGTTTTAAGAAGGTGATAAGTCGCAAAAATTAAAATATATAAGACAATTATCAGGCCAACTACGGATGTGAAACATAAATACTCACAAAAAAAGAACAGGTAACATGGCAACAATTTTAAAGGAAGATGTCACAATTTAGTCTAGATTGAATTGTGACTCACCGCACAATTTTCATGAGTTAGTCCATGGACAAGTTAAGGATACATGACAAATCAGATGTAATCGAAAAATGAAATATTAGAACAGGAGGATACCGTAAAATTCATCAAATTTCAACGAATATGATGGCTAGGTCACTTGGAGCGAATGGACGAATAGTTATGCAGAAATGGATACTCAAGGCTCAAATTAAATTTATGTTTCTACAAAAAGGGGTAGATCTAGATTTTTATGCCATGGTGACGTTATTTAGGACCTTAGAGCAGTATGGATGTGAGAGGATCGGTTGGGATGGCTACAGATAGAGGACGTTGGAGGCCAAGACTTATTTCGGGCTGAAGATGATGCCATGGCATCATGGTGTCATGGCATTTTTTAATGATTTGTAAACTGTTTTTATTGATAACATCTTTTTAAAAATAATTAACAGATTGATTAGTTTCAATTAAAATCATGTGTGAGCATTGATGGAGGTGGATCTACTATAACAAGTAAGTTAATAAAAATAAATGAGAAATTTAAATTGAAGCAGCGATGGAAAAACCAAATTTGGACAAAACTAAAATAATATATTGTTATTTAGCCCAATCGTACCAAAATATCGGTCCGATATGACGCAATATTTGAAATCTCTTCTCTTTCAGATAATAAATTTTATTTTAATGCAATTCCAAGTAAATCTAATAATATATATTATTATTACAGTTCGTCTTTTTCCTCATTAAAGGTATGATTAGATAACTGGTCATATTTTTATCGATGAAAACATATTTTTGTGATGAATAATACTTTTTTCCTGGAAGTTAGTTTTATTCACATATAAATCATATAATGAGATCTCTGCGTATCAAAATACAGTTGCCGTGTTCAGCATAGATAAACAAAATAAATATTTTAAAGTTACTCAAAAATGTTTAAAAAATTTCGTTAAAATTTAAACTAAACATTAATGTTAATATAGTGTTTATTTACGGCCATCTACGTATTACGTAAGCAGTTTAGCAGGGGAGGGGGTTTATGGCATTTCCTTACTTTAGTTATCAAGAAGGAGAGGGAGTTACCAAGTTGAATACTGAAGCACTTAACATGATACTAATTACCACCAAATTATTTATTTATTTATTACCACACAAAGATGTGGCTTTACTTTAAATTCATCCACTGTGGTTTTCACTGGATCTACATTGTTGTAAAAGGTTTTCTCTTTTCCCCTAACAGTTTTCTGTTCTTTGGTAAAGTTGTAGTAGCCAAAATAATGTGCCTCAAATACGGTGTTAGTTTGTTCTATCAAATCGGTAAACTACAATCATAAGGTATAAGGGGATTTTACGAAGAACATTAAAAAAAAATGCTACTTGTTCGAGTACCAATGTAACAACCTACCTCGCCGTACCAATAATGAAGTGATGTGTACCTTACAGTCACTTGGAGGAGAAAACGTAGAAAGGATTGACGAATAATACCGTAATTACCCATGTAATGCGCGCACATATTTTCCGATAATTGAGATTGTAAATCGAAGGTGTGCAAAATCGACGGATATTAAGGTCAGATAAAAGCGGAAAAATTGAATGCTCACGCACTGTTAAGAAAACCTAGCATGCTCGTAATGGAAAGTTTCCGCGGCCATCTTACTGAAGAGTCAAGAGTCAAGAGTCAAGAATCGGCCGAAAAGTGCGACCAAGTAGTGATTCCGGGAGGGATGACATCTGACTTGCAGCCATTAGATGTGTGTGTAAATCGACGGTTCAAAAATAACATGAAAAAGTTTCACACAAAATGGATAGCAGAAGGACACAATGAAACAAGTTCTGGAAAAATTAAGAGGCCTTCATTCACCTTGATGCGACAATGGATTTTTAAAGCATGCGACAACATTCCACAACATTTAGTGAGATCAAATTAAAAAAAATGCTGCATCTCTAATGCTATGGATGGCACAGAAGACGATATGATATGGCAAAGTGAGAGTGATTCCACATATTCAAATACTAGTAGTATAAATGTAAACAGTGACAGTGACGATTAAATGAAGTATTACAACAGCCAACTGTATTACAGTCATGTACAGAAAAGTTTTTAAATTTCAGTGAGTGTAAGTAAAATACTCAGTAGTCTGTAAGCGTATTAAATTTACAATAAAAAGTGTTTTAAATGGTCTGCTGAAAATTCCGGTAGGTCTTTAGTTATTATTTTCACCATCTTAATTTTTCAATAATTTATTTTTTATTTTTCAATGAAAATGTTTTCAAAAACAAAGTCCGCACATTACATGGGTAAATATGGTATGTAGTTGAAATAACAACAAAATTTCAATAGACGATTACCAGCAAACCAAATTTATTGAAGATTTCAATATATTTCAATATACGGCTGGTAGAAACATGGAGTGAGAATTAAATAACAAGAGTAGGTTATTGTGCTAAAGGAATGCCTGTGAAATAAGTATTGTAGCAAATATTATATATGTTTTTGCCAACATTAAATTAAAATTTTTAATAAACTCTTGTTTAGAAAACAATTTGAATTCTGAATTTTAAAACTTGTGGTAATCTGGTAGGATGATAAAGTTTCTTTTTCCTTTTAACTGCATTTTTTGTGCGTACATGAAATTCTTATTTAAGCAACATGGGGGGGGAGTCTAAAACAGTTAAAAATTTTCTTACGTAATACTTGAATGGCCGCTAATGGCAAAAATTTATTTTTTAATAATAAATTACGATTTAAACAAAAAGAGGTATATTTTAGATTTTAAATAACTATCTTATCTTCAAATTGGAAGATTATAAACGGTGATTAAACATTTATAGTCGATAAAAATTGAAGACTATCAAAAACCTTCTACGTTACGGAAATCTTGAATTCAGTATTTCCTTACGCTAAGAAACGTCTTAGATATGTTCGTAAAACGTGACGTGCAAGGGAAGGGCAGAAAGATAATCTACAAGTCATTTGTGAATAACATTTAGTTCGTCGTTTATAAAACTTTACGTACTAATACAATGATCACTCATATAATAGGTATTTCAGCAGTTAAAAAGAATGAAGACATTAAGTAGTACATTACTCTTCAAGGCTGAAAACGGCTGACTCATTACTAAAACCGCATCGCATACTGAAAATTATTATTAAGATATTTATGGTAGTAAACTAAGGCGTACCTACCTTATCCATTTGTAACTCTATATAATTAAAATGCATGTTAGGCACGCGTGATTTTTGAAATATGCGTCATTCGTAACAATGACTAACGGTCTCCAGTCCATAAGTAGGTTCCGTCTCAATAAAACCAATTAACGTAACAACGTTATATTATTAAAAACCGTAGACTTTCCCTTGATTATTTCATATTTGATTGACACATTGTTTTAATTAATTGTGAAAGTTTCACATGAGAATTTTTTTATTATAACTTTTTTTAAATACTTTCAATAACCAAACGTATAGGAGATTGTACCACGGTTTTGGGTAAAATTACCGATATCCAATTTGTTTGCTTTCTCTATTATTTCGATTTTCATACATTTACTGCGGTTCCCAACCTGTGGTACACGTGCTACAGTAATAATTCGTATTCACAGTAATTCGTGTAATGGCGGATAGCAGCAGCAGACAAAATAAAGAAATAAATAAGAAGGGAAAATCTACAGCTGTTGGTACCTTAAGGCACGAAAAAATGTATGTATACTACAATGTCAATTTTCCTCAAGTTTTATTGCTGCAATTAAATTTTTTTCCTTTAAAATATCTTTATATAAACAACTGAATTCAATGAATAAATCTTTCAACTAGCCAAAGTTAATAACGAAGATATTATCTGATGTTGATAACTTTGTCATCAACATCAGAAAGAGGAAAATTAAATAAAAAGCCTAGTTAAAAGTTACGGAAGAGAAACACAGTTGAGAATCTCTGTTCTATACGATAAAATAAATTATCCAAAAAAGTAGTTTTAGCTGAAATATTACATTTTACAAATTAACTTCTGATACAAAATGTGAAATAGAAGCATACACTTCAAAGCCAAAACATTTCAGTTTTTAAACACGTTGTTTTTGATATTATTTCAGAATAAATAGGCTAGATTAAACATTAAAACTGAGTAATTACAAATACATAAAACACAATTTAAAATGAATTAACATTTTAAATCGCAATTTAACATCCGATGATTAAACTTTTCAAAATTTGAAATTGTAGTAAAGTCAACCCATTTTTTATTAATTTTTATTTTTCACACCTAGATAAAATTCTGTAGTGAATTTAAAATATATGGGTAGGTCATTCCGACTTAAACTACTATCAAATTTAAATTTGTTGATCAGAATCAAGGGGCAAAAATTATTTTCATATTTAATTTAGTAACAAACCCATCAAAAACTGAGATGGGTAAGAACAAACGGCCGAGCGTCACTTTAGTAATCACAGTAATTTGCAGAGAGCGCGGTAGATTAAATCGAAACATCAATCTAGTGGGTCTGCAGGCATATTTTAGTAGGGCTATATAATTTGATTTAGGCACAGGAATACACCAGCCAACAAATTACAATAGGCCTGCAGTTTTCACAATAAATTTAAACAATGTATCATTCTAGACTTTCACATCATTATGAACTTAATTTTTATTTTCACATCGTTATTGTTACTTTTCTAACCCTTTTGAAAACGACGCTCCATGTTGACTTTTAAATTAAATTAAAAAATATAAATGTTCATGCAGTAGAACTAGATACAGTAATGCAGTGATTTTCTGAAACAATTCGTATTAAAATAGTTAAACATTATTTAGTTTATAAACCAATAAAGTTTATTATTAATAAATTCTCTTCAACTTTACCACTTACAAAAATATAAAAATCATAAATTTTTTACTTTCTCTTGCCCTGTATGAATATATAGAAAAGGAAAGCATTGTTTAATGGCGAGTTTTCACCGGTAATACAAGTTTTTAGGCTCCCTGAAACCAAAAAACATGTTTCTAGCGATTGTAAGCTGTGTGTTTGAGTGTATGTGTTTTAACAGAACTCAATACAGAAAATCGTACAAAGTTGAAACTTGGAACTTTAGTTAGGTACGACGAGAGGACCCGAATAAACATTTTCATTAAAATCGGTCAACCAGAAGTAGTAGTATATTCGTACAATTTTTTCAATTTTCTAAAAACGACTGATTTTTTTTAATTGATTCATTTACTACATTTTTACGCTTTACAAGATAGGTTAAGGGCTTTGAAATTCTTGTGTTCCAGTACTCCCGTGGTAAAAAAATTATTCTTTTTTAAGTTTATGGCCTCAATATGTATTTGCCCATAACGGGCAGGTGGAGTGTTAAATTAATTGCACTCGATCTGTTGGTTCCAAAGTTACAAAAAATAGTTCTGTTTTTTATTATATAGTCCTGCCCATAACAGACAGGTGGAGTGTCAAATTATTTACACTCAATCTGTTCGTTGCAGGGCTAAAATAAATAGTTCTGTTTCTTATCACATGGTCAGCCAATTAAATGACTGAATCATTTAAGAACAGAAGAGGTAGAGGTGTAAAAGACACCAATCAGAGTTATCTCCTCTGAAAGTAATGAATTTCATTGTACAGCCAGACCCTGTGGTGAATGAAGTGAAGGTGTCTTTTACAGAGTGGAAAATATGTGCTTTTTAGAGGGCCCGGCATGCTGATAAGCGTACTTTTCTATTCAGTGAGGAAGGCAATGGTAAACCACCTCACTCCTCATTTTACTTAGTAAAACCTCTAGAGGTTCAAACCAGCCTTTCGGCTGTTGACCTAAACAACAACATTATATAGTCAGCCAATTATGACTGATCTATTTAAGAACAGACGAGGCAGAGGTGTAAAAGACACTAATTAGAGTTATCTTCTCTCACAGTAATGAATTTCAATATACAGCCAGAACCTGTGGTGAATGAAGTGAAGGTGCCATTTGGAGGGTGGAAAGTGGGTGCTTTTCGGAGTGGTGATAAGTGAACTCTTTCAACTCTGTGAGGAAGGCAAGGGTAAACCACCACACTTTTCGTTTTTATATAGTAAACCTCTAGAGGTTCAAACCAGCCTTTAGGCTGTTGACCTATACAACACATGCATTTAAGGGAAGAAGTGTGTTAAAGTTAAAAGTTGTAGGACATCAAAAAACCTACATCTTTCTTTTCAAGCGTTTTTTCTACAACAGTTAGTTTAGCATTAATTAGAAATTTTCTGTATTTTTTAAAGTAAAAAAATGGGTTTTTTTAAAGATTGTGGCCTTAGTATTTATTACGACAAAAGTATATAGGTATTAATTAAGTTTTAGGCCTATAGAAAATTAAAAACCTAAAACTTTTATTCAATAATTTTTTTGGAGACTAATATAGTGTTAATTAGTGATGTTTTGTATTTTTACGTTAAATAGAGGTAGATTTTCATTTTTGTGTCAATCACTCATGATTAAAATTAGGTTATGTTTCTCATTTTAAATTGTTTATTAATGATTAAACATAGGTTATATTTATCGATATTTACAATGGCAAGAGAAAGTCGTGTAATTGTTTCACACCAGATTTTTACAAATACTATAGAGATAATTCGATCGAAGATTCTAATTAGTCACTTTTCAAAAAATCACCACATTACTGACTTCGAGCAACACACACCTAGGCATACATCTTGTAGAAAATCACTGACGTTTTAAAACTATAGATATTTTTATTTTGTAAACGTCAGTAAAAATTATTGTTCTACGGAGTAAAACAATAATTTTATTCTATAATAAGGTTGACTGTCATAAGACAATATTTACAAACACGAGGTTTGTGTATTTACAAAAACCCGACATAAATATTTGTTTTGAGAGAGAACATTTCAACAAATACGAAGATATAACGTATCTATTGAAGGTGGAAAGTATAAAAGCTGGAAAGTCATTTCATAGGAGGTTTACATTTCAATGTTCCATCCCCTAAGAAATAATTGTATAGTTTAGAAGAACTATCAGCTGGACTATCAAAGGTTTGTTCCATTGCATCCATAGATATTTAAATAATTTATTGAATTCTAGGGTAAAAAAATTAGATGAGGATGGATAATTTGAAAAATTGGTCTATGAGTTTATGTAATTCTGATTTAAGTTCGGAACCGAATGCTACAAGATATTAAACTGTAAGGGTAGTCCGTATCTTTATTATACACCATGTTAATTAACATTTGTACTTTTTTCTAGGCTACTGTAATAGATTGAACCATATTTTTAATGAAAATTAGTTCCCAATTTTGCACATATTTTAAGAGCAGGAAGTACAATTTTAAATAAAGTTTACTAAAGCTGGTGCAATAGAATCTTACATTAAACTGTAAAAATTGTGGACAAAATTATTTTCATTTTTTATTTGAATATTTCAAAAACTGTATACTTAAAATGTAAAATTGTATCACCTCTTTAAAATTTAATCTTTTATCTTATATGGAAGCTGAGAAAATGGTACAAGAATACAGAAAAGAGCTGTTTTGAGAAAACAAAAAAAAATGGAATTTAATTTCATAAATAGGTATAAAATAAAAATAAAAATGGTCTAGTCATCATAGGGACATAAATTTTACATCATATAAAGGAATTTCAAACACTATAAAATAAAAAATAGAAAATTTTATATTTTTCGTACGGACCCCCTTAGAAAAACTTACTAAAAAATGTATAATCTTAAAATAAAGTGATAAGGCTTACATAATACAAAAGAAAATATACTAGGAATCAAATAAAAATATTTTATAAAGTGAAAGAAAATTTTTGAACGAATCTTTTTTTAACACTATTACATAGTTTTTTTTTATAAAATCCACAGTCAATAAGTTAATAAAAGGGATAAAAAAGGTAGAACAACGAAAAATAAAACGATTTTTATCCTTTATTTTAAATTTAGAACTACAATTCTGTACAACAACCAAACGATTTGTTAAATAATTAAAGCTTAGAAAACAAATATGACCTGAATACATGAATAAAACAAATCAATACCCAGCATATTAAATTCTTGAATTGACAATTTATGCTGCAGGCAGTTTGCAGGATTTTTTTTTTTTTTTTTTTTTTTTTTTTGGTTTAACGTCCGACTGTTCTGCAAATACTGCTAATGCAGACGGTGACAGATGAAATGATTTTTTTGTAACGTATGAAAATATGCCGTGCCTGAATGGGATTCGAACCCAAGACCGCATGATGAGAGGCGAGCACGTTACAAAACGTGTTACAGTTGCACGTAACTGTAACACGTTTTGTTAACAAAACGTGTTACAGTTTGCAGGAGTTGAGTCTAGATATGACATAGTATTAGTTTCTATATGATTGTGTGACAAATTTTGATGTAAATGAATGACTATGATATGATTAAATTTACAAAAGATCCCTACTCTACTGTATCAGTGTTCTCAAATTCTGTTACATTCCTACTAAATAAATCTTGTATAAACGAGTTGTAACTACGACTGTAGTAAAATTCAACAGCTAATTAATTTTTGAAAGGAATTTTAATATATTCATGTAAAGTCTGATTACTGACGTAACATGGTGCACATGTAGCAAGTCGCAAAATTTTTTATTGAAATTCCTGAAGAGTTTTAATGTTGGTTTTCTTAGCAGATCAAAAGATTTGATTGTAACCATGTACCCAAATCGACCTTAGAAGGCCTTTATGGTATAGTTTATGTTTTAATAAAACCCTGGATTTTGAAAATCGAAAACGGTAAAGAATTTTGAGTCGAACAGTTGTTGGCGCTTTGATTTTATATAAGATGGGAACGCCACGTGAGTTCGATATCAAGAAAATTCTCTAATACTTCATTTTTGTATTTTGAGGAATAGACATATTATTCAAAAACACTAGCGGACAAGTATCACGTCGCAAAATAAATGTTACTTGAACAGACTTCTCTAATTTAATCATAATTTTCCACTTGGATAACCTAACTTAATAACTTACATGTTTTTCTTCACAATTTAGAAAAAAAATGAGGCCTTTTACATACAAGAAGCTGTTAAATGGTTTAAAGAAGTCAGATGGAATCAAAGTTTTTTCGGTTTATTCCGGTTTTCTATCGAGAAAACGGAATAAACCGAGAAAACTTAATGAACCAAACCAAATTCAGACTACTAACTACGGACTTCAATGGTTTTCATGAAGAGCAAAATCAGAACGTCACGTGGACAGAAGAAAGGAGAAAAGCCTACAGTGAACAAATGCTGAGAATGTGGGCTGCAAAAACAGCTTCTAGAATCGTCTATAGTCACCTCACGTGGTCTGAAATTCCCCCTATACGAGGAAAAAACAGGAAGCGTTATAAAAGCCAAATAAGTATTCACCTGTCGGGGTGTTTCGAAATCGGGGAAGTTATTTACTTAGAACAATAACAAAGAGAATTTTTCAAAAAAGATATACTACTTTTACACTTTATTTACACATTTACTCTACGTAAATTTTTACTTTTTTATAACAATGAGTACTGAACGATGATTTGTTTGGGGAGATGGTATATTCCTTAGATCCCACGGCTACACTACTGTCTGGGGTAGAAAGGAACCAAGTTCCAGTTAGACCAGCACAAAGCGCTAAGTCATTAACTCTACCATTTATTATTCAATCCTTAATTAATGTTTCTACAGCAAACTACTGAATTTCAGTGGTTAATTTATTAAGTAGAATGTATCGTCTTAATACATAATCAAGGGTGATAATAAAACTGAATTTTAAAATTATGCTACGTTTTGTACATAATTTAATAAAAAAAAATTGGCAACGTCATTTCTTCATGCCCTGTGATTTGTCGATTGTAAAAAGAGTGGGCCTCATGTAAAGTAAAATCGATTCTTTAAATAATTGGGTGTAAATAGGGGTGATCGCTGGCTGAAAATGGTCTTTAAGAAAGGGTTGACAGTAATTAGATTGGATTTACGCTGCTTGGCAGAAATAGGGAACAGGTTGTGTGGCAAATCGAACTTAGGTTCCACCAGAGTAGCAACACTATCAAATTTAAAAATTGACAGATTTTTTTTTAAATTTAATAATCCGCCCATATTTACTGCACCTTAATACTTTGTGGCAAATCAGTACGTTATAAAAATATCACCGCAAGAATTGTAAAAACTGATAAGTTAGAGCACCAAGAATTGTTTAACAATTTAAATACATAAAGTAGTTTTGTTTTATTTATAAAAATCTTATTTATTTTTGAAAACCTCAAAGTACTGCTGCAGCAATGGCATTGTGAAAATTCGAACTTCGCTATGTCACCGCCAGAATAGTAGTACCATTGAAACTTTAAATTATTTAGTTATTTACTTTGCACAATTTCGTTAGAGCTTTTACCAGTTTTTAATTTCTCAATTTAAAATGCATTAGAACACAATTTGTTTTTTAAATATTATTTTAGATATTTCAGAAGTTCGCTTTTAAAGGTCAAGGAAAATAACTTGGATTTTCATTGAAGAAATTTTCTAAAAAAACGAGCTCTTACGAATATTAACGTAAGAAAACTCAATTTAATTAATTCCCTAAAGGTAAGTGTTATAAAAGCTTGGAAGGATTAAAATTAAACCTTGCGGAAATCTTTCATTTTCTTAGAATTACACGGGTTTGACATTTCTTTTTAAAGGTGATGTATTTAAAATAAACTTAAAAGTGAATAAAACTTTTTATAACTTTTATTTTAATATTTTTGACATCCAACTTCCTTATGATTAATTATAAAAATAGAAAGATGCGACGGGTACGTTACTAACTTTTCGGAATCTGCTCTCTTATCAAAAAATTATATTATACCTAAAATCAAATGACCAACACGTCACCAAACTTTTAACAAAAAAATTTTCAAATTTAAAATTAATAAATTGCCCAATTATTATATTGAATTACTTTCTTATCTAATTTTTTTGTTTTGTTTTAGATTATTCTGTACATTTTAAAATTGTCAGAATTAACTGGGAATCAAACCTAGGACCCCTTGTATAGAAACCAGTTGTGCTGGCTGTTACACCATGGCTCGACCAAAATCTTCCATTGCAGGACGGTCAAAAACTACGGCCGGCCCCGCTTTCTGGGAGAAGCTACATTTGATTGACAAGATAACATATTTGATCCTTAGTTGAGGATGACCTACAGAAAGCACATGTTTTGAATCTCAAAAAATACTTACGTCTTCTATTACATAGGTTTCATCATTTACAGTATATGTTCCAGATCAATGTTACAAAAAAATTATTTTCCACTTGTACATTCTCGGTTGTCAAATGGAATTGCATGTTGGGTAGTATACATTCATTACGCAAATTCAAACGGTGATTAATCAACAACAAAAATTCTATACGCTATTAACGGATACAAAAAGCGCGCGCCATCGTATGAGCCTATTCCAGGAATTCAAATTCCTACCTTTAAGGTATTTATTCGTGTACAAGGTGCTCTTAGAGTTCTATTGGGCTTGTGGAACCGTGATGTGTGTGTGTGTGTGTGTGCGTGTGCGTGTGCGTGTGCGCGCGCGCGTGTGTGTGAAGCGAATATCTCAAGAACGGAACATCGTACGAACTTGAAACTCAAGTTAGATACTACTAGCGGACCCAACACAAACATTTTCATCAAAATCGGTCAATCGGAAGTAGTAGTTTATTCGTGTCATTTTTCACGTTTTTCGATTTTCTCAAAAACGACTGCAACGATTTTTTTTAAAAATCGCCTTATTTACTACATTGCTTATGCTCTACAAGATTAGGGTAGGCTCAATGTCTGCTGAAATTCTTGGGAGGGGCTATGTTCTCGTAGAAAAAAATTGTTCTTTTAAGATTGCGGCCTTAATATTCATTTTAGGGCAAAAGAGTACATAGGCTAATCAAAGTTGTAGAAACTTTAAAACCTACAACTTTTATTTCAAACATCTCCTTGTATTAGTTCAGCAGTAATTAGTGATTTTCTGTTTTTTTTTCATGAAAAAAATGTTTTTTTTAAATATTTCGGCCGTAGTATGAATTTTACGACAAAAATGTATATAATAAAATTTATAAAAAATTAAGAGATCTACAACTTTTATTTCAAGCATTTCTCTCTACAGAGCCTAGTTTAGCGTGAAAGAGTGATTTTCCGTATTATTAAGCCAAACTAAGGTTGATTTTTATTTTGCATCATTCACTTATAATAAAAATAAGATTATGGTTTTTAAGGTTAGTTATTTTGTTTATTTCTAATGTTTTACTACCAAGTTACTAAGTTACATTGTTCATTATTTGCATTGGCAAGAGAAAGTTGTGTGAGTGTTTAAAGTCACATTAACAGCTTGGTCTTTATGACTAGGTGGGTACTTACTAGTAATAATTAGAAGAATCTAGCCGGGAATCGAGCCTCGGACCTCCATATTGTAGACTATGCGTTAACCACTAGCTACGAAGGCAGACTATTTTAAGCTTGTATATTATGTAAATTTCGAATCTAATTTAGTTTGGATCGACACTGCGTAGAATTTATGGTTGTAAAAGTTTATGTAGATGGATATATTGTAAGTTTTCTTTTTACAATAACTGATTATCTTTTATACTTAAAAATTATTTCAAAGGTTTTTTTGTAATTTTTTTCAAAAATTCAATTAAGATTAATTTACCAAAATTATATAGAAAGTGGTTTAAAAACTCTTAAGTTCAAATTTTTTTCTAAATTTCATGGATATTTCAAAAAATTATATCTAAAACTGATATTAAAATTAATGTATTTTATAACGGATCAACAAAAATACAGCGATTATGAATTTTCCCATTATATTTTCTTCACCAGAGTTTTTTTCTTTTAATGAAAAATCTACTTCAGTGAGTTCTGATTCTGATCTATCATACATTTAATATATTTTTAAAACATTCAAAAGCAGACTGCGGAAGAAAGAGAAAAATCTGAAGTGAGAGAAATCAAGCTGTAATAAGAGCTTCCAATATTGTTTAGTAAGGTTATTTACCATGATAAAAAATCTGGTGTGAAACATGTACACGACTTTCTCTTGCCAATCCAAATAATTAACATTAGTAATAAAACATTTGAAATAAACAAACACACGAACCTTAAAAAACATAACCTAATTTTAATCATGATAAGAGAATGATGCAAAATGAAAACCAACCTTCGTTTGGTTTAATAATACGGAAAATCACTCTTTGACGCATATTAGGCTCTGTAAAGAAAAATGCTTAAAATGAAAGTTGTAGATCTTTTAATTTCCTATAAATTTGATTCAATATATTTTTGTCGTAAAATGTATACTAAGGCCAAAATCTTAAAAATATTCAATTTTATAGATTTTTATAAAAAATAAACAGAAAATCACTAATTACCGCTAAACGAAGCAGTATACAAAAAAAACTTGAAATAAAGTTGTAGGGTTTTAAATTGTCTACAACTTTTATTATGTACTCTTTTGCCCTAAAATGCATATTGAGGCCGCAATTTTAAAAAAAGTATTTTTTCTATAAGAGCACAGCCTCCCCAAGAATTTCAATAGACATGGCACCTACCTTATCATGTAGAGCATAAAAAATGTAGTAAATGCGGTGATTTTAAAAAAAATTGTAGCAACCGTTTTTGAGAAACTCGCAGAAAAGAAAAATCGCACGAATATACTACTACTTCCGGTTGACCGATTTTGATGAAAATGTTCGTGTCGGGTCCTCTAGTGGTACCTAACTTAAGTTTAAAAATCGTACCAGGTTCCGTAATTGAGATATTTTGTTCACACACAGCCTAATCGCTAAAAACATGTTTTTTGGGTTCAGGGGGTCTGAAACCATGTAGGCCTATATCCGGCGAAAACTCGATTTCGAAAAATCGACATGAAAACAATACTATCTCTCCTGTATGTTCATATAGGCAAGAAAACGTAAAAATGAGGTTAAATAAAACAAAAAATATATTATTGAGAGAATATTCTTACAGTTACATTATCTGCCCTTTGTTTTTTATTTAATTCACTCTAGAAGTTTAAGCCGATTATATAAATTTGTAGAATTATTTATCATGACTGAGTTTTATGTCGATTTATAAATTTCAAAAGATTGTACAGCATTTCTGGTTCCGTTTGTAAACGTAAACCTTTGTTGAGTAAAAGGTAGGGCGGAACTCAGATATGAATGTTATAAAATTAAAATTTTGGAATTTTATCCTTATATTTACGTTTTACAACAGGTCTGAGTTGTAAGAAAAGAAGGTTTTCAATAAAATAAATTTTTCTCTTTTATGTTATGTCACATAGGAACGGTGATACCGATATCGTGGGAACTTGCAAAATATTTTTACAGTCACCCGACTTATAATTTATTTTGTGCTTCAGCTCAGAATTTTTAAGCGACCTCCACCCTTCTCTTGGCGTAAAGTTGTCGTTTTTCGCATGAAATATCAAGCAAAATTGTCGTAGAAAAGAGACTGAAAATAATTCTCGTAGTACAGTTATTGGAAATATTGGAAAATTTTTCCAATATTGAGCAAAGAGGGAGTCAAAAACATATCAAAAAGCTTAAACATGGCTGGCTCGGATGGTTTTATTTAATGCCAATATAATCTATTTAGGTACTCATATTCTTCTCTGACATACAAACAATTCTTACTTGCCCAGCTGTGACTATAAAGGAACAAAAGTTCATGACAGTAACCTCCCCTCTAATAAATACATTATGAGAAGGTTTTAATTAATGCATTCATCTGATAATAATAAAAACAGCTCTACGTCACCTCAAGACACAATACGGAAAAATTGGAAAGTTGATAGCTTCAAGTACTTCGGGAAGATAATACAACCAAAGACCAGCGAAAAGGAAGTTAACAAAAACAGATGAGGAAAGATGGCCGGTGCACTCCGAGGAACTCATCACTTGTATAAGAAGAAAGCACTCTCCACACAAGCCAAGATTATACCTTATAATACTGTGACAAGACTTGTGAGTCTGTACGCGAGTGAGTGCATTAGAATGACCGAAAAGGCTGGTCTAAGAGAAGCAGAGAAATTTGAGAGAAAGATTCTCCGCTAGATAATGGGTCCAAAGATAGTAGAAGTTCAAAATATGGTACGGCGTCGAGAATGTACAAGGAACGATTAATTAAAACGATTGAAAAAAAACTAAAATTTTACGGACACCTCATAGAATGAATGAGAACCGGCTGATAAAACAAATTTTTAGACACTGACTAAACAACAGATCTAAGGTGCCGGATAAATGATTTAAAGAAGTCAGAAAGGATTTTGAGAAAACTGGAATAAACCGAGAAAACTTAATGAACCAAACCAAATTCAGACAATTAATTACGGACTTTAAGGACTTCCAAGAGGAGCAAAAAACATAACGGGTAGACAGAAGAAAGGAGAAGACCTACAATGAGCGAATGTAGGGTGCAAAAACAAGTTCCAGAATCATCTAAAAATCTTACGCGGTCTAAAATTGGCCCAACACGATAAAAAAAGATCCATAATTCTGGTGCAAGAAGTGATCGAGCAATAAATGAAAAACAATATGAAACTGAGCTAGGCCTTAAAGCATTCGTTTTTACATTATATTTTACTATCTGCAGTAAAAGGAGGTAATTCCGACAGATCAAATGCGAATCGTAAAACCAAGCATTTATATCTAAAAAATCGCTCTTTTGCTGCAGCGACCTCAGCCTGGAACTAAGAAAGAAGTTGGTCCATTGTTATGTCTTCTCCATATTACTCTTGAAGTGTGAATTTTGTTGAATGCTAGTGAAAAGAAGAATCTGACATAAATTGAAATGTAGTTGAATTTTGAGCTCTTGGGTTGATTATATAACTAATGAAGATTTTCTTCGGAAAAGGGGCTCTGGTTCTAAGCTCTTGTAAACGATTAAACAAAAGGAATTAATAAGACAATTCGAACACATCATGAGACACAGGGACAATTTCATTATAGCCTTCTACAAATCGCTATTCGGGATAAGGTTGAGGACATCCGAGGACTTGATCGAAAAATCTACTTACTACTTGATCTTAACGTATCTCCACAGTTAAAATGTTAAAAGAAGGGAAAAACACTAAGCTAAAACCATTATTTATAATTACATAAGTAGTAAAAAGGACTTATTTAGAGTGTATCCTTCTAAAACAGAACAAACCATCCCACCGAATAGCACCTAATCATGATGAAAAACGTTTTTACCAAGGGACCCACCATACAAACTAATAAACTCGGACAGAATTGTTCCAACAGAGAGAGTGTCTGAGAGAGAGGTAGATTAATTTCAGTGTTAGTGAACCAACGGAGCAATAAGAATCATTATCTAGTTCTTGAATTCCAGAGCACAAACTCACATACATTACCAGAGTAACTAACAATTCCACAAGTGTCGTTAATAACATTTAACAGTCCCACCACAGTAAGCGTTTTAATTACTCTGTTTCTTTAATGTTGTTTACATTAGGAGTACATTACAGCACTATGTAACAGAAGCAGTAGCAAAATAATATTTTTTTCTCGGTTAAGCTTCCTTGTTTTTCTTCTTTTTGTTTTTAACGCTACGTCATACAGCAAGTGGGAGAGCGCTGAGAAGCCGGTGCTGTTGCACATATCATCATATTATAAGCCATTACAGTTATGTATGCCTGACACGTGTTTTCTTTCTAAACAGTTCGGTGGTACATTCTCCCATCATACGAACACCCATATCTAAACCGTTCCGTTATAAAAATAAAATAAAACATTTTAATTTCTTAACATATTTAATGGTTTTAATAATATCAATGATGTGTGGTGTTCAGTTAATTACACCTGAAAGAACTATAAAAATACATTTATTTTCTTTCATATTTTTCGTATAGGGCCATTTTTGAACAAGTACAATAAATGTATACGTTTTTGTAGCTTTTTACAGCCCAAATTCTCAGTATTCTTTTACTGCAGTCTTTTCTCCTTTTTCCGGGCACCCGGTATTCTACTCTTGCTCTTCGTGGAAGCCCTTAAACACTTAATCAGTTGTCTGAATTTGGTTCCATCCATTGTTTTTATTTTAGGTTTATTACAGTTTGTATATGCCCATAACGGGTGGGTTGAGTGTTAAATTAATTGCACTCCATCTGCGGTTTCCAGGGCAACAAAAAATAGTTCTGTTTCTTATCACGTTATCAGCCAATTATATGACTAAACTATTTCAGAACAGAAGAGGTAGAGGTGTAAAAGACACTAGTCAGAGTTATAACTCAAGAGTTATCACTAAGACACTAGTAATTTCACTATGCAGCCAGACCCTGTGGTGAATGGAATGGTGTCATTTACAGGGTGAAAAGTAGGTGCTTTTAGGAGGGCCTGGTATGCTGATAAGCATAATTTTCAACTCAGTGAGGAAGGCAATTGTAATCCACCTCACTTCTCGTTTTACTTAGTAAAAGCTCTAGAGGTTCTAACCAGCCTTTCGGCTGATGACCTTAACAACAACAACAGTTTGTATGTAATCTATTTTACTTCTTTAAACCATTTATTTGGTACCTTAGGTCCTTAGGTTCCTTAGGTATCCTAGGTACCTTAGGTTATTATTTACAGTCTTAAAGATTTGTTTAGTCAATCATTTATCATTCATTCTATACAGCTGTCTAAATAATCTCATTCTTCGTTTTCTAATCGTTTTCATAAACCTTTCGTTTATCTTGTACAGTTTACCTCTTCCTCACAGCCTACCCATCTAATATATTTGGACCCATTATCTTGCAGAGAATGTTTCTCTCAAATTTCTCTGTTTCTCTTAGACCGGTCTTCCCGGTAGATTTAAGGAAATTACACGCGTACGGACATAAGGTTTTATGAGAACGTACTATAATATCTGAACTTTAGCTTGTATTTAAAGTACTTTCTTCTTATGCAGGTAATGAGCTATTCAGAGTGTAGTAAGCCATCTTTCTTCGTCTGATGTTGTTTGCTTTCTTCTCTCTGCTCTTCGGTTTTATTATCTCCACGAGGCACTCGAAGCTATCAACTTTACCAATTTTTCCGTATTGTTTTCAAAAGAAACGGGGCTCTTTTGATGTTTGTTATGTTTTTAGTCGTTTCGAAGGAAATTTGTAGTCCAGCTTTTTCTGCTTGTTGTTTTAACACACTGATTTGTTCTACGACTGTTTCCGTGTTCCTATAAACGATTGCTAGGTCGTCATTCCTTTCACATTATCAGTCAGCTAATAATTTTTTACAACCGTATTGATTACAACATGCCCAATAACAGACACAATAAATTATATACGAAAAAATAATAATAGAAACTATTATTAATTAGGCCATATATAATGTTAATCAATAAAAAGTTGAATTAAAAATATAGAAAAAGTAACGTAATTAGGCAGAGAAAAACTTAATTGGGTGTTTCAAAACACACCTGCAGCTCGATGAGAACGAAAGGATACGATAATCAAACTGTTCTTCACTTAACACACAAAAAATATTCGTCTATTAAAACAATTACATTTAAAAATTAAAACAAGTTCTTATCATCCTAAACAAAGCTCGACTCTGATTAAATTTAATAATTTTATCCATTAAATTAAAATTCAACAGCATGGTATTCCCCGGAGAATAGGTACATGATTGATTAATTTAGTTGAAAAGATTTCCCGATAGAACAAATTTTTGGGTTATTCAAACTTATGACAATTTTTGCTAGATTGTGGCATCACAGATTTCACCACACATTTTTCAAATAGGTAACTGAGGCCAATGGACCAATTTTTCTAAGCAGCTTCTTTGAAACATATCTTGTAGGGTTTTATGTGGTATTGTAAACGAAAGTAAATGGTAGTTTTTAAAGCATATATAATGAAGGAATTGTATTTGTACCAGTTCTATTGCATGGATATGGTCTGCATAATAAGGAGCCCTCACAACTGATCCGAATTCTAACACCGATATAATAAAAGAAAGTAGAAAATTTGAAGACCATCCGTACTATTAAAATTACGACAGTTTCTTTCAACAAATCCCAATAATATAATCGGTTAACCTTCTTAACTATATTTTTTGAATGCTAACTGAATTTTAAAGCAGAATCGAAAGTTATTTTAACTGAATGACTTAATTACTAAAAAATGGAAGAGATGGATATGAAAGTAAAACCAATCTCAACTTCTTCCTCTAACAACTAATCCACCTCATAGGTGGAAATTTTTTAAATTGTCACCTAACAATTTGTTTAGTCCGTCCGTCACATCCAGATGTCAGAAACTACAAGAGATAGCAACAAACGGTTTCCGGATTCGTAATCTACACAAAAATGTAGTGGGCCTGGATTAAGGTTGAAGTTCTGGTTTCGACCGGTAGTGACAAAAAACCGTAAGTCAAGAAGTCAAAGTCAGAAACTACAAGAGATAGCAACAAACGATTTTTGGATTCGTAATCTACACAAAAAGTTGGTAGGCCTGGACTGGGGTTGAAGTTCCGGTTTCGACCGGTAGTGGCAAAAAAACCGGAAGTCAATAAATCAAAGTTAGAAACTACAAAAGAAGATAGCAACAAACGGTCTCGGATTCGTAATCAACACAAAAACCTAGAAAGCCTGGATTGGGTTTGAAAATCCGGTTTCGACCGGAAGTGACTCAAAACCGTAAGTCAAGAAATCAAAGTCGGAATTTGGAAACAAAAATAGTGTCAATCGATCCCTCTTAAAGAGTAAATACATAAATCATTGAATTTGAATTTCCGGTTTCGACCAGAAGTGACCCATATCAGGAAGTCAAGATCAAATTCGGAATTTGAAAACTAAAATAGTGTCATTCAATTTCTTTTAAAGAGTAGATACATAAATCACTAATGGTTTTTGCCATAAGTCAAGAGTAAACTATTGTTAAATGTAATGTGTGTAGAATTTAGAATTATGAAACATTGTTGGTGTAAATGAATAACTTAGAATTCCAATGTACAATTTAAGTAGTACATAATTTAATGAACATGTTTTTTTTGTTTAAATGAACACTTAATTGTAAACAAAAATTGTTTGGTAAAATAGATTTAAACGTACGTATAACTATTTTACGATGTCTATTCCTTTTTTGGTCGCTGACAAATAAAGATTTATTTATTTATTGTAAAAATGCCACCGGCCATGAGACGTGTCGTCTCATAAAAATAATTTTTATGTATTAAACCTTGTAACGATCCAATTTTCAATATAATTTAATTTAATTTAAAAAAATATCTGTTGTTAACCTAACTTAAAAAGAAAACAACCTAGAACCTCGAGTAGGTTGTGCTTATTTATAATTTTCAACTGATTACATTGAACTATGGATTAATTTTTTGTTTAAATTCTGTTATGATAACGTTAAAAAGGAGAGTATATTAAAATTTAATTGGGATGAATGGCGGAAATACATTTTTTTATGAATAGAAAGATTCTATGCATTTTTATAGATATTGTTAACTCTGAACTTCTGAATGAAAGACATGTCAAATTAATAACGATCAACGACTCAATAATTTTATTTATAGTGATACATATTTAAATAATTAAATGAAGTCTGTGTATTGAAAACAATTAAAGAAGTTTTTCAAATCAATGAACAAATTTCTAGAATCACAATTTAAAGACGTTGTATAATTTAATAAAAAAGTTGTCATTATATTTGTAATTTTTAATGTTCAATGAGATCGTTCATATTTCATAAAGATAAATTTCTAAACCTACGCCTTTGGGATTTTAATTTAATTTTTTCTTTGAAATATAAAAATTACATCCTATTGAGGTGAATTTACTATTATAAATTTCTATTCCGTAATCCTGTGAGTTGTAACCTAATGGGAAATGAAAGTTTAGTATCAAAGATTTTTTTTGTCAACCGTTTAAATACATCTAAAGAAGAACCTAAGATTAATTTTTTTTCAAAAGTCTTAAGAGGTGAATAGTACAACACAACATTAGGGCTCCATTAAGAGGAAAAAGTTAAAATTAACAATGACTGGTAAGATTTCATCAATTGTTTATTATTAATAAAAAGGTTAATCAGTGACACTGACTGCAACTGTATGTATAATTCTAAACATCTCAATTAAGCCTGTAAATAGGTCTCAATAGGGCACATAAAAACTCACAAGGCAATAGTACAATAAAATGTAACATTGGCGGAGTCCTTGTCATTAGACTCCCACTTAACCGGGAAATGCAATGTCCCAGTTAAGCCTAAAGAGAATTAAATTTAATCAGATTAAATTTACCATTGAACTTTTATTGTAATCGGTATCTATTAAATAACAGACGCTTAAATTAGTAAACATCTATAACTATATTACGAAAATATTAGTTGTATATAATAATAAAATTAAATAAATATAATAAAATATATATATATATATATATTTATATAGTCTATATATAAATATAAGTTAAACAAATGAAGCATCCTTTGTAGTTGAGGTCATAAGCCGAAAGGTTGGTTTGAACCTCTAAAGGCCTTTACTAAGTAAAACGATGAGCGATATGATTTACAATTGCGTTAACTCAATGGAAAAGTATGCTTATCAGCATGCCAGGCTCTCTGAAAATCACCTGGTTTCCATCCAGCAATGACACCTTCACTTCATTCACCACAAGGGCTGGCTGTATAATGAAATTCATTACTCTCAGAGGAAATAATTTTGTCTATAAATTACATTACCTTATTAATTAAAGGGATTTAAATTAATAAATTGGTTTTAACTCGTTAAGTCCATCGGGAACGAAAACAATGTCTTTAAATGCTGCAATTCCTTTACTCTTTGTACTAAAAGGCTGAATTTTAGCAGAAATTAATGAAAAAAATGCAGGAACACTTCTCTAAATCGCCATATTTTTCTTTTTGAAATTGATCGTGCTACATGTTCTGAAACATGGACTAAGTGAAAATACGTTAAAAAAACGATCACTAGTTTAGCGTGAAAAAGTGATTTTCCGTATTATTAAGCCAAACTAAGGTTGATTTTCATTTTGCGTCTTTCACTCATGGTTAAAATTAGGTTATGTTTATTGATGTTAGTTTTTTTGTTTATTTCTAATGTTTTATTACTAATGTTAGATTATATTGTTAATTATTTGCATTAGCAAGAGAAAGTTGTGTGAGTGTTTCACACCAGATTTTTCTTATAACACATATACCGGGTGATTCTAAATTGTACAGCAATCTCTAGGGAGATGATTCTATTGCTAAAAATACGAAAAATGTTCATATAAACAGGTCCGGAAATGCTCCGTTAACAAGTTATGCCTGGCGAAAGATTTTGCCATGATTCCTGGGTAAAGAGTGAAACAAACCCATACTGGAATTCTGAGAAGGTAAATTAAGGGGAAATTTTCGTGTTTCTTATAAGTTTTAACCTGGGAAATTTAAAAAAAATGAGTCCCAGAACTGTATCGCTTTTAGTTTTAAAGAGAACTAAGTGAAAACGTTAAAAAGTAGGGTTAGAAAACACAGTTTTTTAAGTTTATCGTAAAATAACTTTACTTAAACGTTTTAAGTTTAATTTTCAAAAACGTTATTAATATATTTTTTTTGAATAAAATTCTCTATAATTTTAATTACAACATTTTGTGTGTTTGTTCGCAATTTAACAAAGTTATTTTTGTTTATCAAGAGACTCTTCATCAACTTCACCTGAATAGCTGCCGCTCATTTTAAACAGTTATGTAAAGCAAAATACTTTTTTACAGAATTTAAATGTTCACATTCACAAACACAAAAAAATCTGGTGTGAAACACTCACAAAACTTTCTCTTGCCAATGCAATTAAATAACAATATAATCTAACATTAGTAATAAAACATTAGAAATAACTAAAAACCTGATCACAAAAAACATAACCTTATTTTAATCATGAGTGAAAGACGCAAAATGAAAATCAACCTCAGTTTGGCTTAAAAATACGGAAAATCACTCATTCACGCTAAACTAGGCACTGCAGAAATAAATGATCGAACTAAAAGTTTTAGATCTTGTAATTTCCTATAAATTTTATAACATACATATTTGTCGTAAAATGCATACTACGGCTGAAATCTTAAAAAAATCGATATTTCACACGTTTTCGTGAGAAAACAACAGGAAATCGCTAATTACCGCTAAACTAAGCGTTATTCAAAAAAATGATAACATGAAAGTTGTAGGATTTTAAATTGTCTACAACTTTTATCATATAGATTTTTGCGCTAAAATGCATATAAAAGCAGCAATCTTAAAAAAAAAACAATTTTTTTACGTGAAAACAGCCTTTCCAAGAATTTTAGCAGACATGACGCCTACCCTACCATGTAAAGCATACAAAATTTAGTAAATGTGGCGATTTTAAATAGAATCGTAGGGCTAGTTTTTGAGAAAATCACAAAAAAGTGAAAAATTACACGAATAAACTACTACTTCCGGTTGACCGATTTTGATGAAAATGTTCGTGTCAAGTCCGGTAGTGGTGTCTAAAGTCTTAAGTTTCAAGTCCGTACGATGTTCTGTTCTTGAGATATTCTGTTCACGCACAGACCAATCGCTAAAAACATGTTTTTTGGGTTCAGGGGTCTGAAAACGTGAAGATCCGGTGAAAACTCGATTTCGAAAAATCGACATGAAAACAATACTTTCCTTCCTATATATCCATATAAGCAAGAGAAAGTAGAAACGGAATTGATAACTATATTGCTAATCTCAACACTAAATTTTTGAATTGAAACTTAATTATGCAGGTAGAAAATACATCAATAGATTACCCCAAGATTTAAAAAAATACATTTGATTATCTAAATATGTTAAAATAAATTTTTAAAATGGTTGATTTTTGACAATTTTTACACTATATGTTAGATGAGTTGCTTCCTAAATATGTTTTGTTTGAAAAATAAAGAAATTTGTGTATTATTTGGTAAAAATTATTGGGTGACACGCTTATTGAAATACCTAAGAGGTAATAATAAATTAATTGGTAAATAATGAATTTAACATAATGTTAACGTTTAGGCATATCAGTTTTATCTTGATTTATGTTCAATAGATACCCGTAACGGGGTATTAAATTAATTGCACTCGATCTGTTGGTTCCAGGGCTACAAAAAATAGTTCTGTTTCTTATCACATAGCCAATTATATGACTGAACTATTTAAGAACAGAAGAGGTAGAGGTGTAAAAGACATAAGGACTTGTTGTCCTTTGTTGTGAAAGTTATCTCCTCTGAAATAATGAATTGTACTGTACAACCAGACGCTGTGATGAATGAAGTGAAGGTGTCATTTGCAGGGTGGAAAGTGGGTGCTTTTCGGAGGGCCTGGCATTCTGATAAATATACTCTTTAAACTCAGTGAGGAAGGTAAGAGCAAACCACCTCACTTCTCGTTTTTACTTAACTTAGTAAAACCTTTTTTTTATTCCTAATTTTGTGTACGTTGCAATCTGTTCAATTTAGAACAATAAGCAACCCCATGACCCAATGAGATGAGGATGATGTGTATGACGTGTAAATGAGGTGTAGTCTTGTACAGACCCAGACCGACCATTCCTGAGAGAGTATGGTTAATTAAACCCCAACCATCAAAGTACACCGGTAACCATTGTCTAGTATTCAAATCCGTATAAATTTACTACCATTACTAGGATTTGAACCAGGAACCTTCGTCTCCGAAAATCAGCTGTTAAACAGCTGATTTTGGCGACGACTGTACCTCTAGACCAACCCGGTGGGTCAAGTAAAACCTTTAGAGGTTCAAACCAGGTTCCAGAGGTTCCTTTTGTCTTTCGGCTGTTGACCTAAACAACATATCCTATAGGCTACTCACTTTTTGGAGTCTCCTGAATGCAGTTATAAAAGATAAAAATAAAAGTTTGGGAGGAGACAAAATATTTAAAAACTATGGTTTTTAAACCCTAGGGAATTGACCTAAGGTCGTTGATCGATTACAATAATTCAAGATAGATTTTCAGTAATGTACGTGAAGTAGAAAAGTATTTTCTTTGTTTGTTTCGTACTGCACTGTATAACGGTAGTTACTTATGAAGCAATCAGGACTGGCCCAGGCCCAGGAAATAACGGCAGACAACTAAATAACCGACTTCCAGTGACATAACGTTGGTAGAAAAGAAAATAAGATCGAACTGAATTAAACAGGGAACGAACATAAAAATAACAGAATTTTTATTACATAGACCAACAGATTTAAAAAAAACTGGTTTATCTCTTCAATAGTAATATTTTCCTTCAATTGTTAGCGTAAATTATAAGTTTTCAGAAGTTCACTAATAAAACAAAGAAACCTTACGTTGAATTAATATACAATACACTTATTGTTTAATTCGCTGCCTTTGTTTTAACAATGTTCATTCACACTATGCAACTGCTGTCAGTTTTATGGATTCGTTTACTCCTTTTTTCAAACCGAGGGTGTATTAAGTTTTTTTAAATACCATATAAAATCATCACTTTCGATAATCCGGAAATCAATATTAAACTGATTCCAATTGAGCGTTACCGTACTATATTTTTACTTTTCCTAATAATTTTTCATCCTATCATATCTTGCTTTTTTCTACATCTAAGACGGCTTCTTATTTGAAATCCTATATCTTTCAATTTTTCTTGTCAAATCCTCTAGTGTCAGACACCATCTTTCATGACTTCTTTGACTTATCAAATACATTTTAAGTTTTCTGTTTCTACAGTTTTACTTATTATCGATCTAGTCAATTTTTCTTCTAGAATTCTTATAAAATTTCCGAAAAAGAAAATCCTTATCCATTTTATTCTGTGATTATTAATTCTACTTCTTTACAAACAATCTCATTCGGTAGAATTCACCGGTTGCGCTCTTTTCGATATTTTTTTATTAATACCAGTTCTAAAAATTCATTTCTATTCTGGATATTTATTCTTTTCCGATTTCAATGTGTTACGTCCGTATGTAACTTCCGGTTAAATTTTAAAAAACAGCATCCTGGAACAACTTCTGTAGCAACAAGATAATGTGCGGATGTATGTCAGTCAGAATTCTGTGAATCTTTGAATGGAAAAATAAAAATGGTTCTCCCACTATACAGCCCAGATCTTTGAGAACCTTCTGGCTGTTCGAAAAAGTGAAAAAGAACTTAAAGGGCGAAAATTTGAAACGAATCTAGAGGTCGGAAAACTCATAAAGGCGCATACTAAGAGGTTTTGAAAGATAGCCTTGATTTCGTATTTCTTGAAAGCAGAATTGCAGTTAAAAATTTAACTTTGAAAAGGATCACGTATATAATTATTTAGATTCAGAATAAAGTTTTTCCGAAATACAGCTGCTGTTTAATTTCTTGGGCGTCCTCGTACTTACTATGAAACAAATTTTCTATTCAACTTACAAGTCATGGATCCAGTAAAAGTACTAGTATTTTAAACGGTAGTGAAATGTAAATTTGGTTGAAAATTCGTGAAACGTTTAGATAACGTTTGTCAACAAATTATAACAACTTAACAATATCGTATTTATTCAGATATTTAATTTTATATTGCAAGAAGTCTTTGAATACGGATATTAATAATTAAGTCAGTTTGAAACCAACTACGAAATCAATAAAAGGCACCCGTAAATAACTTTGTTCATAGGCTATATTTACGACTGAATGCATTCCGATTTACATTTTGTAGCCTTTACTCAATACAGGACTTAGTTAAACTTTAGTTTACATGGGAGGGGGGGAGTAAACAAATTTCAAAAACTTTCCTTTTCTTATTTTCTTATTTCAGTTACTTTTTCTTTTAACCCTTTTTGTAAGTTAATATTATAGCTTACATCAAAATGTAAAAAATAAATAAACATTTAACAGGAATTTTTTTAACTTATATTTTGTTTCTTAAAACCAATTCTATTTAACAATTTAACAATGATACATATTTTTTTATATCATTGTGTATCAATTATTAAAGATCTTGAAACCTAATAAGCTGTTGAATGTGAAATATTTAAAGATTTACCAGTAAACCCACACTCGCTTCACGGTAAACTAAATTTAAAACGTTCAACTTTTCGCACCTTCCATGTCGAAAACCGAATTACGAATGTACAAATTAGTACAATTAGTACTGGAAACAGTAATATTGTTTATACCAGAATGAATCAACATTGAAAGGGGATAAAATAGACCACAGAATAACTAAATGTGTTATACGTAAGAGTAGGAAAAATCTATTTCTTAAAAAAATATATATAATCTCTTCGATTGTAGGAAGGTTTACAAAATCTTTATGTAATCGGATGTGATATTAGTTTTTTTATATCTGTCCCGAAGATAATTTTCAAAAATTTTGAAAAAATAATGAATAAAAGATGATTTATTGTCAAGTGGTACTGTATCAAACCTGATACCAGAATTCATAATACCACTACATTTTGTACAGTAGCTGGAAGAACTAACCTTATCAAACAGTTTAAGTATAACAAGACTTAATTTAACCGATTACAAAATTTCTTTTCAAAATGTAAAAATTACTTAAAGCCGTATTATATCCTATAATATTCAGGAATCTCTAAGTTTTACAACAGTGAAAGAATTTTTGAAATTGGTTGGGTAGTTTTCGAGATTACCTCGAAACAAACAAACAAAATGTTACTTCTTCACAATATAAGTTTAAATATAGATAAAGAAAACAAGTAAATTCAAGGTATTTAACAATTCGTTTTAAACTGATGCACTGATTAGTACGTTTCTAAACAATTAAAACTTATGTAGCCTAAACTAAGTAAAGTAAAAATAACAATAGTAAAATCTTGACAAACATGTTCTAGTAGGTTTTAATAATTACGCTGTAGTAGTCGATCAACAAATTTAAGTTAGTTACAGAATAATCAACACCAGTTCGAGATTCAAAGAGATTTCTGAACTTTTATGGTAGAAACATTAAATAACTTAATGTTTCTTACATTATAAATACGGAACCAATTCAAATTTTAAATTATTTCAGTTAGATATCAATATTTAGGTTATAATTAATGAATTACGAGGGTGTGAATGCATTTTAAAAATTTTTAAAAAGTTGCTTGCAGGAAGGTTAATCTACAAAAGCGGCCGGCTAAACGAAATAATATACTGTGTGAAAATAAAAACAATTTTCGTGCTCTAATGAAATTAATATACTTTTTAAACTTTACACTTTTGTTTGTATATTTTTTAAAAGATTCGTTCAATAAATTTTATTTCCCTTTAAATTTTAATGGTAGTATTACTACTTTTATGTATTTTTATTATTTCAAAGTTACTTTTATTGTATAAGTCACCAGTTATTAAAAATGAACAAATACAAAACCATAATAATATTTTTAATTCAATTCACCTTAATCACAAGTGTTCTCATAATAGAAAATAAATTCACGACGGCACATATCTCATTGTATTCACATTAACATAATGTAATACGATTTGTTGATGTAACAGAGTAGAGTTACACAGTATTAGCGCCCGTAAAAAAGCGCGCACACGAAACATGATTTGCTATAGAAAGTGTGTCACATAATTTTCTAAAGCCATAAACAATATTAAAATCTTAAACGCAACAGTTAAAATAAGATTAAAGTTGAAAAGTAACTTCGATAAGTGGTATTTAACATAAAAATATGTTAATGTATGCCTACGTGTTTTAAATAATCATAAAAATGTGTGATAAATGTTAAGCTTACCTTGCAAGGAGGAGAATAACAGCGACATAGGTATAAGCAGAAATAACAAAGCCATTGCACTCTTTAGATCTAGTAGGTACTAAAATCACAAAACTAAATTTTTATATTACTTATTACAGAAAATAACAATCAATTTTGAAAACAAAATTCATTTATGCTTTCACAAAATATTCGTAAGTACTACAGACAGGAATACTGTTTTCAACTTTTCGAAAGTACCAATACTATTTTATACTTTTAAAAAAGCTTACTATATTTTTAAATCAATTGGCAATTTGAATCTCACAATCACTAAAAGCACAAAAACTATATTTCACGAACAATAAATTCGTACAATCCGTAAAAAAGATGATTTTGTTGAATTAATTCATTCAGTCACGAAGTCATACGAAATCGCCAAGAATAACCTGTTGAACCAACACTCTCCAGTGTAGTACACCGACTGTTGAGTGGGATAGATGCGTGTGTTGTAAGCGTTGTTCGAACCCGCCCCACAGGTTGGCCAACATAACGTTACGTTTTTTCCTAAAGTGTTAGTTTTTACCGCTTCTGAAACATTTGTTCGTTTCCTACCACTTTAATTTAATAATTGATTTCTTACAATTTGACAATTTATTAGCCCCTATTTAGCGTGGTTTCAATTTTTGACATTACAAAGCGAAATATATTGATTTACCATACTTTTTTACATATTAATCAGATAGGTAATCAGTTTCATTATAAAAATTTACATCATGTTCTGTTAGATTTTTTAAAACTTTGAATTACAAGACATTTATTACTGGTAAGAACAACAAGTTTTCGTGTTCTTCTTTGCCGTCTAGTACAGGTGATTTTTTAGTCCTGTACCCAATTTGTAATGTAATTTATGAAAGGGAAATGTATGTGTAATAAAAGAATAAATTTGTTACTTACAAAAGAGATTTAATAAAAAGCTATCATTGCTTAAATAATTGATAACCCTTTTTAGGTCTTTGGTAAGTATACTTACCACTGGCAATAAGGTCAACTTTTTTTTGAAGAATAAGCTATGCAGTTGAACCCTATTGGCATTTTATGGGTTTATAGATGTTCTCTGGTTAGTAGGCTATCCACATTTTGAAATGAGTTCGCAGCAACCATTTGCTTCATGAGTTACAGGAATGTGGTAAGGATTCATACCAGCGTACGCAACCGTGTGTTTTTGTTGTTACTTTTGTACAGTGCTTAGAAAATTCGAGTTTTTTACGGGAAAGCAAGCCATTCATGCTATTATAAAGTTGAGATAATTTGTTCTACACATTTTTCTGTTATATAGGACTACAAGTTGTTTTAATAAGCATTCTTACCAATAAACATTATGTGATTCCCATTTCAATAAACGTTCCTTGGTAAGTATACTTACCAGGGCTTAACATAAAAAAGAAATATCTTACTGTTCTGGCAATATAAATAAATATATTATTCAAGTCCCTATAAAACAAAATTTAACATTTTACAACATGTATATTTTCCCCGCAGTACTGCCCTTTAAAGGTTCAAAGAATCTGCTCAAAATGTCCACCCCTTGCGGTTATACACGCTCGGACTCTTTTCAGCATTTTAGCAGAAACCTTTTTAAGAGTTGCATTGGATACATTCGTGATTAAGTCTGTAATATTGACTTTTAAGTTCATTAATAGTGTGAAGATTGTTTTTGAAGGTCTCGGACTTAATATAGTTAGTTGTTCCCACATAAGAAGTCAGGAGATGTGAG
Source organism: Catonia carolina (assembly GCA_035578175.1). Classification (NCBI taxonomy): domain Eukaryota; kingdom Metazoa; phylum Arthropoda; class Insecta; order Hemiptera; family Achilidae; genus Catonia; species Catonia carolina. Next base: position 32,894,734 of record JAQMRL010000007.1, on the reverse strand, counting down.
GTCTGGGGACCTTGGATCCCATTAGCCCTTGCTTATTATTCGACCACCAAAGAACTCTTACAGAAAATCCATTGTTTCTCAAGATGTGTGGCATGTAGCGCCGTCTTGTGAAACAAGCAATACCGTTCTTGAGGTTTCAGGAGGGACACAAATTCGCGCACAATATTCCTGTATATTACTTCACTATTTACTGTCTGTTCGAAGAATATGAGTCCGACGAAACGATAACGAGATATCACACATTACACACCAATTTTTGCAGAATGCAAAGATTTTTCTTGTAAAGCGTTAGCATTTTCAGCCGCCCAAATTCGAGTGTTTTGACTGTGCACATAACCGTCGAGATGGATCCAAGCTTCATCTCTAAAGAACACTGTGTTTAAAACTTCGATTCCGTTATCATTTACGAAAGACCTAAACCAACGGCAATATTGCAATCGCTTGTTTAAATTTGGAGGCTGAAGCTCTTGGACTAATCGTACGCGATGAGGACACAATTTCAATTTTTTAGCAGCTTTCTGAACACTCGATTACGACAAACCAACTTGCAAGGAAAATTTTCGTAAACTTTTCCATGGAGAATTGAGCAATCTTGTTTTCTCATCTCAAACGTCATCTGTCAAAAGAGTTGACGACCACTACGTTTTCTATCGCAAACACTACCTGTCTCTCGAAATCGGTTTGTTAGCTTAAAAATTGACATTATTCTAGCGGAGGAACACCAACAAATTTAATTTGAAATGATTCTTTAGCAATCGCGTACAATTTCGTAGCAAAATACTGTTCAAGAATGAAACCCGTTGTTCTAGGGTAAAGGATATTCTGTTCATAACACGACCGGAAACGACACAAACTTTTACACAGCTCAAGGAGAATCAACTCAAACTGCCGTATCTTTACCGGTTAAAGTAGGGCTACCAATTTCGTGTCACAAAACAAAATTTCCCTTTCTTAGGGAAAAATTACCAGTCATTAACAATTAGGTAACAGGACTAAAAAATCACTCTGTAGTAAGAACACCAAGTTTTCGTGTACTTCTTCGCCGTCTTTTTATACAGTATTTAAAATACAGTTTGTGGACTAATTATTATATTTACATCGTATTCAAATAATTTCTTCTCAAATGAATCTCAGTCTACATAATTCGAAAACTAAAATTCTTACATACTATATAGTTAATTAAATCAGCTCAACATTTATCAACCAAATATTAAAATGGGTGACGAACTAACATTTTGTTTAGGTCTTCAGCCGAAAGGCTAGTTTGAACCTCTAGAGGCTTTACAACGTATAACGAGGAGTGAGGTGGTTTACCATGCCTACCTCACTGAGTAGAAAAGACGTATGCTTATCAATATACCAGGCCCTCTGAAAAGAATCTACTTTCCACACTGCAAATGACACCTTCAATCCATTCACCACACGGTCTGGCCGCATAATGAAATTCATTACTCAGAAAAGATAACTCTGATTAATGAATTTTATACCTCTGCCTCTGAACTAACATACTTATGACAAATACGAGGGACGTTCAATAATTAACGAGACAAATTAATGTAAAGAAAAAACTGTATTTAGTGCCAATAAAACTTTTTGAGGGTCAAGTTGGCAACGTTAAGAACACTGTTAATCAGCTGTGAGATCATAATAATTTTGAATAATATTTTATCTTTTGTTCATTTCAAAATTTCAGTTTCGTTTAAAAGGTGTACTCCGAAAAAGCAACGTTCAGTGATAAGATTTTTGCTATCCGATAGTGTAAAACCAGCAAAAATTTACTCATGGTTAAAACAGTTTGGTGAAAAATGTTTATTTCAACCGCAGTAATGTGTTTTGAGCGGAAACATCCGTATTCGCCCACCAAAAAATATGTAAATAAAAATAAACAATACTTTCCTTCCTATATATTCATATAAGCAAGAGAAAGTAGAACATACGTGTCGACCAGTAAAGTGATTTTAACGGTCTTCTGGGACTTCCAAGGTTCAATTTTTACTTTCTCTTGCCTATATGAATACATAGGAAGGAAAGTACTGTTTTCATATCGATTTTTCGAAATCGAGTTTTTACCGGATCGACACGTTTTCAGACCTCCTGAACTCAAAAAACACTTTTTTAGCGATTGTGTGTGTGTGTGTGCGCGTGTGTGTGAACAGAATATCTCAAGAACAGAACATCGTACGAAGTTGAAACTTGAAACTTAAGTTAGATACTACTACCGGACCCGACACGAACAGGCGCCATATCTGCTGAAATTCTTGGGGAGGCTTTTTTCTCGTAAAACATGTTTTTTTAAGATTGCGACTTTAATATGAATTTTAAAGAAAAATGTATACAATAAAAGTTGTAGAGATTTTAAAATCCTACGTTTATTTCAGACATTTTTTTGTATAACGCTTAGTTTAGTGGTAATTAGTGATATTTTTTCTTACGAAAACGTGTAAAAAATAGACTTTTTTAAAGATTTCAGCTTTAGTATACATTTTATGACAAAAGTGTATAATGAAATTAAAAGAAATTAAAAGATCTATAACTTTCATTTAGAGCATTTTTCTCCAGAGAGCTTAGTTTAGCGCGAAAGAGTGATTTTCCGTATTTTTAAGCCAAAGTAAAGTTGATTTTCGTTTTGCGTCTTTCACTCATGATTAAAATTAGGTTATGTTTACTGAGGTTAGTTTTTTGTTTATTTCTAATGTTAGATTATATTGTTCATTATTTTTATTGGCAAGAGAAAGTTGTGTGAGTGTTTCACAGCAAATTTTTGTAATTATTTTGAAGAATAACGTACCATGAACAATAAGTAGGTAGGCTACTATTTAAACATGCTCAAACAGAAAGTGAGACCCGCGATAAGGCGAAAATGTAAGGGCGCTTAAAAAGACGTGATCCACTTGTATGACTACTGGCAGCGCCTCCACACCTTTCAGAGAACAAGTGAAACGCTCGTATGTTGCCATATACAGCCTAGATTTCACGCCGTCCGAATTTATCTGTTTAGCCAGTTCAAACGTATTAATAGAATAAAAATATTTGAGGGGTTCCTTAGTAATACCTAACTTAAGTTCCAAGTTTCAACTTTGCACGCTACTCCATTCCTGAAATATTTTGTTCTTACAACGACCAATCGCTAAACATATGTTTTTTGGGGTTCAGGGGGCCTGAAAATGTGTATTTCCGGTAAAAAATCGATATGAAAACAATACTTCTCTTCCCTATGTACTCATATAGGGCAACAGAAAATAAAAAGAGAACTTGTAAGCTAATTCAACTTTAAGACTTTTTCAAATTAATAATAAAATTAATCTACTTGTTGTTTACTCGTGATTTTCAGCATCTGCAGTCCCTATATTCACTTTTTATCTTGTGATTCAGTGTATGTTTTATAAGTGAACAGCTCTCTTAAGTTTAATGAACTTTAACAAAAGTGCACTGTTATTTCCATAAAAGTCAATAAAACGTAAGTATTTTTAGTATAAGATATAATTGTTTTTTATTTGCTTTCCTTATAGTGTTCACGTAAAGGTAGAGGGCATTGTTATTAGAAGGTCGTTCGAAAAATCGATTGAATCTATAATAATCTGCTAATGTAGGACCATTAGCAGATTATTACTATAGAAAATTCTAGTAAAACATACCTTATCCCCGCATGCGTCAACTTAAGACGAGAAAAATTCCTCCTCGAACTTCCTTTGTGTCAGCGTTTGAGTCAGCAAAGAGCGCTTAACCACTCGTCATATCAACATCAAATAACATTTAATAAATCTAGCAATAAATAAATCTTTATCATAAAAAAAAAATCTGGTGTGAAACACTCACACAACTTTCTCTTGCCAATGTAATTAATGAGCAATATAACCTAACATTAATAATAAATATTAGAAATAAACAAAAAAATTAACCTGAAAAAGCATAATCCTTATTTTAATAATAAGTGAAAGATGAAAAATGGAAATCAACCTCAGTTTTGCTTAATAACACGGAAAATCACTCTTTCACGCTAAACTAGGCTCTGTAGAGTAAAATGCTTTAAATAAAAGTTATAAATTTTTTAATTTCCTACACATTTTATGATATTATACTTTTGTCGTAAAATGCATACTAAAGCCGAAATCTTAAAAAATCCTTTTACAGATTTTCATAGAAAACAACAGAAAATCACAAATTACCGCTAAACTAAGCATTATATAAAGAAATATTAACAAAAGTTGTAAAGTTTTAAATTGTCAAATACTTTTATTATACATTTTTGCCCTAAAATGCACGTTAAGGCCACAATCTTAAAAAAACATTTTTTTCTTCGAGAGAAAAGTCTTACAAAGAATTTCAGTAGACATAGAGCCCACCCTATCTTGTAGAGCATAAAAAATATAGTAAATGAGGCAATTTTAATAAAAATCGTAGGAGCAGTTTTTGAAAAAATTGGAAAAAGTGAAAAATGACACGAATAAACTAAAACTACTACTTCCGGTTGACTGATTTTGATGAAAATGTTCGTGTTGGGTCCTCTAGTGATATCTAACTTAAACTTCAAGTTTCAAATTCGTATGATGTTCCATTCTTGAGATATTCTGTTCACACACACGCGCGCGCGCGCACACAGATCAATCGCTAAAAACATCTTTTTTGGGGTCAGGGGGTCTGAAAACGTGTAGATCCGGTGAAAACTCGATATCGAATAATCGACATGAAAACAATACTTCCTTCCTATATATTCTTATAGGCAAGAGAAAGTAAAAATTCCTCCTAGACATGAGACGCGCGTCTCATGAAAGGGATTTATACATATTTATTTAAATTTAGAACTTAAATACGGAGTGAGTGTGTTTACCAACGGATGATTTTTACTGTATATTCTACCGAGCAATGGAATAAATGCTATGATCATGTTACAGAAATTGAAGAAAAATACTTAAAGCTTTATTATGTGAAACTGAGTGTCATGAAGAACAACAGAAAAGGAGACGGTTTGCTGTAGGCCTACACCCCCTGAACAGGAGACAAAAATGAGAGGCGGAATTCTACACATTCTATAAAGAACTCACAGACAATGAAGAAAGATTTTTCAAATATTTCAGAATAAGTCAATATGAATTGCAATTCCTTTCAAATAAAATTAAACCAGTGATAACTAAACAAAACAATACATTGTTTTGTTATTGTTCACTCAAATCATGGAGAAACTTATGTTCCCTGACTAACTCAATTAATTTTTTGTTGTACATCTTGCGAAGTTAACCGTAGTTAATATAATTATATCTTTTATATTGGTGGGATCATGTGAGATTATATGGAGGGGAAAAGACTCCCGCGACGAAGTGAAAACTATCAGCCTGAGGTAGAAGGGATCTGGGTCAACCAAAGAAAAGGTGAAAGACCTTTTTTACTACACGATATTCACTGAAATTAACTAACTACGAGTTAATTCCAGCACATGAAGCGCGAGCTAGGCGGCCAACGCTTTGAAACCGACGATGAAGTGAAAACTGCCGTGGAGTTGTGGCTACATTCGTTGGCGGGAACCTTCTACGAAGAGGGTATAGACAAATTGATCACCCTACGACAAGTGTTTGAAAATTGGTTGAAACTATATCGAAAAATAGTTAAAGGTTTTGGCTTTCATGTAGAAATAAAATTGTGTTGAAAAAAAATTGTTTTACTTGTTTTTTTTAAAACGGTACTTACTTTCTGAATACGCCTCGTATTTTTACATACTATGGGCTGAATCTGTAATGAAACAAATCAAATAAAACATTTGAAAAGCGGCGAAAACAGGTAAGAAATATTGTGACACTCATCTTTAAGGTCCGTTTCGGAATCTGGGTAAATTAAATAATTAACACACTGTAGTTTCAGATTTAAGTATTTATTACAACTAACAATTACAATTAATAAAATGACTAAAATCTACAAGTAAATTACAGTTAAATTACTTATAATAAATAACAAACTAATTATAATTAACTAATAAACTTAACCAATTTATTAAAGACTACTTACAAAAGATACAGAAGTAACGCTAAACAATAAACAATATATCACAGTAATGTTGATCTTCTCTAACGCACTGTTCGCACTACGCAATTCGCTCACTGGATCACAGACAAATCGAAACTGACTCCAAAACGTGCGTGCTCTTTTATATTGATGAGCTATGGATATATCAAGAAAGACAGAGATTTTCGATACAATAATAAAAAAATATAAAATCCTTCTGACGGCTTCTGGATAAATCTTAACTGTAAACAAATTAGGATTGAATAAAAGGTCAAAAATACAGTTAAAATTATTTTAATTATATAATAATTCCATGAAGAAGATAGCCTACTTAATATAATTAGCTAATATTATAATTATGTACGACTAACACCTGTATAATTACTTCCGTAATTACACTAACCGCGCACAGACACCTACCGACAAGGGCCGGCAAAGACAAAATATTCTTGCCGAGATTGTCTGCTGGTGTCACCCCGTGTCAGTGCTGCCCCGCTACGTTTAAGCACGGTAGATGTGAATATAGAATAGATAATGTAGGCTACTATTAATTTTGTCATGTCTGACACGCGAGGTGCTTGTAGAAATTTCAATGGATCTTAGACGTACGGTTGTGAAATTTGAAAATCCTGGAATTATTAGGCCTCACGATAAAAATTTCAAAATTGTAGCACATATTTAATACATATACTGTACCTCATTTTTAGATTTCTTTTTACTTTATATTGGTATATGTTTTTTGTGGTAAATTTTTGCAAGGGTTTACAAATAACCATGGACTTCAAAAACGAACTTTTAAATTTGTTTATGATTATTAGGTTTGTTGAATTGAATAATAACGTCACATATGCTTTTTATTAAAACACAATTGTTAGTTTATAAGAAAAAATATTTTTATATAATGCTGTTCGCGGAAGTGAAGAAGAGAAAATTACTATAACAAAAAGAATTTGTAAAAATAGAAATATCATGTATACAATAAAAAAGACATATTTTATTTCACATGCTAGCTAAAATAAGTAGAAAACTGGTTAACACTTCACGTAAATCAGTTAAAAGTACGTATATGGAACATTATGTTTGTAATGCCGTACGAAAAATCTTAGTTTTGAGAAGATAGGCTTTGAATGGTCGGTCATTCAAATTGCATTTTAGTGGCACGAAAAATTTATTTTAGGAAGCTTAAATGTGACTATTCATTGAAAAACATTATTATAGTATCAACTCATTTATCTCGACCAATCTACATCAGAAAAAAATTTATTCTTAAAATAGCGATATCCCATACACAGTATTTGAACAACACACCAATCTAAATACAGTTGGCCATACATTATACTCTGTACAACCCGTGCAGTATTGTACATTTATCAAAGTGTACCGTTACAGTATATAAGCACTACTGTAATGTTAAATAATTAATGTCTCGAGCTAAAGATCGTATACACGACACTATATTTTTGATAGGTTGATTAATCTTCGCTGGACATCATGGTGTATTAGAGCTGCAGCCCGACACCACACCGGCTAAACTTATTATGGCGCGATCATGCTGCCTTTTCACGCCATACAGTAAAACAAAGAAATATGAAAAATTATTTGTAAATAAAGACTCGACACTTAAATATGTTTTTAACATATTGTAGTGAGTTTCTGTCCAAAGAAGTTAAAATACACGATAATTTTCCCATTAAATTTTGCTTTATCGATTTTTCTATTATTTCCGGGTTATCCGAATTTTTTATTAAACGGATCGCCTCCGCCCCCAATTAGTCTGGATAAACGAGACATTACCGTATTACATGAAAGTAGAAGTTTCAAAGTGTACAAAGAAAAATATCGATTTTTCAAAATTATATCGATTTTCACAGGCCTTAAATGGATTTCTTCCTTTAAAATTAGGTTTCGACCTTTCCATTTCTCAAGTTCTGAGAGGTCTGCTGCATCTCGTGTCCACTTGGTTTATACCGAATTTGCATCACAGGAAATCTGTCGGACTCATTCTTTCCAGACGTTTAAACAACCGTCTTCTATAATTCCGTCAGCTATGTCCGGATCTCTCAATTTTTCCATTATTTTAACATTCGGAATCTTCTCTACTAGTATACATCTACAATAGTACTTCTTAAAATCGTCATCTCAGGTGACTGGAATTTGTCACCTGCTGGCTTTGATTTTGTTCATGTTTTGCAAGCATACGGAAGAGTAGGACGGTCAATCCTCATAGAATCTACGGTCATAGAATCTTATTTTTTTCAGGATCCGATATATTATGGTATACAATCTTTAAGATGTAGGGCCTATTAGGTCAAGTAATGAATAAGAAAGAGTTGTTTGTTTGGGAAATATACGAGTATTCTCATGCAAATTGCGTAGGCAAGGGCTTGTACTATATTCCCCCCCCCCCCCCGAATGACATCCGTATTGAATGATGATAAAAATCTAAAAATGGTTACTAAAATTTCAGAAAATGACTGTATTTTTCGAATATTGTGACATACGCCAACTGAGCAATATCTAGGCGGTTTTTTACCAGACAGCGCTAGAGTATATGAGTGACCTTCGTGTATTGACACTGTAATTACGAATTGTGTTTGTCTCTCTGGTGATGTCGGTTTTTTGGTTTTTTAGTGTATATTAGAATACTCTTTATTTATTTATCTAGATTTTTATGTTATATTCTTTATATTTTGAGAACGTTCCATGATTTGCTTTTAGGCATACAGACAAAGCGGCAACCCTTTTCTTATTGAGTTAGTGTTATTTGAACAGACGTGAATCAGTTTGTATGTCGCGTATTGAAGCAGTTTCTGCATGACGGGCAGATAGCGTACAATTGTTATCAGATTTTAAGTAGGAATTAATTATTTATTTGATTGTAACTTGCCATATATTTTTTAGTTTTAATTGCAATATTTCGTTTTAGATTGGTGAAGTTTTAGAAAAATGTGTATTAAATTTAGTTTGGTAATAAAACCAAGTCTGGTATTTAGTTTGGTACGAGTAATTTAGCTTAATTTTCTAGTTTTGATAACTGTAATTATTAAAGTAAGTAATTAATTTGTTAATAAATATTTTTTTATAATATAAAAGGAATTTTTGTTATTTGTAAATACCCAGATTCTGAATAAAACATGTTAGAATAGTACTCACGGTTCATGGTACGTTGTTTTTCGTAAGAGTAACAAAAAATGGGCCATGCAATTCCTAGAAGACCGTCAAAGTTACTTTAATGACTGACTCGTAAGATTTGAATTTAATTTTAGGTGGGCGAATCCACTCAGTATATTTCCACTGAAGACTTAACCGTTTGGATTCGGGCTGGAAATTGTAAATTCACTTTTCACCAAAGGTTATTATAAGAACTAGAAAGTTATTACCTTTGCTTTATTTGCTTTGTTTGAGCTTAGAAAAAATTACAATCCGGATGTCTTTATGGGTTAAGCCAACTGTCTTGGATCTCAGCTCGAACACCTTTTGCGCTAATACAAAAACTAATATTTATCGCTATTTAACTAATATAGAACACTAATATTACACACACTAGTAATATCGAAATTTTAACTCGCCTTTCTTCGCGAGTAAGATCATTTATTTGATTTTGCAGGGCGTTAATCGAGACTTCAACTGTTCTTCCACAGCAATAGATAACAGTGACATTTATTTTTGCCCGAATTAAACATTTCCATCTATTTTTATACACAGCAGTTTAAACACTTTTCACCGTACTTTTTCAACATTCTAGAGCAAATTTCCACCAATTTTACACCTTCGGATTGCAAAAATCTTATCACTGAATGTTGTTCTTCCGGCGTACACGTTTTAATGGAGAAGACATTTTGAAATGAATAAAAGAGGTTACATTTTATATAAATTATGATCGAACAGGTGATTAACAGTGTTTCTAAGGTGGCCAACTTGACCCTCAAACATTTTCATTGTCATTTAATGAACCATTTTTCCTCTACATTAATCTATCTCGTTAATTATTGATAGTCTTTTGTATATTCCATTTTTCTGTATTTTTATATTTTCTTATGTCTTTGTCGAGTAGACAAAGCTTTTCACATACAGTATACCAGGAGAACGACAGTACAGAAAAATCACAGAATATCACGTATTGAAGTAATGTTTTGACTATTGTAAAAATATTGTTATGAATGCAGCTGCAGACATTCTGTTTAGTAATTCTTTATTTTCACACATATTTTATTATTTTGTTTTCATATAGCACGATATTCTAATATCCATGTTAGTACTTTTATTATTATTTAAGCTACTCGAATTAAGACATAAGTTTTACTATTACCAACACATTAATAGAGTATTGTAGTAATTGGTATAATAGAAAATAAACACAGAAACACTAAAATTAACTGCCCTTGTACGTGAGAAACCTTAGTTGGGTAGATTAATTTCTCCACCAAGTTAATACGAGGACCGTTTTTTTACAACCTCCGATCGGCCATAAATAAAATACAAGTGAATATATAAAAAATGTTTTACTAGTTAAAGTTACGTACAACATGGCTACTCTTCAACATACTATAGTAGTAGAATGAAATATGAAGCCTGTGTTTGTAACCGCGTACTTCATCAAGTAAAAAATCTGGTGTGAAACACTCACACAACTTTCTTTTGCCAACGCAAATAATGACCAATAAAACCTAAAATTAGTAATAAAACATTAGAAATAAGCAAAAAATTAACCTAAAAAACATAACCTAATTTTAACATGAGAATGATGCAAAATGAAAATCAACCTCAGTTTGGCTTAAAAATACGGAAAATCATTCTTTCACACTAAACTAGGCTCTGTAGAAAAAAATGCTTTAAATAAAAGTTGTAGATCTTTTAATTTTCTATAAAATTTATTATGTACATTTTTGTCGTAAAACGCATGCTGAGGCTGAAATCTTTAAAAAAATCGATTTTTTACACGCTTTCGTGAGAAAAAAACTAGAAAATCGGTAATTACCGTTAAACTAAGCATTACACAAAAAAATGTTTGAAATAAAAGTTGTAGGATTTTAAATTCTCTACATTTTTATCATATAAATTTTTGCGTTATAATGCATATTAAAGCCGTAATCTTAAAAAACAATATTTTTACGTGAAAACAGCCTCACCAAGAATTTCAGCAAACATGGCGCCTACCCTATCTTGTAGAGCATAAAAAATTAAGTAAATGAGGCGATTTTTAAAAAAATCGTAGGACCGGTTTTTGAGAAAATTGCAAACAAGTTAAAAATTACCCGAATAAACTACTACTTCCGGTTGACCGATTTTGATGAAAATGTTCGTGTCGGGTCCGGTAGTGGTATGTAACTTAAGTTTCAAGTTTTAAGTTCATACGATGTTCCGTTCTTGAGATATTTTGTATACACACACACAGGACACACACACACACACACACACACACACACACACACACACACACACACACACACACACACACACACACACACACACACACACACACACACACACACACACACACACACACACACACACACACACACACACACACACACACACACATACACACAGACCAATCGCTAAAAACATGTTTTTTGGGTTCAGGGGGTCTGAAAACGTGTACCGGTATATCCGGTGAAAACTCGATTTCGAAAAATCAACATGAAAACAATACTTTCCTTCCTATAGGCAAGAGAAAGTAAAACATAAGAATTTCTGATACGGCTCGTTTTAAAGCTTGGTTTTTCGTTATTTTATTCGCATACGTATATTACGAGACACAGAAGTGTATCAGAAATTTTCTAGCGATTTGGAAACAAAATATATGTAGGCCTACCCGGTGTTTAGCGCATTTTTCACTTAATACGTGTTTCAGAACATGTAGCACGATACATTTTAAGAGGAAAAATATGGCGTTTTGTGTGCTGCGAAGTAAATGGTTGGACCAGTATCTCGTATTATATTCTTAATGTTTCACACAGTGACTAACATTTAACTCAGTGCGTATAGCTACGTTACGTACTCTATCTAACTGGGTACAACCTTTGACTTCCCGCAAAAATCTCATTTCAGCAGCCTGGATACGAGATTCATTCCTTTGTAATGACACCCATGTTTCACTCCCATATGTTATGAGTGGTACAGCCATTGCTCTGAAAAATTTAATTTGGGTGTCCTGTCTCGTTTTCTTTCCTATTGTTCTGCGAATAGAACCGCATACAGCGCTGAATTTTGCCTGTTTTTTACTCACTTCATCATCTTTGTAATAGGAAACCCAGCATCGTAAATATTTAAATATTCCATTGTCCATTGAACAATATTTACATTTATTTATGTTCAAATAATAACGTTCTTCATCTCCCCCCTCTAACCCCTTCCCTAAATTTCCCCTCTTTCTACCTGTATATCTCTCTCACTATCTCTCTTTATAGCTCTCCTCCTTCTCTAATTATCAATCTCTCTCTATCTCTCTATCACCCCTCTCTCTCACAACACATACACAAACATAAACACTCACTCCCCTCTCCCTCTCCTCTCATTCAACCTCACCCTTTTTTCTTCCTCTGTGTTTTTCTATGAGGAAGATAGCATATAAGTCAGAGTTCTAAAACCGTTAAAATTTTTGAGATAGTTCTGAAACAATTAAGCGAGCTAAATTTTAAATATAAAGTCACCCACAGTACACAGCGGATATTAACGGAATGAACTACAAAGTGAATTATTCCCTTTAAAAACCTGAGATCTTCGTTTTCATTTCTTTCAAAGATAAGGGAGAAGCACCCCTTTATGATGTCAAAATTTCATAATGAAGTTCCTTGAAAGGAAGTTACACTTCCTCTCAAAGTACTTCCAAGCGGAAAAACACACGTACACGCAAGCGCGCGTGAACCAAGCACACGGTAAATGATAGTACCTACAAAACGAAGAGATGCTTTGCAATAACGTATAACCTACAAATCGATATTAATAACTTACAACAATATTATTTATCACTAACTTGTGTTCAAAACACCCTCCAGATCGATATTAAATTTCACTGAAATCAAGTACTAGGCCTATATTGAACGGTGTTGGTATGTCTCTCTGGACTGAGACACATGCACGTAGTCAGAGAGGGGGTTTAAGGGGCTTTAGTCTCCCCCAAACGAAAAATTAAAATTTTGTACCTGACTAATATCCCGGCGGTTCTGGTTTCAATTTTCGTTCAGGTCTGGTAATTTTTCATCCATCATTTTTATGTATCACCCTTCACTAGTCTTAATGTGCATAATAATTGGATGTAAAACAAAAAAAGTCATTTCACACTCAGCCTCCCCCACAACAAAAATCCTGGTCACATGCCTTTTGAGACACAATGTTGTTGACACGAACTACCAACTACCAGGTGGCCTCATGGCATTATCGGTGTAGTCGAATAATTTTAGCCTCTTGGCTAAAATATTTTTTGTAGCCCATTTCGTTAATTAAAAAACTATTAAGGGACTGGGATTATATTATTTGTAAACTATTAGCACGATCTTAATGTACTTTTAATACGAGTATATAATGTTTAATATTGGAGTGTGGTGTGCCATTTCAAGGCAGCGAATTATCCTATTCAGTGATCCAACGGTTTGGATACCAATTGCGGAAATCTGTTTGGTGCTGGTGCACCAAATGTAGTACGAATATTATTAGTTAATAAATCAACACAAGAAAGGACAAATAAAACACACACAGTAACCAGAAACTTGCTATCAGATTTTTAAAAATAATTTGTTTAATTTATTTAAAGCGTTTTGCACATCAAACATAAGTGATTAGTGAATTAATTCTTTGTTAGACATTTAATTTAATTTAATCTGGTTTGTAAACCAACGAGCGAGCTCTGCTGAAATTGTACGCAGCAAATTTACTAAGTACTTTTTAAGTCTCCAATGCAATCGAGACTGGTAATTGGCCCTACTCTCGGATTAAAGACCAATTTATTCTAAAATTCCTGAAATCTGTTTTTAATCCATAAAAAAATTCAATAAACCATTTGTAAACTATTATTACAATAAAGCACAAAGTATTAATACTGTAGGCGTATTATTAATACCTGTATTTTCGGATTAAGAGGCTATACGATAAACAAATTATTTGTTATAAATAATATTTCATTACTACTTGAATGACCACTTCAATCTTTTGTATGCTCATCCACAATATATTGAGAATAATCTGGTCAATTTCAACCAACTAAAGGATACCAAATCGATGTTGAAATGAACATAAAACCAAAATAAATTGTTACTTCTGACAGAGAAATACAGGGCGATTCTGATAAATCACAACACTAAATATTTATGCAATTTTATTGAAAATTAATAAGGATTTCTCAACATTTACTCAATTTCAATTGATTAAATTTCAAATTTACTCAACATTCCAGAGAGCCACCAAACGTCTGAAGTTGCGGCCATACCGAGTTCAAGTAGTCCAAGAACGCGTCCTTTGGATTCGGAAAAGGGTGTCACCTATTGTCAGTGATTTAAGAAATTCACTCGTAACAATGTAATTATTAAGCTGAACAATACATTTTTCAGTGATGAAGCATTGTTTACTTAACCCTTTCAGTGCTAGCGTCCTAATGTTAGGACGTCAAGATTTTGACTAAAAATGCTAGCGTCCTAATATTAAAGACGTCAGCAGTTTAACCAAAAAAATCCAGCGTCCTTTTATTAGTAAGTTGACTAAAAAGTTCATAATATTTTAATATATTTATTATTGCTAATTATTTCTTGTGTTTATAATGCTATACATAAATTTTTAACTTACTAACTTTTAATGTGATTATTAACGATTAGAATTTTCTATTAGTACACGTACTTTCCAAAGTTAAAAAACCTAAAAATAGGATTTAAAAGATATTTATCGTAGTATTTCTATTTTTTACAATACATTAAATGATTTTATTGTGAATTTGTACATAATCAAATGTTGTCTTAAAAGTGGTATAAGCGAAGTTGTTGTCCATAACAGACAGGTGGAGTGTCAAATTATTTTCACTCAATCAAAAAAGTTGCTGGGCTAAAATAAATAATTCTGTTTCTTATCACATGGTCAGCCAATTAAATTACTGAATCATTTGAGAACAGAAGAGGCAGAGGTATTAAAGACACTAATCAGAGTTATCTCCTCTGAAATAATGAATTATTATAGTCCGTAATGAATTTCATTATACAGCCAGACCCTGTTGTGAATAAAGTGAAGGTGTCATTAGTAGAGTGGAAAATATGTGCTTTTCAGAGGGCCCCACATGCTGATAAGCGTACTTTCCACTCAGTGAGGAAGCCAATGGTAAACCACCTCACTCCTCGTTTTAATCAGTAAAACCTCTACAGTTTCAAACCAGTCTTTCGGCTGATGACCTAATCAACAACAAGCGAAGTTGGTTAACATAAATTTTTTGTGTGATTTTTATTAATTAAAAAAAATGTCCACAATACAAAATTAATGTTTAAGTGAACATTTTTATTTTATGTATTTTTTAAATTGTAATAAATATGTTATAGTCTAAGTTAAATGTCAAACAGGATCAATTCGTTATGAACATAGCCAAGATATGGATGTATATAAAATGCTACAACTCGCACAAAAATAGGCTGGCATTTTAAAGCAGTACCTAATGGAAAATACCCGGCATTTTTCGAATTAGTCGAACTCACAATATTTTCGTTGCACTATAAGGGTTAAATGGATATGTGAACAGCCAGAATACTCGCGTTTAGGCTGCCGAAAATCCTCACACACTTCACGAGACCCAACTTCTACCGGAAAAAATTGGAGTGTGGTGTGCCATGTCAAGGCAGCAAATCGTTGAATCAATATTTTTTAACAAAACTGTTACTACAGAAGTTTATGCAGACATCATAAATCAATTCATAGCCTTGCTTGAAGTTAACGAATGTTATTTCTGGTTTCAACAAGACGGTGCGACGTGTCACACCTCCAATGAAACGATGACGATGCTTCGTGAGTTCTTCGATGATCGATTAATCTCTAAAGTTCTGTGGCCTCCACGCTCACCAAACCTGACTTCACTAGATTTCTTTTTGTAGGACCATTTTGAGGAGAAGGTGTATTCCGATAATCCGAGAACTCTGGAGAATTTAAAGGAAAACATAACCGCTGCTGTAACGGAAATCACTTTCAATGTACTGAGACGAGTATCTGCAAACATGTGCCTTCGAGTGGGTATGTGTTTACTACAAAATGGAGGACAATTTTAACATCTTTTATAAAGGTAATTTAAACATGTTAAATGAGATAGGTAATAACATGGTAAACAATCTAATTTTTTCGAATAATAAAGTTTCATTATCCATTGAGTATTAGAGTCTGATTTATCTGAATCGTCCTGTATTACATATAAGATTTAATTTAATATTAAATCATTATAATTCTCATTACTGTAAGAGAAATTATTGTATAACTTACCAATATTCCTCTTTTTTCTATGGATAAATCATCAAATGTCATTAATGACATTTTACTTATGTCCAGCCATGCTTTCTCTTTTTTTAATTTGTTTGCGTAGTCTTTTGACGATGCATCCCAAATTGCCGGTCTTTGACGAATGCTTTCGATAAAGTATTCCACATAAAACACTACCTGAACTTTTTCCATAATGTAGATACATATAACAAAATGGAACAGTAAAAACACTAGCTTAAGTGCACCCGGAATGCCTATCTCCGTAATATTAATGGAAGGAACATTTTCTCAAAAACTATTAAAGTTATCCTGTCCAATTTTCTTGTGGTTACTTTTCATCAGGCTGTTCTACACTCACGAGTTAAGAGCATCTTGATATGTTGTTAGGAAGTTAAGAAATTTTTTTTAAATTACCATTTTTGAAAATCATAACTTTTTGGCTATAGAAGTGGAAAATAATAATATTTAAACCCTTTAATTTACTGTTATATTAACTCAGTAAATTGAAATTGTGGTATGAAAGGCTGTGCAAAAATTCATCATTAAAATCCATTTACATTTGGCTGAGAAAATGTTCCTTATGCGTCAAAAATTGATATTTACAGGAAACAAGAAAAAACTAAAAGAGAACACATTATACGTTAAATAATTCAATATGTTATTTTTTAGAGTTCAGAGGTTAATATATTAAATTCACAAGTGGTCTGGTGCTAACTTAAAGTTTTAAAACAAAAAATATCGCACAAAATAAGAAAATTATGAATTTACCTGTTGTCATTAAAAAAAAAAATGTTATGCAAATGGGTAACGTTCACAAAATAAAGTAAGGATTCAAAATATTTTTAATTAAAAAAAAACTGCAAAACCCCCAACAAATTATACCTATATCGTTGGATGCAGAAAACTCTAAATTTTAATAATTTGCAAAAAACCGGAAATGTGAAAATTTTCAATTTCTTCCGTTCCGGTGTCCTTAAACAAATACAACAGTTTACAAACGCTAGAAGTCAAATACTTGAAATATGGAGATTTCAATCACGTTACAACCGGCTCACTATCTCTCGTCTTACGGTGGCTGGTTAGATTACAAGTAAACTTAACAACTGGCGGTTGTAAAATGTGAATCGTTTATCGGCTCTCGGAGCCGAGTAAGCGGCTCTGGTAATCTTATGTGTCTATGAACAGTTTAATACAGTCAACTCCCGATTATCCGCGGAATTGGGTGGCACGAGTGCAGCGGATAATCCGCAAAATGACGAAAAAAAGCGTAGGCATATACAGTAGGATACGTATAAAATCTTTATTAATTTTTTGTTATTTTAAGTACATAAATATGTACAATAATGAAAAACACTAACTTAAATTACAAAATATAACATTAAAATTTTAAATGTTGTTAATTATTTTTTGTCCCTAAAAATGTTTGTTTACTGTAATGTTTTTAAATTAGTACATACATTGTATTTAGAAAAAAAACATAAAAATATTGTTTACTTACAAATGCTGTGCAGAAGCTATGTTGTAATAGAAGTCACAACGTTTTAAAAAAGTCAGTCATCTGCCTTTGTTTTTTCTGAGTTAAAACACTTTTTCTTGATTTGGGACTGAAGTTTTCTCAACATAATTTTGTCACAAAGCAAAGCATGTGCTTTACTTTACAAAGCGCGTATTTACAAATTTAAGCGTGTGCTTTACTTTACAAAGCGCGTACTTCCTGTGCTGTACAAATTTTATCTTTAATGTTATCACATTACAAGAAATTTACTTAACGTTAACGTTAAGAAAAAAAGAATTAAAACAATTTCATCCGACGTGCGCGGATAATCTGCAAAGCGGATAATCCGCCCGCGGATAATCGGGAGTTCACTGTACAGTATAAGTTAATTGCTTCGGCTTTCTGCAGCCGACTCATGATCTCCCGTCTGGTATGGCCCTGCCAGTGAGACTTAAAATACAAAAAGTATTAGGTAGTAATAATTTACAGTGTTAAATTTGGGGAGGGGAGTTGATTCTGTTCTTTATAACGTAATTAATTTAAGTATGCATTATTTTCATTTTTCTATTTTTATTATGACGCACAAAAGTCCGGATGCAAGAGGGGGTCAAAGCAAACAGTTTAAACGTGAACCAGTTTTTTACTTTCTCTTGCCTACATGAATATATAGGAAGGAAAGTATTGTTTCATGTGGATTTTTCGAAATCAAGGTTTTACCGGATCTACAAGATTTCAGACCCCCTGAACCCAAAAAACATGTTTTTAGCGATTGGTGTGTGTGTGTGTGTGTGTGTGTGTGTGTGTGTGTGTGTGTGTGTGTGTGTGTGTGTACGCGTGTATGTGTATACGTGTGTGTGTGTGTGTGTGTGAACATAATTCACACACACACGGTACATCTAGAACGGAACATCTTACAATCTTGAAACTTTAGATACCACTAGAGGACCCGACACAAATATTTTCATCAAAATCGGTCCACCGGAAGTAGTAGTTTATTCGTGTCATTTTTCACTTTTTTGCGATTTTCTCAAAAACGGCTCTACGATTTTTTTTAAATCACCTCATTTTAAGATAGGGTAGGCGCCATGTCTGCTGAAATTCTTGGGGAGGTTGTTTTCTCAAAAAAAATTGTTTTTTTTTTATTGTGACTTTAATACGTGTTTTAGCCCAAAAACGTATAATACAAGTTGTAGATAATTTAAAATTCTACAACTTTAATTTCAAACATTTTTTGTACAACGCTCAGTTTAGCGGTAATTAGCGATTTTCTGTTTTTTCTCACAAAACGTGTAAAAATTGACTTTTTTAAAGATTTCGGCTTCAGCAAGCATTTTACGACAAAAACGTTTTTAATTAAATTTATAGGAAATTAAAAGATCTACAACTTTTATTTAAAGCATTTTTCTCTACAGAGCCTAGTTTAGCGTGAAAGAGTGATTTTCCGTATTTTTAAGCCGAACTGAGGTTGACTTTCATTTTGCGTCGTTCACTCATGATTAAAATAAGGTTATATTTTTTGAGTTTAGTGTTTTAATTGTTTTTAATGTTTCATTAATATTGTTAGATTTTATTGTTCATTATTTGCATTGACAAAAGAAAGTCGTGTGAGTGTTTCACACCAGATTTTCTTATTTGAGAGGCTCTCTAAAAATTAAATTAGGAACGAAATCGCTTTCGTGCACCTCAAAGAGTCACAAATACGATTTCAGTATCGTGAGAAATTTAAAAGAAAAATTGGCTATTGAATTTGCACATCACAAAATATTAAAATGTTTTTAATAAATCAATAAAAAATATTGAATGCGATTACTTAAACCTCTTGTAATGGGTAAATGGATGAATCACCGTTTTATTGTGTGAAATATAATGGAAAAATAGAAAAAGTAAACTAGTACAGTATTTCTAGGAAACACTGCATTATAAATCATTATCCAATAGAAGTAACTTGACGCACAATCATATGCCTTGTTTTGACGTAAGGGGATGAGAGTGGTAGAGTATAATATAAGTTCGGGTGGGAGGACAGTATGCCTAACCTGCTTTCCTCCCACACGACTATACATTCGAACAAAAGTTGTGGTTTTAATTTTTTTAAACTTTTATCTGTATCTTCACCGAATTCATAACGCTGTAAATTCAGAATGACATGTTTATTGACCTAGTTTTATAAAAAACATTTCGTCGTAATAAAAAAATTTTCATTTTGAAAACCGATTTCAATGAGTAAAAAATATGAGAAGTCACTAATTGGCGCGAACTAAGCTATGTACAAAAACGCTTGAAAATTTGTAGGTTTTTAATTTTTACGACTTTGATTATATACAATTTTGTCCTAAAATGTTTATAAAGACTGCAATCTTTAATAAAATCTTGTAGAACACAAAAATATAGTAAATGAGGTGAAATAAAGAAAATTATAAAAAGTGGAACATTGCACGAATAAACTACTTGTTAATGAAAATGTTTATGTCGTGACTCCTCGTGATACCTAACTTATGTTCCAAGTTTCAACTTCGTACGATTCTAAGTGATTCTGTTGAAACACATACTCACGCAGACCAATCAGTAAAAATATGTTTTTATGCTCAGAGGACCTGAAAACGTGCATTTCCGGATTTCCGGTGAAAACTCGAATTGGGAAATTTATCATGAAAGCATAGCATTCCTTGCCTACTCGTATATTTCTTATACGGCAAGAGAAAATAAAAAATCTGGTGTGAAACACTCACACAACTTTCTCTTGCCAATGCAAATGATTAACAATATAACCTAACATTAGTAATAAAACATTAGAAATAAACAAAAAACTAACCTCAATAAACATAACCTTATTTTAATCATGAGTGAAAGACGCAAAATGAAAATCGAACTCAGTTCAGCTTAAAAATACGGAAAATCACTTTTTCACACTTAAATAGACTCTGTAGAGAAAAATGCTTTAAATAAAAGTTTTAGATCTTTTAATTTTCTATAAATTTAATTATATACACTTTTGTCGTAAAATCCATTCTAAGGCCGAAATCTAAAAAAAATCAATTTTTTACACTTTTTCGTGAGAAAAAATCAGAAAATTGCTAATTACTGCTAAACTAAGCGTTATACAAAAAAATTTTTGAAATAAAAGTTGTAGAATTTTAAATTCTCTACAACTTTTATTATATAAATGTTTGCACTAAATTGCATATTAAAGCCGTAATATTAAAAAAACTTTGTTTTTACGTGAAAACAGCCTCACCAAGAATTTCAGCAAACATGACGTCTACCCTATCTTGTAGAAAATAAAAAATTGAACAAATCAGGCGATTTTTAAAAAAATCGTAGGACCAGTTTTTGAGAAAATCGCAAAAAAGTGAAACATTACACGAATAAAATACTACTTCCGGTTGACCGATTTTGATTAAAATGTTCGTGTCGGGTCCGGTAGTGGTATGTAACATAAGTTTCAAGTTCGTACGATGTTCCGTTCTTGAGATATTTTGTATATACACACACAGACACACACACAGACCAATCGCTAAAAACATGTTTATTGGGTTCAGGGGGTCTGAAAACGTATAGATCCGGTGAAAACTCGATTTCGAAAAATCGACATGAAAACAATACTTTCCTTCCTATATATTCATATATATTTATATATTCATATAAATTTTAATTTTATAATACAATAGCTATCCCAACATTACTTTATGGAAGTGAGAACTGGATCCATACAAGGAAAATTGATAGTAATGTTCAAGCAGCGGAGATGAGGTTTCTACGTAGTGTGTATGGATGTTCCAGAGCAGATAGAATTAGAAATGAAGAAATCAGAAGAGCTTTGGGTGTCACACCCCTGCGTGAAAAAATTATTCACAATCGAAGACGCTGGTGCAGTCATTTAAATAGAATGGAACCAGGAAGACTACCGCTTGAAATTATGAATTACAAGCCAATAGGAAAACGGGATATAGGGAGACCGAGGAAAAGATGGGTATCGGAACAGGTTTAATCCAGCCTAATCCTTGAACTGAAGATGATGATATTCATATAGGCAAGAGAAAGTAAAAAGTAAAGAATACTGTATAATATTTCTTTACTAGCTTATATTAGCTTCACTAGCTTTTAACTAGCTTATAGCTAAGGAGGACAGGCTTGTTATTCTTGAATGTTTTGCACGCGTCTCGGTTTAAACCGCCACCTGTTAAAAGTTGGTTTTTCTAGCTGATAATTAGCTAATAATGGTAAGCAGTGTTTTACTCAAAATGTTTTTAGAGATATTTCCAATAAAACTCTCTGACGTAGGCATTTTGAGTCCGAATTCCATGAATCAGTAGGTAATGGTAATGTTACCAAATGCATAATACTAAATTCAGACTTTCATATTCCTGACATGGTTTTATTTCGAACCATTACGTTTCCTCGGTTAATTCCAATTTTTTTCGATTTTTTGACTTCTTTAAACCACTTATACAATACCTTAGCTATATCTTTATTTTGCCCGTAACAGGCAGGTGGAGTGTTATATTATTTGAACTCGATCTGCTGGTTCCAGGAATATAAAAAATCTGGTGTGAAACACTCACACAACTTTCTCTTGCCAATGCAAATAATTAATAATAAACCTAACATTATTAATAAAATATTAAAAATAAACAACAACTAACCTCAAAAACATAACCTTATTTTAATCATGAGTGGAAGACGCAAAATGAAAATCGAACTCAATTTGGCTTAAAAAAAAAACGGAAAATCACACTTTCACGCTAAACTAGGCTCTGTAGAGAAAAATTCTCTAAACAAAAGTTGTAGATCTTTTAATTTTCTATAACTTTTATTATATACACTTTTGTCGTAAAATGCATACTAAGACCGAAATGTTAAAAAAATCGATTTTTTTCACGTTTTCGTGAGAAAAAAAACAGAAAATCGCAAATTACCGCTAAACTAAGTGTTATACAAAAAAATGTTTGAAATAAAAGTTGTAGGTTTTTAAATTCTCTACAACTTTTATTATATAAGTTTTTGCGCTAAAATTTATATTAAAGCCGTAATCTTAAAAAAACAAAGTTTTTACGTGAAAACAGCCTCACCGAGAATTTCAGCAGACATGGCGCCTACCCTATCTTGTAGAGAATAAAAAATTGAGTAAAATAGGCGATTTTAAAAAAAATCGTAGGACCAGTTTTTGAGAAAATCGCAAAAAACTGAAAAATTATACGAATAAACTACTACTTCCGGTTGACCGATTTTGATGAAAATGTTCGTGTCGCGTCCGGTAGTGGTATGTAACTTAAGTTTCAAGTTTCAAGTTCGTACGATGTTCCGTTCTGGAGATATTCTGTTCACACACACACACACAGACACACAGACACACAGACACACACACAGACACACAGACACACACACAGACCAATCGCTAAAAACATGTTTTTTGGATTCAGGGGGTCTGAAAACGTATAGATCCGGTGAAAACTCGATTTCGAAAAATCGACATGAAAACAATACTTTCCTTCCTATATATTCATATAGGCAAGAGAAAGTAAAAAATAGTTCTGTATCTTATTACACGGTCAGCCAATTAAATGACTGAAGTATTTAAGAACAGAAAAGGTAGAGGTGTAAAAGAGACCATTCAGAGTTATCTATGAGAGTAACGAATTTAATCATTATACAGCCAGACCCTGTGGTGAATGAAGTGAAGGTGCCATTTGCAGGGTGGTAAGTAGATGATTTCCAGAGGGCCTGGCATGGTGATGAGCATACTTTTCCACTCACTGAGGAAGCCAATGGTAAACCACCTCACTCCTTGTTTTACTTAGTAAAGCCTGTAGAGGTTCAAACCAGCCTATTTAACAATCCACCTGCCTGTTATGAGGATGGTTTGTAAAGCTGTAATTCGATGATAAGTAGAATGATGTGCCTAGGTAAACAGGGTTTTGACTTCTGATCAGCTTGATATTTTTTTAATAAACGTATCGTGTTAGAAATAAGATATTTATGTGTCTGAATACTTGGCCTCATTAAACTAAACAATTTTATTTAATTTTAATTTTGTAGTTAACTTTTAATTATATTGTAAAACATAGTAGCAGTTTGTGATTATTCCAGAAATGGTTGATGGAATAAGTCGTTTATTATAAGAAATTGTGTATTGTATAGAGTGGAGTGTGTTGATCGAGGATAGTGTACTGCGATGAATGAAATGTTTTGAATAGGAGTTCAAGGAAATCATATCTAGCAGAAAAAATATGTTTTATTTTGATTCCTTCTTTTATGTTCGAGAATAGCGGATAATTTTTTTAGAAAGAACTCGTTTATTTAGGAAACTATCAGACCGCAGGTATACAAACAGTTAGTGCCTTTGTAGTCGTGCAGTCAATAATTGAATTGTGACGGAAAAGTGTTGTCGGACCGTTCGAAATAATGTCGTTATTTGCCGGTTCTGAGTTACGTTAATAGTGTGTACGGATGGTAACAAATGGTTCTGGACAGGTAATTCAATTATTCTATTTTATAAAGGTTAGCATTCTAGTCAAGTTTATTAAGCTTAAGTTTTGTAATTGGTTTAATTTATGTAATTGTATTTGTTAGTAGGCGAAGTGTAATTGTTGTTGTTTTGGTCATCAGCCGAAAGGGTGGTTTGAACCTCTAGGAACCTCCTCTACGAGGAGTGAGATGTTTTACCTGTGACTTCCTTACTGAGTGAAAAAGTGTGCTTATCCAGGCGCTTTGAAAAGCATCTACTTTTCACTCTGCAAATGACATCTTCACTTCATTCACCACAGGATCTGGCTGTATAATGAAATTCAGAGGAGATTCATTTACTTTCAGAGGAGATAACTCTGAATAGTGTCTTTTACACCTCTACCTCTTCTGTTCTTAAATGCTTCAGTCATGGCTGACCATGTAATAAAGTAACTATTTGATAAGTATAATTATCAACTGTAATTATTAATTAGGTAAATAAATAATTAATCGTTATAAGTTTAAAAAAAACAGACTTACTTATATTAGTAATCACAGCCAGATCCCAAACGGACCTAGGCTTAGGTGTTAGAATATAATGATTTACATACCCTCGTCCTTTTATTATTGTTTATTCTTTGTTTTATCCAGTAATTTCCAAAACTACTGAAAGAATTTTCATTGAATTTTGATAGCATATTCATATTTATATTCACACCAACAATTTATTTTTAAATATTCAAAAATGATAACTCTAAGGACCCTAATGAAGATTTTCATAAATGTGTGTGTGTGTGTGTGTGTGTGTGTGTGTGTGTGTGTATGAATGTATGTACATGTGAGTAGGTATTGTTGTTAAAGTAGATGAAGGGGTTTGATGAGACGTACGCGGGAGAAATCATCAAAAAGTCGTATGTGTGTGTATGTGTACATTGGAGTATGCAGTCGATCTGGTAGTTACACAATTGCTGTTCACTTTTTTACTTTCTCTTGCCTATATGAATATATAGGAAGGAAAGTATTGCTTTCATGTCGATTTTTCGAAATCGAGTTTTCACCGGATCTATACGTTTTCAGACCCCCTGAACCCAAAAAACATGTTTTTAGCGATTGGTGTGTGTGTGTGTCTGTGTGTGTGTGTGTCTGTGTGTCTGTGTGTGAACAGAATATCTCAAGAACGGAACATCGTACGAACTTGAAACTTGAAACTTAAGTTACATACCACTACCGGACGCGACACGAACATTTTCATCAAAATTTGTCAACCGGAAGTAACAGTTTATTCTTACTATATATTTCTTACGGTTTTGCAATTTTCTCAAAAACTATACTATTTTTACTTTCTCTTGCCTATATGAATATATAGGAAGGAAAGTATTGTTTTCATGTCGATTTTTCGAAATCGAGTTTTCACCGGATCTATACGTTTTCAGACCCCCTGAACCCAAAAAACATGTTTTTAGCGATTGGTCTGTGTGTGTGTCTGTGTGTGTGTGTGTCTGTGTGTGAACAGAATATCTCAAGAACGGAACATCGTACAAACTTGAAACTTGAAACTTAAGTTACATACCACTACCGGACGCGACACGAACATTTTCATCAAAATCGGTCAACCGGAAGTAGTAGTTTATTCGTATAATTTTTCAGTTTTTTGCGATTTTCTCAAAAACTGGTCCTACGATTTTTTTTAAAATCGCCTATTTTACTCAATTTTTTATTTTCTACAAGATAGGGTAGGCGCCATGTTTGCTGAAATTCTCGGTGAGGCTGTTTTCACGTAAAAACGTTGTTTTTTTAAGATTACGGCTTTAATATAAATTTTAGCGCAAAAACTTATATAATAAAAGTTGTCGAGAATGTAAAATTCTACAACTTTTATTTCAAACATTTTTTTGTATAACGCTTAGTTTAGCGGTAATTTGCGATTTTCTGTTTTTTTCTCACGAAAACGTGAGAAAAATCGATTTTTTTAACATTTCGGTCTTAGTATGCATTTTACGACAAAAGTGTATATAATAAAAGTTATAGAAAATTAAAAGATCTACAACTTTTGTTTAGAGCATTTTTCTCTACAGAGCCTAGTTTAGCGTGAAAGCGTGATTTTCCGTATTTTTAAGCCAAACTGAGTTCGATTGTCATTTTGCGTCATTCACTCATGATTAAAATAAGGTTATGTTTTTGAGGTTAGTTTTTGTTCATTTCTAATGTTTTAATACTAATGTTAGGTTTATTGTTAATTATTTGCATTGGCAAGAGAAAGTTGTGTGAGTGTTTTACACCAGATTTTTTACTTTCTCTTGCCTATATGAATATATAGGAAGGAAAGTATTGTTTTCATGTCGATTTTTCGAAATCGAGTTTTCACCGGATCTATACGTTTTCAGACCCCCTGAACCCAAAAAACTTGTTTTTAGCGATTGGTCTGTGTGCGTGTCTGTGTGTGTGTGTGTGTGTGTATGTAAACAGAATATCTCAAGAACGGAACATCGTACGAACTTGAAACTTGAAACTTAAGTTACATATCACTACCGGACTCGACACGAACATTTTCATCAAAATCGGTCAACCGGAAGTGGTAGTTTATTCGTGTCATTTTTCACTTTTTTGCGATTTTCTCAAAAACTGGTCCTACGATTTTTTTTAAAATCGCCTGGTTTACTCAATTTTTTATTCTCTACAAGATACGGTAGGCGTCATGTTTGCTGAAATTCTGCTTGAGGCTGTTTTTACGTAAAAACATTTTCTTTTTAAGATTGCGGCTTTAATATGCATTTTAGCGCAAAACGTTATATAATAAAAGTTGTAGAGAATGTAAAATTCTACAACTTTTATTTCAAACATTTTTTTGTATAACGCTTAGTTTAGCGGTAATTTGCGATTTTCTGTTTTTTTTCTCACGAAAACGTGAGAAAAATTGATTTTTTTAACATTTCGATCTTAGTATGCATTTTACGACAAAAGTGTATATAATTAAATTTATAGAAAATTAAAAGATCTACAGCTTTTATTTAGAGCATTTTTCTCTACAGAGCCTAGTTTAGAGAGAAAGAGTGATTTTCCGTATTTCTAAGCGAAACTGAGTACGATTTTCATTTTGCGTCTTTCACTCATGATTAAAATTAGGTTATGTTTTTGAGGTTAGTTTTTTGTTTATTTCTTATGTTTTATTGCTAATATTAGGTTTATTGTTAATTATTTGCACTGGCAAGAGAAAGTTGTTTGAGTGTTTCACACCAGATTTTTTTAAATTGATTAGGTTACACCATTTTTCGCGTGCGAAGCCGCGACGGGCATGCTATTTTCATATATTATATTAATTATAGACTTAAGAGTAGTTCATATTTTAGGTAGTTTTAATGTGATTTGATTTAATATTTATTCATTAGTATCATTATTGTTCTTGTTAATATTAGTCATTATATTATAATAATGATTAGGTCTATATATACAGGGTGATTCATGAAGTTCTCCCCCCACTTCTACAGCACATTGTACTAGTAAAAATAATGAAAAAATGTTATATAAACATAGGTCCGAAAACGCTTCGTTAGCGAGTTACAGCTAGCGAAAGTTTCGCCTGGATTTCAGTTCACCAGGTGAAATGAGGTCTTCCTGGAATTGTGGTAAGGTAGATTAAGGGGCGAATTCAATCATTTCTTATGGTTTTTGATCTGATAAATTGAATAAAACAGGTCCCAGAACTGTAAGTTAAATAGTTTTTGAGAAAACCAGTGTCAAATGCAAAAAATGGAGTGAAAATCACATTTTTTCATCTTTGGGCAAGAATAACTTTGTTATTTTACCAAGAAACAGTTAAAAATTTTCAATAAAAAATGTAGAAAATTTTATTCTGAACAAACCGGTGTAAATAAAGTACACAGAAAGCGAATAGTTTTTGAGAAAATCAGTGTCAAATGCAAAAAAATGGAGTGAAAAAAACACATTTTTTCATTTTAGTTTTTCCGGTTAATTTTACTTTGTACTCTTATGAATAAAAACTCATTTAATCAAACATCTATTCGCTTTCTGTGTACTTTATTTACACCGGTTTGTTCAGAATAAAATTTTCTACATGTTTTATTGAAAAATTTTAACTGTTTCTTGGTGAAATAACACAGTTATCCTTGCCCAAAGATGAAAAAATAAGTTTTTCACTCCATTTTTTGCATTTGACACTGGTTTTCTTAAAAACTATTTAACTTACAGATCTGGGACCTGTTTTATTCAATTTATCAGATCAAAAACCATAAGAAATGATTGAATTCGCCCCTTAATCTACCTTACCACAATTCCAGGTAGACCTCATTTCACCTGGTGAACTGAAATCCAGGCGAAACTTTCGCTAGCTGTAACTCGCTAACGAAGCGTTTTCGGACCTATGTTTATATAACATTTTTTCATTATTTTTACTAGTACAATGTGCTGTAGAAGTGGGGGGAGAACTTCATGAATCACCCTGTATATGTATAGTTTATGTATCTTCTCTGTCTACCATAATTAGTCGAATGAATGTTGCAGACAATTAAATTTAAATAAATAAATTTTTATATAAATTTAATTTTGTATCGGATAAATAATTATTAAAACCGGTCAAATTTGAGAAAATAAGTTACAGTATTATTAAAAGTTCCGCGAGGAAGTAAATATTATGGTGTACTGCTCATTTATTTCCAATAGCGTAAACGCTAAGCTTAAATGTAGAACCATATGAAAAAATCTGGTGTGAAACACTCACACAACTTTCTCTTGCCAATGCAAATAATTAATAATAAACCTAACATTATTAATAAAATATTAGAAATAAACAAAACACTAACCTCAAAAACATAGCCTTATTTTAATCATGAGTGAATGACGCAAAATGAAAATCGAACTCAATTTGGCTTAAAAAAAACGGAAAATCACACTTTCACGCTAAACTAGGCTCTGTAGAGAAAAATGCTTTAAATAAAAGTAGTAGGTCTTTTAATTTCCTATAAATTTTATTATATACACTTGTGTCATAAAATGAATACTAAGGCCGAAATCTTTAAAAAAACAATTTTTCACACGTTTTTGTGAGAAAAAAACAGAAAATCGCTAATTACCGCTAAACTAAGCGTTATAAAAAAAAATGTTTGAAATAAAAGTTGTAGAATTTTACATTCTCTACAACTTTTATTATATAACGTTTTGCGCTAAAATGCATATTAAAGCCGCAATCTTAAAAAGAAAATGTTTTTACGTAAAAACAGCCTCACGCAGAATTTCAGCAAACATGGCGCCTACCCTATCTTGTAGAGCATAAAAAATGAAGTAAACCAGGTGATTTTAGAAAATATCGTAGGACCCGTTTTTGAGAAAATCGCAAAAAAGTGAAAAATTATACGAATAAACTACTACTTCCGGTTGACCGATTTTGATGAAAATGTTCGTGTCGGGTCCGGTAGTAGTATGTAGCTTAAGTTTCAAGTTTCAAGTTCGTACGATGTTCCATTCTTGTGATATTCTGTTCACACACACACACACACACACACACACACACACACACACAGACACACACACACACAGACCAATCGCTAAAAACATGTTTTTTGGGTTCAGGGGGTCTGAAAACGTATAGATCCGGTGAAAACTCGATTTTGAAAAATCGACATGAAAACAATACTTTCCTTCCTATATATTCATATAGGCAAGAGAAAGTAAAAAAGGGTTCATATGACATTTTTTCAAATTTAACTCTATTATTTGGGATATTTTACTGGTGGTAGCTCTTTCTACTGTCCATAAAGGATTTGTTTTATGCGTACTACCGGCATAGTTATTCCAGTTTGAAAAAATTACACTGTGCAAAAAGGGTTCATCTGCAACAGATGTATCCTTTTTTCGTATAAAAACTTTAATACTTGGAATAAAATACTACAGATGCTAATGTGTGACAAACACCATGAATCGCAAAATGAATGTCACTAAAATCAATAATAACGTTTTTATAATTTGTTTTAATTTTAATTTCTAATTGAAATAATATTTTTTCCATTATTTTCATTATCTGTCTATATATTTAAACACAAAATGTGGTCTAATATATTTTAAATTGAGATTCGGTTTCTGTTAAATACAGAGATTCATCCTAATAATATTAATAATAATTTCAAGTATTTAGGTAGTTTTAAAGGTTTTTTTTGAATATCTTTGAGTATTGAGTATCTTTTTCAAGAGTAGTTATCAATTTGTATTAAAATACATTTAAGATGAGGCGGAAAGCAAAAAACATATTTTTTGATTATTAAATTTTAGCGCTATTTGTAATAAATTTTAATCTTATTTTCACATTTATTCGAGTGAGTTTTCCCTTTTTTGCGATTTTCTCAAAAACGGCTGCGACGATTTGTATTTAAATATTGCCTCATTTACTACAATTTGTAGCTCTACAAGACAGGGTAAGCGCTATGTGTGCCGAAATTCTTGGGAGCTGTGCTCTCGTGGTATTTTTTCTTTTAAGATTGTGGTCTTAATATGCATTTTAGGGTAACAATATATAATTAAAGTTATAGGAAATTAAGAAACCTACAACTTGTATTTCAAGTGTTTCTTTCAATAATGCTTAGTTCCCAAGAATTTGGGAACTAAGAAGATGAAAGGCAAGCATTTTGAGACGACAGAGGGGATCCAAGCAGCATGCACCGCGGCTCTCAACGCTATTCCGGAGAACGCCTACCGTGACGCCTTCAATGCTTGGAAATCGCTCTGGCAGCGCTGCATCGACGCAGAAGGAGCCTATTTTGAAAGTTTTTAAAGAATTGTAACAATTGGCTCAATAAATTTTTTTAAATCGACTCAGTCCTATTACTTTCCGGACAAACCCTGTAGTTTGGTGTTAATCACTGATTTTCCGTGTTTTTAAGTCCTACAGAGGTTGATTTTCGTTCACGCCATTCAGTTTTGATTAAAATTAGGTTATGTTTTTCATTTTACATTATTCATTAATAATTAAACTTAGGTTATATTTTAATTACACTGGTCTGCATCAAAAATTCCCCTTGAACTTTAATAGGTGATCTATATGTATTTTGACCCCCTGAATCCGAATCTGACCTCCGTTTTGCTCCATCACCCACCATTTTTAGGGGGTGAGCCACTCACCTTTATTTGGGAAATTTCAACTTTTTATCAGTCTGGTGTAACTATGAAATGAAATTGTGCAGTTGTATCTCGTTTTTATGGTACTTCAAGACCTACCTAACACTGAAAGAGTACAATAAGAGAGTATTGATGTATTGATACATTTAGTGCATTTTTACTTATACAATTTTTCTGGTCCAAGATACTTGTCATCGAATACATATACTTAAAGAGAGCGGTTTTACTTGGAGGTAGCTTTTCTCTTGTACTGATCTC
Organism: Catonia carolina; assembly: GCA_035578175.1. Taxonomy (NCBI): domain Eukaryota; kingdom Metazoa; phylum Arthropoda; class Insecta; order Hemiptera; family Achilidae; genus Catonia; species Catonia carolina. The sequence continues at coordinate 32,862,984 of JAQMRL010000007.1, read as the reverse complement.
TGGGAGTTTCAAGCAAGAGTAACCAGCAGTAGTCTGCTAACATACTTAAGTTCCAGTTCCCAGAGAACAGTTTTTTGAAGACTGCAATGTCTTGATGAAACCTTTCTCCGTGTGCATCATAAACTACTTCCAAGTTTTCTGGGAAAAAGTCCAAATGCGCGTGTAAAAGGTGCAATTTTAATAACATGTTGCAACCCCTCAACTCATATGCAGATTCTCATATGCAATTCTTCGACAAGTTCAACATAATTTTCATTTTTGTTAAATCCTGAAAAATTTTCACACACGTCCACGCACTCTGATATGTGTCTTTTTTCTTTTCAATTTAAGTGATTGATGGTCACTGAATCTTTAAAAAGCTCTCTAATTTGTGGACCAACAAAAATTCCCTCTTTAATTTTTGCTTCACTCAAACGTAGAAATTTGCTCTTCAAATACCGGAATCCATCTCCTGTTTTATTGATAGCTTTCACGAACTGTATAATCAAACTGAGTTTGATACGCAAAGGATGCAAAAATATCTTTTCACTCAAAACTAAAGGCTCATTGGCAACAGTGTTTTGATCAGGAACTAAACTTTCACACGAGGGCCAATTTCGAACAGTATAATTTTTATCGCGAGCTTGCTATCCCACTCACACAGAAACCAACAATGTTTGGTGTATCCCGATTAAAGTCCTGTAAGTAAAGCCACAACCTTAAAATCAGCATAGTGCTTCAGGGGATGATCTTTATAACCAATTTTTTCAAGGATACGGCTGATATTTTTGTACGTCTCATTCATGTTGACCGTGTATGCAACCAGAACTGAGGGCAAATCATTATCATTTGCCAACAAAACAGCTTTTAAACTGGTTTTAGATGAGTCGATGAATAGGAGCCAATTTTCTGGATCATCGGCATGTTAGGTTAAATCACTAATCCATTTACATTATTGCAGTACACTAAGTCACCATCCCCCGAAAACAATCATTTAAACGAATCTAGCCGGGATCTAGAAACAGAAATGTTCACTTCTTTTTCCAAGAGGTTCCATTGCTGAAGCTGAGACCCGAGCAGTTAAGCTTTAGTTTTTGGGAGGTTTAAATCCCGGATGAGATCATTAAGCTCCTCCTGTGTGACAAGATGAGGCTCTAAGCGTAAAAAATGTACTGAAAACGTTTAATCGTCGCTAAGCTTATCACTTGGCCCGGCTTCCCACCCTGCTACACCTCTGAACTAACGGTGATGTCACCCCTCCCCCTACGGTCTTCATACATAAATGTGTGTACACTGAGATAACATTTTCTATGGAGGGGAGGATGGGGTACTTACAACATCCCCCCATCCCTCGCTTTATTAGGAATAACCGCTTTTAGGTGTTTTTTTTTGAGAATTTCGGGGGGGCGCCCCCCTCAAAAACGGTGGGTGATAGAGAGAAACGAAGGTCAAATCTGGATTCAGGGGGTCAAGATACATAAGAATCACCCATCAAAGTCCAAGGGGAATTTTTTTAATTTTTTTTTGCAGACCAGTGTTATTTACATTGGCAAAAGAAAGTCGTGTGAGTGTTTACCTTCTGCAGTATTAAAACACAAAATAAAATATAAGTCCTTAGTTTTTTTTTAATTATAAGTTTTTCGGGTGCCATGGTCATTAAATGGTTAGGGTTGTAGTGCTTAATATAAGTTCTGCTTTGAAAAATTGCTTTAATTGTTTGAATTCCAAATCTTGATCTTAGTAAAGACGTCAAAAAAATATCATATCCAAAAAATGTTAATTTTCAAAAACTTTAATTCTGGTAAAAACTAAAATTCTAAATAAAAAAAATCTAAAATATTCTAAATTCTAAAATTCTAAAGTTCTAAATTGTAGTTCCCTTAATATTTGTTCACAATGCTTTGGTTGAAACCTCATTAGCTTATATCATCCGTGTAAAGGATGTTCATTATTATGAATACTGATTCTATAAATATTTTCGAGTCTCCTACAAAATTTGAAAAAACCTCTTTTTGCGTATTATGCCTCATCATATGTGTGATCTACAAAAACATTAACTAGACGAATTAAAATAGGTCTAATAGTACTTTTACTTTCTCCTGCCTATATGAATATATAGGAAGGAAAGTATTATTTTCATGTCGATTTTCACCGGATATATCTCATGAACCCAAAAAACATATTTTTAGCGATTTGTCGTGTGTGTGTGTGTGTGTGTGTGTGTGTGTGTGTGTGTTTGTGAACAAAATATCTCAAAAACGGAACATCGTACGAAGGTGAAACTTCAATAAGTTACTTAACACTAGAGAACTCGACACGAACATTTTCATTAAAATAGGTCAACCGGAAGTAGTAGTTTATTCGTGTCATTTTTCACTTTTTTGCGATTTTCTCAAAAACAGCTCTTACGATTTTATGTAAAAATAGCTTCGTTTACTACATTTTTTATGCTCTACAAGATAGGGTAGGCGCCATGTTTGCTGAAATTCTTGGGGAGGCTGTTCTCTTGTAAAAAAACGTTTTTTTAAAGATTGCAGCCTTAATATTAATTTTAGCGCAGAAGTGTACGCACTCTGATATGTGTTTAAAAATCTAAAGTTTTTGGTTTTAAACATCTTTTTTGTATAACTCTTAGTTTAGCTGGTAATTAGCGATTTTCTATTTTTTCTCACGAAAACGTGTAAAAGAATCGATTTTTTTAAAAGATTTCAGCCTTAGCATTTACGACAAAAGTATATTTTATAAAATTTATAGGAAATTAAATGATCTACAACTTTTATTTAGAGCATTTTTCTCTACAGAGCCTAGTTTAGCCTGAAAAAGTGACTTTCCGTATTTTCAAGCCAAATTGAGGTTGATTTTCATTTTTCGATCTTTCACTCATGATTAAAATAAGGTTATGTTTTTTAGGTTAGTTTTTTGTTTATTTCTATTGTTTCATTACTAATTTTAGGTTATATTGTTCATTAATTGTGTTGGCAAGAGAAAGTCGTGTAACTGTTTCACACCAGATTTTTTTTTATAAAGTTATCAAGTCGGTTCACCTGCTTACAAAGTATGGGACAGGTGTTTGTGTTTTAAACATGGTTTCCCTTGGCCACTGCAGTGAAGGATGAACCGGTGAATATAAGGATAATAACAACACCTGAAAATATCTCTATCGATTTTCGAAACTGCTATTTTGATATCGTGAATGCATTCATCCCCTTTATCTTCTTTTGTAGATAGCGTACATAATTTATATGCACAGGGTGTGTAAAAAGCTACAATATTACAAGTTTAATAATATGTTTAGTATAATTTTTATTTTGGCCGTAACAGGCAGGTGGAATGTTGAATTATTTGCACTCGATCCAGTTCACAAAAAATAGTTCTGTTTCTTATCACATAGTCAGCTAATTATATGACTGAAGCATTTAGCAGCAGAAAAGGTAAAGGTATAAAAGATACTAGTCAGAGTTATCTTCTCTGAGAATAATGAATTTCATTACACAGTCAGGCTCTGTGGTGAATGAAGTGAAGTTGTTATTTGCAGGGTGGAAAGTATATGCTCTTGACAGGGCCTGACATACTGATAGCATACTTTTCTACTCAGTGAGGAAGGCAATTGTAAACTACTTCAACCCTCATTTTACTTAGTAAATCCTCTAGAGCTTCAAACCAGCCTTTCCGCTAAAGACCTAAACAAAAAAAAATGATTGTTAACTGATCCAGTCTGTAGTAAAACATGTTCTGGTGTAATTACATTTTAAAAAATTGCCAGATTAGATGATACAAAATTACTAATGGCAGCTTTATATTGGCTAATTCAGTTTCGTAGCCGTTATGCTATTTTTGTTTCGAAATAATTTTACTATCGATAATATGGACAGGGTTTTTAAAATTTAAAAGAAAACTTTTAAAGTTTTATGTTAGTTTTAAGGTTTTTTAAGGTGTTTAAGTTGTAAGTTAAGAGTTAATTGTAAAGTTTTAAAAATTTAAAAGAAAGTCGTTTGCTGTGAATTAAACCACTCACCTCATGCAGATTATTGTTTAAGAAGCTTAAATTGCTTACAGTTCTCTTTCCCTGCCCCACAGTTTTATATTAAAATATTCGACAAATCACTTTAAGTACTTCTTTCCTTAACCACTTATCTGAACAACCCAATTCCGAGTATATCAACCCATTAAAAATTTCCTCTGTAATTTTTAAATGAATTGATCATTTCAGAAAGCAAATAAGTCAAAATACTAACTTTAGATCTATGATATTCTTGAAGTAAAAAATCTATGTGAAACACTCACATAACTTTCTCTTGACAATGCAAAATAATGACCAATGTAACCTAACAATAGTAACAAAACATTAGAAATAAACAAAAAACTAACCTCAAAAAACATAACCTTGTTTTAATCATGATTGAAAAACGCAAAATGAAAATCGACCTCAGTTTGGCTTAAAAATACGGAAAATCACTCATTCACGCTAAACTAGGCTCTGTAGAGAAAAATACTGAAACAAAAGTTGTAGATCTTTTAACTTCCTATAAATCTGATTGTACACTTTTGTCGTAAAATGCATACTAAGGTCGAATTCTTTAAAAAATCGATTTTTCACACGTTTTCGTGAGACAAACAGAAAATCACAAATTACCGCTAAACTAAGCGTTATACAAAAAAATGTTCGACGTAAAAACTGTAGGATTTTAAATTCTCTACATTTTTTATGATATAACTTTTTGCGCTGAAATGCATATTAAAGCCGTGATCTTAAAAAAACTCTTTTTTTACGTGAAAACAGCCTTACCAAGAATTTCAGCAAACATGGCGCCTAACCTTTCTTGTAGAGCATAAGAAATTTAGTAAACCGGAAGATTTTAAAAACAATCGTAGGACCAGTTTTTTAGAAAATCGCAAAAAAGAGAAAAATGACACGAATAAACTACTACTTCCGGTTGACCGATTTTGATGAAAATGTTCGTGTCGGGTCCGGTAGTAGAATCAAACAAAATTTTTAAGTTTCAAGTTCGTACGATGTTCCGTTCTTGAGATATTCTGTTTACACACAGACACACACACACACACAGACACAGACACACACACACACACGGACCAATCGCTAAAAAAATATTCTTTGAATTCAGGGAGTCTTAAAACGTGTATATCTGGTGAAATTCGATTTTGAAAATCGACATGAAAACAATACTTTCCTTCCTATATATTCATATAGGCAAGAGAAAGTAAAAATTGAAATTCTTGACTTTTAAAAACTTCAAAAGTGTAAAACTTCAGCTTCAAAATGTCACCCATTTTACTTTCAACCGGGAAAAGGCTTTAGGATAATCCGTAAAATATGCGGATAAGCTCTTAGCGAAGGAAGCTTATATTCGCGAAGAACAGCAAGACTTCTTTGATTTCTGTAGGGAATGGTTTGTTTAAATTAAATCAATCCGAAAATGTACTGAAGCAAAAAAGGCGAAATTTCGACTATGGGCTTTCTGAAATGACTGATTCAAATGAAGAAATCCAAATTCGGTTATCCAATTTCTTGAACAACAAGGTATCGTACGACGTTGTCAATCCCGAGCGTAGGTTCATTCTTCAAAGACGGAGTCGGGACAGTTCCAAACTTTACATTTTTTGAGGTTATAATATGTTACAGAAAATATCTTTATACTAAAATCTTAATGTCCGCTATCGTAATACAAGAAACAGAAACGATTACTATATTGCCTCATCGCAACACTGAACTATATGAAAAACCGTACTAATGTAGGGATAAAATATATAGATACTCGTAAATTACCACAAAATTACGCTAATTTAGGCATTTATTTAAAAGAAATCTATGGCTTGATCGATGAGACATTTGACGGTATATTAACCTTTAGTTTACGCACTCTGATATG